>JBAMIG010000025.1:5602945-5615733 GCA_037177335.1 Kiunga ballochi
CTCAGCACAGTATAGCAGCCAGACCACCATTCTGGCTGCTGGGATGCTGGACAAGACAAGTTAAAAAAAAAAAAAAACATTTAGCAGAAGGAAATGTGCTGCTCCAAGACCTTTGGTGACATTTTTCCTCATTGGTGTCGTTACGTAACATCTTCCCAAATTCACATGATCTACTTAGTTTTCACAAAACACTGCTTTTGCTTGGTTTATTTCTAGTTAAAGGATCCAAAAGAGACGTTTGCTGCTCTTCTAAGGTTACGTTTAGATAGTTTAAGGCCTGTATATTTAGAGATTGACTTTGGAAACATCAAGATCCAACTGTGCTATTTTTAGTGCCCAATCTACTGATAGTAATTAAGGATTGTTGGCTTTTACTGCTAACAACCAACTTAATAAATACCAAGTCAGGGTTGCTAATATCCCGGACAAGCCCCCATTTAATGTTACAACCCTAGCTTGACTAGA
Source organism: Kiunga ballochi (assembly GCA_037177335.1). Lineage (NCBI taxonomy): Eukaryota > Metazoa > Chordata > Actinopteri > Atheriniformes > Pseudomugilidae > Kiunga > Kiunga ballochi. The sequence continues at coordinate 5,603,411 of JBAMIG010000025.1, forward strand.
GAAGAGAGAACATTAAAAAAAAAAAAAAAAGATAATAGAAACTACCTCAACTAAAAAGGTAGACTAAACCAGATGAGGGCTTCAGGTAATAGGTTCAAGTGGGTACTTGTGTGGATGTCATACTAATCAGAGTAAAGAGAACAGGATTGTGGGAGGAATGGTAACTGATAATGCCAACTATCTCAAGTGTAATGAGTGGTGCCCATTATCTTAACAGTGTTTTTTATTGCTTTACTTCTCTGCTGCCTTGTAGTTTTTTTAAAACACAACATGATGATGCCAGAAAGGATTTCACAGCCACCCGAAGGAGATGGTCGGGTGGACGAAGGGAGTGGAACCACAGGAGCTGCAGTCTCTGGGCTGAAGATGAGATCATCCAGATAAACTCACAAATTTAACAGAGCTGACCCTCTCACATTGTGGTGCTGATGATGAGATGGCAATGTGTTAAGTGCAGTACATTTTATTTTTCAAAGATTTTATTGTACTTTGGATTTAGACAAGCTTGCCACTCTATAAAAGTGTATTTCTGCCACATGGTTGATAGCTGTTGCACATCAGATGGACACACATTCGACAGCAGGGACTCTGTGAGGCTTGAGAAATCGAACACAGATGGTCAGTTTCTCATTAAATTGGCATTGGATATTCTAATTATTATTCATGTGAAGAGAAGCTCCTCTTTGAGTCTGATAGCACTGGCTGACATAGCCTGGGGCAAGGCCAAGGCAGACCCCAAAAATACTGCCAAACAGTCGGGCACATGTTCCAGGGCCTGCTGACCACAATTAATTTCAAAAAGCTCAAATCTCAGGGGAGCCAACTTCAGCCCAAATGCACCAGCATCCACTTCACAATACCTCCTGGTTTAGCCTGAACATTAAGGACAAGTTATATAGTGTGTTAAATAGAGAAAGAGGGAAAATACAAATACACACACTAAATCCCACACCTTGGTGCACAAAGTCATGTGATGGCACTGAAATAGCAGCAGATAATTATCTTTATGAATGAAACGTTTATACTCCGCTGTCTTTCTAGTGACCATGCTGATCTTTGGTGCCTTTGTTCATTCACATTACATAAAATACAATTTAGCTTACAATGAGCACACTGTGCAAGCTGTGATGACGCTATACAGTGTACAAGCTTATCTCCCAATATTTCTTCTCCGTATTAGTGCTCCCATAATAGCTTGGTCTTTAATTCCACTCAAACGTAAAACCACACTGATCTTTGAAACCACAACACTGGCAATCGGTAGCAGAAATGGCACAGGCATCACACTAGATGATACCTCTTTTAAAGCTAAATGTCAGGACCAGATAACAAAAACGTACCGGCTGTATTTCTAGTATTACTTTTAAGGATGCAGCAAGTTTTTTTCTTTTTATGGCTGTGTTTATAAACTTGATTCGCAATAGAGAATATTCTGTGGTATATGCGTAACAGTTATTTTAGCAATGCGGCTGCACACATTTTATTCCTGCTTGTTTGAAATGAAACATTCACCCACTTTGGATGATCAACTCAATAAGTGGGAGGACACTTACCAGCCCCACTCTTAAAATCCAATACAACCACTGCCCATAAAAAGTGGTAATAGCAACACAAATTCACCATTTACATCTTATTTCTATAATGCACTCATTGTACTGCCTGACTTTAATCCCTAAACACATTCCTGTGATGTTTGTAAGTACAAAATTAAAGCCTGTTTATTCTATAAGCTAAACTTTGAGTGTCTTCATCTTCTGCATCTTTTACATAAATGTTTTTCTATCCCTTTTTGATATACCCTGCCAGAGACCAGAGACAGTCTATGTACTGATGGAACATAGACCCTAGAAGAAGAAATCAAAATGTTGGCCGCACAAGCCACCACCTCAACCGTCTTTTTTTATGTCTCATTATGAGACATCATGATCTCTAATGTTACTTTGTTCACCATCATCTAAAACTGACAGAAATTGGAGATGATCTCAGAATTGGCACTCAGATGGCTGTACTGGCCAACAATTTATATTATATTTATTTACATAAATAAGGAGTATAAATGGGTTTGATTTCTCATTTTTGCTTATCGTAGCAGGTTAATTATTCTAATAATTCATTTATTTACATTGAATGCTACCTTTTTCTCTTTTTAATCTACTACATATTTTAATCAGTCTTCCTGAAAAGCCCTTTGTGACCTCTTCCTATGAAAAGTGCCATCTACATAAATTTTACTTTCTGCAACACCCAACTTGGAAAGAGTTTCAAACAAAAACTTGCTTTTAAATAAAGATTTTCATGATAATTGCTGTGTGCATCTTGCATCCGTTTGGTGAATCGTTTGGGCACATGCTTTCAAAGTTGGCCCAGTAAGGACAGGATGGAAGAAATTTTTGGTGGATATCAAATGCTGCATAAAAGATTCACATGTAACATCTAGTTTCCTGTTTTGATCTGATCAGCTACCAAAGGTAAACCTCTTCCATCATCACTGTAGTCATTTACAGTTTGTCTCCTGCATTTTTAAAACGTTTACATCTTTATGGGGATGGTGGACGATAGATGTATGTAAATATTGTGCGGGGTGTTGAGTGGGAGTGAGAATATGGGTAGATGTGTATATGCTGAGGGGCTGTGCGTTTGATTGAGGGGGAGTGTTAGTGCTGTGTAGAGTGGCAGGGATGTGTGTTTGGGTATTTGGGCGAGTGTGGAGGGTTGATAGAGAGATGCTGTTGTGTTTCCTCGGTGGGCGTTGGGGGTCAAGCCTGGGCCTCCATCCTTCCCCCATCAGCATGTGTGGGAGTGGGTTCCCCCTGGGGCTAGTGGCAGCTCCCTGGTGGGGTCGGCTATGGGCTCAGGTGGTGGGGATGGATCCCCCTGTCTTGTCTTGCCCTTGGGGACCCGGGAGGTAGGCGGTGCCTAATGCTGCTAGCAGCTCCTAGTCTCGGGGAAGGTACACTTGTAGCGGGACTTACTTCCTCGGACGCCCCTCCCTCCTTCCTCCGTCCTCCCTCATCACTACATACACTGCTAGGGATGTGGGAGGTGGGCATGCATGCTGGGTGTTGTGGGGGGCTATCAATGTGGTCCTGTCCGCTCCACCCGAAGTCTGGTCGCCTCCCAATTTTAATTACACTTATAACCACAGACACATTTAAACACTGGCACCATACAGACAACTTTTGGAGGGTGGGCCACATAGTGCTTGGTGGGCGGAGCCACTTGGGTGTCTCTGTGCTCCAGCATATTGTGGTTACTGCCCCTCAATCTTAATTGCAAACAACACACATAGCACAATCTTATATTGGGGGGAGGAAGGGGGAAGCCTTGTGAGATTAATCATGTTTTCCGTGTAGGTGTTAGGATGAAATGACGTTTGGTTGGATGGCAGTTTCTTTGTGGTGTCTTTCTCTCTTCACTTTGTGTTTCTCTTTTTTTCTCTTCACTGTCCTCTTTTCTTTTCCGGTCGAGTCCAGCAAAATATGTAAATCATGCGGAACAAAAAATTATCCAAATTAAATAATAAATAAAGAATTCAGATTACCAAGAGGATCTCTGAATACATATACATATATACAGGAAGATTCTCTTGGGAAAGTACATTTGTTCAGCACATTACAGCATCCAGACCATCATTCCGCTGCTCAGAGGCTGGACAAGACACATAAAAAAATTTTAAAAAAAACTTTTACATCGCCTGAGCTCCCCATCAGCAGGTGTACTATACATCAAGCATGAACTTGCTGGCACAGTTGATGGAGCAAGTGATTAAAAAGCGAGTACAGTATAGTTTTTTACACTGTACATGTCTATGGTTTTCTTTCAAAATGAATAGAAACGATCAACATGATAGAGCCTGAGTGGAAAAATATTCAAGGACACAGCAAAAAGTCAGTTAAATGTGGTGTAGTTATCCATCCAATTAAATTTATAACCCACACCTTTGGCAGTCTGGCTTGCAGAAATTGAAAAATGAGATAAGTGTGTCCCCAGGCATGCCCCCTTAACACACACACACACACACACACACACACACACACACACACTCACACACACGTGCGCGCCACTCTCTTCAATCAAAGTACCAGCCGCTGTAAGCAGTGTTTCAGCAGATGCCATTATGCAAGGGAAATGTCATTAGCAATTTTATAATTTCACGCATCGGTGCAGCTAACATGTCTCAGGAAGGCAGTAGGTTATGTAAAGTAAAAGGGAACCAAACTATGATACCAAAGCCATGAGTGAGAACTTAATGTGAATACACCCTAGACCTGCCATCAGTACCGTACATTCATCAGCTTGTCTCATCGATCAAGTAACTTGGTTACATCCTTATCTAACCCTAAACAGAAATCTAAAATAACTTCAGGGTTCTTCTTAAGAAATGCATCTAAAGATGTTCAGGGCATTTAACGTGATCTTTGCAATCTAAACTCAAACTGGGGAGGAAAGGGGGAATCCAAACATTGTGCTCTGGGTTGTATTGATGCTATTGTTGGTTAGCTTTGCATTGCTGTGCAGTGAACCAAGCATTAAAACAATAGAAGGTTGCATGTTGATATTTTTAACTATGTTACTAATTTGTTGCGTTTCATTTCCTTTGATAAATAAATTGGTTGCTGCCCCCTTCCACCTTGGGCTAACATTTATCCTAGCATTAGATTGCATGCTCTGAGTTTTTTAGGACTATAAAGTTAAGTTAGCATTTAAAAATGGCTCTCGGTGAGTTTTGTGAGCAATAACAGAATTTCATGTTACTCTACACATCTAATTATGCTCCCCTCAATAAAATCCATATAGGCTAGGTGATTAGCCAAGTAGCTAAGACAACCTAGTGTCACTTATGTACAACACTAAATATTTCTGGTAGCTTTGAGAAAACTGGTGTTTCTCTAATATTGTCTTATTTATCTTTTACTCATCAGGATGAAAAGCTTTACACCGTGACTGTTGTGTTCTTTCCTTTCCTTCTCCATATGTTACATAGGAGCTACTATTTCAACCCATTTATCTTATTAAGCATCAATAAAGTATTTTTGCATCCGTATATGTCTGTTGTGCGTTTACACAAGTGTATTTACTGTACTTACAATAGTTCTTTCAATGACCTTTTGCACTCAGTTTATGCAGCTAAAGCTGCAAAATGGAAAATATGAATTGCAAATGTGAGTCAACCCGTGGGCAGAGGAGATGGATGACTCTCCTCATGGAGAGTCGGACCGCCTGAATTTGCGGATCAAAAAAGGTTTTAATTACTGCACAGCCTCAGAGACATACTGAAGGGATCAACCAACGAGCTTCCAGCACTGTCAGTCTTTCTGAAGAGTGCAGTACCATAATTGAGCCGAGCTGACTGGTTATAGACAGAAGATTTTTGACAAGCAGCAACAACTGAAGCGTAATGCAGAAAACACTTGTCGGCAGGCAAGGTGTTGACTAAAATGAAGAGCTTCATGTTTTAGATTTCAGCCATCTGTCAAATCTTTATAAACCATCTCTGGACCTGATGCATTTACCAGCATTCCAGAAATACTTGTTTGAAACATTTAATGTAACATTTTGGGGTTGCGTACCACTTATGCACTCATACAGACTTACTTCCCTTTGCTTCTTATTCATGATGGTAGACGTGTTTTTCTGGGATTCAGTTCCTCGTTTATATGATTACATAACAAATTCAAGGCTAATTTATAAGCATTACAATGAAGCTTCAACTTTATGAACCAATCCTTCTGGATGAAGAAATTAGATCAAACTGTGGTAAAACTAAGATTATGTACATCTCTAGGAGTCTTTGAACTGTCAAACTGGATGATTACATTTAAAGGGCAGGCAAAAAATATGTGTTAACCAAGTATTTCAGTTTTGTGTATGGAAGCACTGTCATGCCATGTTTTGCACAACACCAAATAAAGCATTTGACTCATGCTACTTATACTGCTAGCATAACGGCAGAATAACTTCATTCATATTGTGACTACATTTTGATTCGACAGTTTTCTGCTGATATTCCTGATTGTGCATCATTTCCTACAAACCTTAATGAGACGAAGACAATCGTGCTATAAAGCTTATTATGCACTCATCTGCAGGTCAAAACAATTAAAGGTTGCAACTTGGTAACATGTCCCTTGCATGTTGTTTCTTTCTTTGCACAAGCATGAACATTTATACCCCAACCATGCATTTGTAGCATTTAAACATCTATATAAATTGAAACCACCATGTGGGAGAGCTGCTGAGTTGCCAGACCCAGCTCTTTTTAGGTCAATTACAGATTTATCTTACAAAGTCCTTAAAGCATTAGACTTTAAACAAAACTAAAAAGGACATGTATAGCTCTTGATAACCAAACGGAGCACTTCTCTCTCTCTCTGGATCTTAGCTTGTGGTTCTTAGAGTTTCTAAAGCAGAATATGAAGGAAAGGCTCAGTCTGAGTTGAGGGTAACAGACATCCTCACTACCCTGATGATTAGACAAAGGTCTCCTTTTTTGATAAAGCTTAGTTGGGACTGGCTTCGGTGTCCTTCGTCCATCATTTTGGTTAAACATCTATAGAAGTCATGCAGGAGATTTAATGTACTTGCACCTTTCTTCACTTCTCTCTCCATCTTCTGTTTTTTACTCTTTATTCTTTTTTATACTCTCATTCCTTCTCAGCCAGTATCCCGGGCTTAGGGTGATGATGTCTGTTGATCTCTTTCCTGTGAGCTCCATTAACAACCAGTTCAGGCTTCCCAGTTAAGTCTGGGAAAGAACCAAAGATTTATTTCCTGTTAAAAAAGAAGAGTTTCCTTTCCACCATGTAGCTCAGAAGATTTGATGCAATCTGTTCATTTTCTCTGCTGGGTTTTTATTAACAGCGTTATAATATGACTCATGTATCGTTTGTTGGATTTGTGATGGCCTGCCATCTCAGTGTTTTGGGGTTAATTGGTGATGAGTGGAGGATGCGCTGCACCTGCAGAAGTGGGAGTGGCTAAACCTACAAAAGGCTGCTCTGCTCAGATGATTCTCTCTCTTGCCTTCCCTGCAGACTGCAGCCATTTTCACCACACTTGGTAATTTGTTAAGTTTGTCTTTGCAGTTTTACAACATTGCACACATAGTTCACCCACCCTTTCATGGCATTTCACCACTGATATTTACAATGATCATACCCCACATTAGTTTAGTTTGCATAATTACTTTAATAAAATAACTTTTAAAATTAAAACATTCAGTGTGTGAACTTCTCATTTGTTGCCACTATGAGTCAAGTTGGTAACAGATTGAACAGAAGTTTATCTTTTAAAAGTCTCTTAAAGGGATACTGTGATAAGTCTCTGCTATATGAACAAAGCTGAACTAAAAACAATCAATACGCACCAAATTTATCACCACCCAGAGGACACTGTAGAAAGTTTGCTGTTTGCCATTTGTTAAAAAGTTATAATTTCTTCTTTGTTTAAACTGCAAAATCACACTTTGTTTTTAATAACTTAAACTCTTTTCAGTGAAATAAAGGGAGTAAAGAGCAGGAAAGTGAATGATTTTATATTAAAGTTAAATTATGACCACTATTAATGAAAGGTTCTTGTAAAATATTAAAGACACTCTTTTTACCAAGGTCTATTTTTAGCACTTAGTGGTCCACTGTCCAACTGCAAAATCCTCCTCATTATTAAACTGCACTTACACAGCAGGGATGATAGAATCAGGGGAAAAAATCAATTACATATTAAAGATTTGTATTTATTAATATCTAAAAAGCTATGCACAGAGTTTACCAGCCTGATATTTAAGAAAACAATTTAAAAACACCACAAATGTCCTATTACTTTTAAAATCAATGAATGATTCCCATACAACTTAAATTATATCAAATGTATTCCCACATGGGCAGAATTTCATCTCTGGGACCTTAAAATCTAGAGTAAATCCAAATTGGATCTGAAAACAGGCTTGTGTTTGTGTCACAGCATAAGAGAACAAGCCCTTGATAAAGCTACTGTATTATTGCCCCCTTCAGGCTATCTCACAACAAGAGTGCATTGAGGGCGAGTAGGGGTGTTCCCCCCACAAGCAGCGTGACGTCAAAGCCTCAGATGTGATGCGCTTGGGGGAGGATTTAGCAGATAACTCTCTGCCGGCTCGGAAACATTAAGGGCAGAGTCATTTTTAACATTGACAGAGGGTAAAAGGTATGATCTCTGTGTCCTGAGGGTAAACTGATGACATTCAGGCAAATTTCTCTTTAGTGTAGAAGATTTTTCTCCGTTCATATAAAGAGTTTTTACACAAAATGCAACAAAAATATACAAAAAGAGACAGCGCAGAGGACTGTCTAACAACAGTAGCAGGAGATCTAAAACCATTTGGAAGGTGTTAAATTAGTGCAAACTAATTACTCCATGCAGTGAAAGAGTGCGTACTTTTAGATCTACCCTAGTTATTCAATAAAATAAGGACCCGATCAGATGAATATCAACACATCCAAAGCCTGAGCCTAATGGTGCATGTTTTCATAGGAAGGGTTGTGTAAACCTTTTCATCCATCCATTTTCTCAGCCAATTAAATTCATAAAGTTTCAAGTGAAGCCTGACCCAGCAAGAGGTTCATACTGCCATTCAGCCACTGGGTTATCCCAATAAACACTGTCACAGGTCTTCATAGAGACCAATGAGACAACAACACAAACTTCTGAGAATCCCGATAGAATCCCAATCACCTTAACTTGCATTATTTTTTTATTGTAGGAAGAAGCTGGTGGACCTCTAGATCCTATGTATATGAAAGGAACGTGCAAACTCTGTAGAAAGAGTCCAGCAAGTAACCATGCAGCTCGTTGTTTAATGATTCCTTTATTAATGCATCTATGCGTACACCTTTAGTCCAGACATTACTCTGAACATGGTCTTTTTTTATTCCTATTTTAAAATCAGGAAAATTTTATGCTAATAAAGTTTCTTAAAAGGCATGAAACATGAAGGCCACCAGTTGTATAACTAAGTATAATACTGTCCCTTGAGACACTTTACTAAAAGGAATGGACCATTTAACAGACTGATCAATCATTTCAGACAGCTCTCACACTCACTCCTATGAACCAGTTAACCCAACATGCATATCTTTGGAAGACTGGAAGAGACTTGGACTGAACTCATGCATACACAAGAAGAACATCTAAACCCCTCACAGAATGGCTGCTGTGCTAACCCCCTTTCCTTTTATATTTATTGCTCAAAACTTTATCAATGAGGGTTATGTCTTATTTAGTGGTTGAAACCATCATCATTAGGAAGAAACTCAGTTAAATTCTGTTGCTATTTTGTGATAAAGTATGAATGAAAACACAACACAACACTGTCTTCATATGTGTGGCCTTTTAACACAGCACTTACAAATGCAATAATGTTTTTGCTGGTTAATCTTAATTTATTCTAGGCTGAATAAAAGCATCTGGCCTCACACTACAGCAGCAGAAACAAGGTTCCTTACTGACCATTTGTTTCCAAAAACAGCCTACTTGATGAAACGGTTTTGTCCTCCAAGCACCTCGCATCCAAACACTTTATTTGTAGCCTGATCAACAGGACAGACAGACGGGGCAAGTGGTGGGCTGCGTTTGGAAGCAACCCTTCATCTGAGAGTAAGTCACTGAAAGTATTCAAAAAGTACATCTGCTCCAACTATTACAAGTATGATCAAGGAGAAGGGGTCATTTACCATCTTCAGAGCATGATATAATGCTATCCCTAACATTTTGACCCCAGAAATAGCAGATGTTCACACAGCTGTGGTGAGCAGCATCACGACTAACCGTGCTGCTTGTCGGCATTCAGTCCAGTGTTGTCAGAATGACCTCGGATAAATTACACATCTACTGCGGCTGGCAGAAAATGCAAAGCCCAGCAGTTCAGCTGAGTGCTGGGTCAAAACTCGCACCACAATAAATTGGCAGAGCGTTAAAGCAGCAGCTTCAATTATTTATCACTGTAATGCAGCGAAAGTCAATCTGTGTTTCTCCAACCATGGCACAGTAAGAAATAAAAACGCATTCAGTGTTGACTGTAATTTATTTGCCACAGGCCAACCGAGCTGCCCGAGTGAGAGCATGAAGCAGAGGACTTTGGTTCTGACAAAGTGAGCCTGGCTGAGGAGAACCAATTCTTAAACTTTTAAGGTGACTGCTTTTGGCAGATGTCAACAATGGAGTCCTGCATTGTGAGAGTATTGAAAGGACCTGACGTCCACCTTTTAGTGACTGGAGAGGAAATAAAAATGCGACACTGCTACAAATGCATTTTACAGAAAAACTTCCTTAAGAGTAGGTCCACATATGGAAAGCTTTTTAGCATTTAGTGAAAGCAGCAGAGGTTTACTAAGTCTTTTGAACATATTTTCAAGAAGCAAAACTTGATTTCTCCATCCAGTCCTGATGAACTGATTCCTAACCTAACCTAGGAAAGCTCAACCACAGCAGCAACAGTTTCATAACCAGATAAATCACCACAAATGTTAATCTGATGATGATGCTTGTGATAATGCTCTCTGATGGCACATCAATGTTAAAAAAAAAATTTAAAAAAGAAAAAAATATTTCTGTATCAAGGCAACAAACAGACTAAAGCCTGCATTTAATAAAAACAGCTGATGGAGGTGATGTTAACCGGAAAGGTTTTTAAACACGTTGCAAATATATGGATTGTCACGTGCACAACCCACCCTGTCGCAGAAGTTTTTATGATAAATAACAACCAGGTTCCTCGCATATAAAAAGTCACAGTAACTACCTGCAGTAATTCCTGCACCTTTGCAGTCACAGCTTCTTGTATATAAAAAGCTTAAGTTTAAAAGAGACAGCTCAACAAAACATTTGAGAAGTTTAGATAAAGGTTTGCTTATTCATACGTTAAGCATTTTGAAAACAGAATATTTAAAAAAAAAAGAAATATTTAGCCAATTTCAAGCTTTATAAACTCAGCACTAAAACTAAGGACATGTGTTTTTCCAGTTATTTCTTTATAGCAGCCATGCTGCTTGGCAAAAGATCTAATAGTAGGAGAGCCTTACTATTTGGCTTTTACATGTTGCCTATGAGTGGGATATGAAAAAAGGGTTGTGTGTGTGGGTTGTAGAAGAGGAAAAAAAAAACAAGCGCAAAGTTCTTTTTTATTTTGGGTCTCCTGTGAAATAATTTTATATTTGCTTATGAATAAAAGAAATGAAAAACAAGCAAAAAAAAAATTTTTGCAAGCACTTTGATGCAGCACTCTGTTCATATTTGCAGACAGGTTGACATTTATGCTTTGGGCTGCTAGCTGACTTTGAAATATATTACAATGACAATCTGCTTCAAGTTCAGGTCTTCCAACTTATTTACCCTGCATGTTTTTCATCTTAAACTTTGCAATTTAATCAGCTTCACTCATTCTTTTGAAATGGAAAAATGGTAACTGCATGGTGTCATCATCAAACAAAAGCTCAGACCCACCTTTCATTTCTTACAATTCCTTGCATATACTCCCATCCTTAATTAGCTGCTGCTGAAAATAATTAAAGACCTGCTTCAAAGTCTAATGAGCGAGTCAGAGGAGTGAAATAAGAAACTGATGGCCACACACATTCCAACATCAATCCAATTATCCCAGTGTCCTTGTCAGCTGCGTCCCTGCCGTATATGAATGGACAAAACAATTTGAGCCTGCGTCCTGTGAAACATCAAAGCGTGGAACTAGTCTTTACAACGTTACCCACCAGCTCTACCTGGCACACCGTGGGTCCCTGCAGAACAGAAGGACTTCCATCGCAGCTGGAAGGAAGAGGTTATTAAGTTTTGTCTGCATGTGTGCCATGTTGGGAAGATTTCTGTCCTCAGTGTGGAGATGTTCCATTACCTGCATTTCTATTACTAAACCAGTTACAACTGACTGGGAGAAATGATGCAGACTTTCAGGATTTATGCACAAAATTAGCAGTTCTTGCATTAAGTAGCAGGAACAAACTGCTCCCAGTAAAGCTCATATTCTCAGCTTTCCTTTATTTTGATGCATTTTCTTTATCGACTGCAATAAGTCTGATATCAGACTGAAAGACGTTTCCATCTTATATTAAAAACATCAAAACCAGGATGCATTTCACTCCTCTATTGTTGAAATCTGATCAAACCGAGGTCGTCGCTTCTGGTAAAAGAAAGTTAGAATTTTTTTCTCTAATACACAGGTCCTAAAAGTGTTATTGCGAAGAAGCTCAGGGTCTCTTTTTACAAGGACTTCTCCTAAATGTATACATTAACCCTTTATGGCCCTATGTGGCATATTTAATACATACTGTTTCTGAGAC
>JBAMIG010000025.1:5647249-5666857 GCA_037177335.1 Kiunga ballochi
ATGTGTGGAAATCTGAACCCGGAACAGAGTATTTCTCTAAACATAGCTCCAGGCTGCACACACACACACACACACACACACACACACACACACACACACACACTGAAGTTCAGCTGACACTGCATTATGCACGCGCACAAATCAATAAGTTCCCTATCCGGCGCAGTTTTACGCGCAATTTGGATAGATTTGACATATTCATCACTTTTATCTTTCATCTATGAGTTTGTAAACTTATTCTAATATAGGCTACTTAGATGTCACATTTTGAAGCGGTCGTGTAGGAAAACGGGTTCAGCTTTATTTTAAATCATCTCAACCTGCTATTCATCCCCACTGAGAGCAGAGGCTCATTCGTAGAATGACGTCTATACATGGTGAATCCAGCACCTTTCCTCAGGGGGGACCTCTCCTCCATCTGGGAGACATCTAAAACAGGACGAAAGCAGAACTTTTCTGAGACCAAACTAATCCACAGAGAAGCAGTTTGATTGGAGGACTCTGAGGTGAAAACAGACGTCCAGGAAATACGAGCAAAAGCAAAACGGCTCTTTGAAAAGCAGAGAGACTCCCAGGTGGTCCCCACGTCTGGGGATCCCCTGCCGATTTCTCTTTGTGTCTTATTGATGATAATGGCGCGCCAGGGTCCGCGGGGCGCGCAGCAGGTCACGCAACGCTTGCGGAGCTACGTGCGGTCTTGTGTCCGGGCATCTGCACAACGAGCAGCTGCTGCTTCTGCCGGGTGGACTTCACGGCCAGGATCGCCTGCCGGTTCTTGTACTGAACCATCTGCAAGGTGATCTCCGCGTTCCAGCCTTCGTCCTGCGGACACCTGAAGTCGATCTCCTTCCCCTCCGTCATAACCACCGTGAAGTAGACGTACTTGCCCTTCCGCTCCACGCAATCCACCGTCTTCATGTTGGCGAAGTGCAGCTCCTTGACTCTGCCCGCGTCCCCGGCGCCGCTGTGGTGGTGCTGCGGGTGGTCGTGCTGCTTGGGCGGCAGCAGCAGCACGCCGTCCTCGGTCAGGACGCAGTGCTTCTTCTTCCAAAGCTGCAGCAGCCCGTCGCTCCGCTTCTCCAGGAGACCCTCCTTGAACACCTTTCTTCCGTTTTCCAGCATGTTCACCTGCGCGCCTCGGACTCCCACCCTCCTTTCTGCTTCGCTGGACGCGCGGATAGATGGCAGATTGATGGCTGTCTACCTCAGAGGCGGTGAGAGGATGGAGAGCAGCTGCGATGGCGAGGCTGAGGAGGATGCCTGTCTGGTTGCTGGTCACAGTTTGAGATGGGGGGTGGGTGGTGGGGAGCGGGAGGGGTCTGGAGAGGCGCACCGCCCCCCTGGAGTAGCATCCAGCCCTCTGTGACAAAAACGTCCCTTTGATAAATTAAATGTAGCCAGATATGACTAAGCTACATTTAGATCTTCCTTCAGCCATTTCTAAATCACAAACTGGTTTTAATTGGCTAAAATGGTTTAAACTGCAGCAAATAAAAGGAGATTGCGTCACTATTTGAAATAATATTTCTTTTGCGCAACACAGTTCATGTCCAAAGATCAGGCTCACTGTAGAAATAATTTATTCTAAATAAAACCACGAGATCAAGAGAAACTATGTTTTAGGTACATTTAGATCTTATCTACTAAATAAGACTGATGTTTGTGAAAGTTGAGACCAAACAGATTCTAACCAGACAAGTCTCTTAATCTGAAACTATAACTCCTGTTGTGAGCATTTTATTAATATAAACACATCTTAATTTCCTCATTTCATCAGTCCTAAAGTGTTTACATCCACCATCTTTATCTGTGTGTAGTATTACTAGAAATCCATTTCTACATTAGTCAAAAAGTAAAACATTCCTCCTCATTGAAGCGCTTAAAATGCTGCAACAGCGCCTCCTGCTGGCACGATGTCACGCAAATATTTAAAACGTGCAAACAAGCATTGATGTGCAAATGCAACACCAAAGTACAGATCAGAAGAAAACTCGAGTCTCAGACATGTTTAACCAATTTATTCATGAACATACACGTACAGTTATTGAGTACAATAGGATTTTGTAGCATAGCATTTTGCCTTGACAACAGCTGCTCAGAAGGACCCCACAGAAACCCTGCTGTGTCCTTTAACATGTTCTGAATACTCCCTGCACAATGAGAGATACCCTGACTCTCCACAGCAGGCGTGATGCTGCTCAACACGACCAACACTCGGCCGATTTCCTAACTTAAAGAAAAAGGCATTAAAATGGATGAGGGGAGGCAGCGAGGTTCTCTCGGTAATACCTCAAGTATTGCTCGGACATACTTTCCTGCTGCCTTCTGAGTGAGAGAGAAAAAAAAAAAAGCTATTTGAGGTGTGAGGGGTCATTGGCTGACAGTGGCCTTATCACACTCACCCCACTTCTTTCACAGTGATTATTTTTTAAAAGAAAACAACTTCGGGCCTCAAGGAGTCACAGACCACAAACTGTCAACAAGAGGGAAAAGATCAAACTGTAAAGGACGAAAGGCAAGAAGAAAAGGTGAGACTGGGAACAGGTTATGACTGACTAGTTGTCCCCTGTGCTACATCTGCCCTAATTTGTTCACACAAAGCATCTTGCCTGCCTTCCTTCCCGGTACAAAAAGGTCGAGAACTTTAAACCCAACCCTCCACAGAGCGGGGTTCAAACACAGAGGGCATCGAACAAAGTGCTGCTTATAAGGAATA
Organism: Kiunga ballochi; assembly: GCA_037177335.1. NCBI lineage: Eukaryota > Metazoa > Chordata > Actinopteri > Atheriniformes > Pseudomugilidae > Kiunga > Kiunga ballochi. The sequence continues at coordinate 5,649,966 of JBAMIG010000025.1, forward strand.
CTCTGCTAAGTGATGACAGGACACCACAGGTACATTACACACTAGCACAAAGTGCAATAGATAAGAGCCACGCCACGGTGAGCCTAAAGCGTGAAGTTAGTGGGACAGAGTGCCTCTGCCAGGCTGTCCTGTCAGTAAATCACTCTTTGTTGAAGAAATTCTCGGGAATGTTCAAGAGACTCGATCATACCAGGAGCAAACGAGTCAACATGAGCTTCATTTGGATCCAGTTTTAACAGTCGCTCCATTGCAGAGCAGCAGGCTCGGCTTCTCTGACTGGAATGTACTGAGTGGAGAGCAGCGAGTGGCACAAGAGGTGGACACAACTTTAGATCCCCTCAGGAATACTGGGTAACTGGAATGACACCCATATGGCCTACTTCTCTACAGTTGGGAATGCTACAGTGCTTTTCCACTAAGTGTTATAAAAATTAAAAAGTAAACCACCTGGAGCGACCGACCTGGAGCTTTGGTAGGAGAGAGGGTGTAGAAACTGGACAGCACTGCATCGCAGACTAAACCACAGCTGTTGTCTAAGAGCAAATACAACAAAAAACTTCACGAGAACCCAAACTAGTTAAGCAGTGAAGAAACGAGATCATGCTTTGTTTTGGAGGAAGATATTTCCTATGGTCTATTGTACAGAGAAGCAAAAGAACAGGTCTAGTAAAATACTATGTATATGGAGCAGAACGGCTCCCGTATATTACCATGAGTTTTTGTAACAAAAATGTTTTAGCCTTTTCTTCAAATTCCCTACCAAGAAAAATACAAAACATTATAAGGCGATAAGTAACTATTTTAAATTGTTTTGTTTATTTTGTTTTAATTTGAGAAACTGTTACAGTGCAGTTGATCCTCAAGGCAGCCAGGCAAGGCCTCACTGTTGCTTGCACTCAGCTGGGGGGGCTGCATCCTTCTGCAAGAAATCACAGGAGGGCTGGGGTTAAGTTCACTTACATCAGTCACATCAGTACAACTACATAAACACGACCACTTTCAGCCTAAACATCCAACAAGCAGATACAAACGGAAAAGGCCTCGGTTCTCTCATTGTGACCGTGAAACAGGAAGTAACAGATAAGATGGTCGCCTTTATTACAGATTGTTCTCACAATCAGATTCTTTTTCTGGGGCCAGATCCTTCATCATCATCATCAGCAGCAGCAGCAGCAGCCAGTTAAAGATATGCAGGGTATGACCACAGTTCAGACAGGATTTAACTCCTGTCTGTTTTTCATGCAGAGCATTGTTTTAACAGGGACTACAGCTTTAAGGTAAAATGGGAAAACGGCTCAATTTCAGCATAATTTTTTTAATTTCCTTTGATTCAACAAACATTTGGTGACCTCAAAGCCTTAGTTCAGTTTAGTCTCCAGCTCAGCTTTAAAAAACTAAATGAAAGCATCACACATTAAGACTGATGCATTAATAGAAATGGTAGCGCAGACTAATCAGTTCTTTGCAGGTATGTTTTTCATAAAAGTAGCAAACCATCACAGGCACTTTGCAGTTCCTATGCTCGGATAACTGCTACAGACATTAAAGCTGAGAAACGTTTAAGTGAAGCCACAGTTAAGTTCTGGAGGAAGAACAACCAGACTAACCAAAGCACAGCACGATACAAGTCTATGACCGTCCACATTTCTGCATCCTGAACTATGGGAAGAAGATAGACTGAGCTTTTAGTCTCGGCTAAATCTTTTAAGGTTCAGTCCTAAAATAAAAAGCAGCAAACCCAACTTTTAGCTTCCACCTTCAGCTACAGCTCCTGAGCAAGTGGGTTTATTTAGTTTCAGTATATAAAAGTATATAAAGAAGTCCAGTCCTAGTCTGAGCATTTCATTCACATATCACCAGTAAATGTAGATAAACTCTGAACATCAGGAGCTACATGAAGCCTGTTGGGGAGACCGAATCAAAAGGCTGGATGGGGGGCATAAACGTAACGTAGAGGTTGACAAACTAAACTAAATATCTTAACAAACCCAGACTGCTGCTTTGAACAATGTGAGAGATTCCTTTAAGTTACACCAATGACATGGATAGCAAAGAGCTATGGACACCATGAGAACCAACACGAAGAGCATCTTTTACCAGCATATAAAATAACCTCAGACTAATGGGGTTATGAGCTCACCATGAAGCAGAAAACCACACATGCAGAAGTGATGGCACTGCAGGTGTTCAGGCTGACCTGATGACACCCTGAATCACAGCACAAGGTCATTTAGCCATGATACAAACATTTGGTTTGAAGTGAGCTTTTAACATTTAATCTTTGCTAAAAGGATTTTTTTAATAGTGATGTGTGCTTTTAGAGCAGAGTCTACATCTGCTGAAAGATTTTGATCATTTCAATCCACTGAAGCCAATGGAAGTTTATAAACGGCATAAAGCAGGTTGGTAAGGCTAATTGTGGCGCCGTCCTCACAGACTAGCACAACGTTGGTACTTCTTGTGCGCCGGGAGCCAAGTTATGTTTGGGTCTCGTTTTATAAGGAAACAGTCCTCATTAAGCTATTAGCGTAGCATTAAAGCAGATCTAACCAATTTAGAACTTAACGACAAAACCATGAACAGACAGACATATAAATGGATAAACACCACACTGACAGAAAAAATGAAAAGACATCCTGATCCAAGTCCAAACTAGCCTGTGTATATGCAGAAGACGCATCAACAAAAGAACATGAACAAGCCGGACAAGCTTCAACATACAGAAAAGATACAGGCGCAAATGGCATCTCATGGGTTAAACTAACAAAAACAACAGCAAACCAGCGGGTTAGTAGATAAGGAGTGTGCAAGGCGGCGGCAGACGAGGAGGCGCTCATGTGTGGGGCAGGGGAGTGCGGAGGGATGGAAAACAGGAGGAAAACAGAAACCAAAGGAGTGGAGGGAGGGGTGGGAAGGGTATGATGGTAGTAAGCTGACAATTCACAAACTGTACCTACCAGGATAGGGTTATTTTTCTACAGTCACCATTTAAACCTAGTGAGGAAAAATTTAAAGAGTAGCTGACAAAAGATGCAAAAGTGACCGAGATGAAAAAACATGAAAAAGAAAAAAAGCACAATACAGAATGTCAAAGACCTTTTTGCTCAGCAAAGCAGCAGAAGTTGTGTCTTTTCAGCAGCATAATGCCAATTTTCCCAGTTTACAAGCCAATTATAAAAGCCAAATGCTCCAAATGCATTTACACATGTTCATGTGTGTTTTGTGCACTTATTCCCTCCCCTCACAGTAAACATGGTCAAATCCAAGTACAACAAATAAATCACGGAGGAGAAAGTTGTCATTTATTACACTAAACTTCAAAGTGTTTAGACTTTGGTTTTATGTCCAACATAGAATATATATGGCTGGTACTTCATCTATAAAAAGCCATAACCTTATGACATGCGGTGCATGAAGGCATACAGAGTCCATGTGTCTCTTTGGGTTAGCGTTTCAGTTTTAGTAACATGCAGCATAAAACAAAAAAAAAAAAAAGGACTGGTTAAGAAAACGCAGAAAATAGTGAAACAAATTAACTGGATTTTTCTTCTCAGCTTGTTTTGCAAAACCAAATCAAGATCACGACAAAAGCTTCTACCAAAACAAAGGCTCGCTGAAAAATGAGATGCATCTTAGTGTATTTATTCTGTATGTTGAGCTTTGAAAAGACAGCCGGTCTCCACCCGCTGCTCAGGACTCAGATTCTCATTGCAGCAGCACTGAATGATTCATGATCTGTGGAAAGCTGGGAGATAACTGCTGCTACTCATGGCCTTCAGCGTGAGCAGGAGCCAACAAAGTTCACAAGTGCTGAGCAAGGTCTTTCTCAGGACACCAGTAAGAGAATGGTGTGTGTGTGTGTGATATCTCACCTTGGGATCATAGTCAGGGTCATTCTCTTCATCAGCCTCCTCTTCACCTTCCTAATAACACACAGGGTCATTTCAGTCTCCTTTTCTCTGGTCACATTCCCTGTGCTGTAGCACCAGCGCTACATCTCTTCATATTGTATTAGCTCAATAACAGTCTTACCTCATCATCTGCCTCTTCTCCCTCTTCATCATACTGTAAGAAACCTTTGATTAGCATTTCACATTTTTCTCCTCATTTTCATGAAGTTTCAGTGAAACCTGAGCAATGTGGACACAGATTGACAAGTTACTTGAGAGGAACACTCACATCATCATCATCATCCTCTATGGCCTCCCCGGTGAAGTAGAGCACAGCTCGAGGTACAATGCGCTCACGAATGAAGTGGCCGATTTCAAAGTCTGCAGCCAGAACTGCTTCAGAGTCCTCATCCTGAAAGCAGAGTACCGTTCACTCACTTCCTGTCTGGCGTGTTTCTCCACTACCAAAGCAGATTCAGTTCATGCTTTCAGCTTCACTATTAAAAACAGTCAAGTCAGCACAGCTACACTACTTTGCACGGTGCTTACATGCACATTTAAAATACGGTACTGAGACAAGTGGGACAGTAGTCTCACCTATTCAATATCCAATACTATTGCATGCACAGATACCTCCTCAATGTAATTAGTCAGGGTTTATGTGCAAAAGCATAAAAACAGTTTGCAAAGTTATCAGCAAGGCTATGGCTAAGCAAGGTGTTGTCATGGAAACAAATGGAAGAATGATGCACATTGTATTCCACATTAAATTGCAATATCAGGTTTTTCAATCCACACTTAAACATTACAGTCGGCTGGTGAAATTTTTCATCCTGGAAATCAGTTTTTACACGCCTGAAACCACATCTGCATCTGGATGAGGGGCATAAATGCACTAAAACAGGAGTTGTGTGTACAGAACCAAGGGACATTTGTAACTCAGTTAAACTGTACGGGTATAATCACAAATCTAAAATCATTTATAGTGCAGCATAAATGACAGAATGATGTCGTTTACAGCATGAAGACAAATGAAGGAAAAAAGTTGCACTTACCAATTCTCCATTTTCTGGAACTGCAAAAATAAATAAAAGTTAATCCAACAAAAGCACAAACTATGATGATATAACAACTCTGTCCCTTTTTACCTTCTGGTGGGGTGAAGAAGTTGAAGAATGAGTCGTTAGGGACCGTTTTGGTGACTGTTCTCACTGTGCCACGGCCCTTGTGCTTCTGTTTCTTCTTGATTGTTTTCAATGTGACATTCTTGCCCTTTGTCCAGTCAATCGTGCAGCTGTTATGGAGCACGGGACGCAGAGAGAACCATCAGGATGCAGCAGTTTGACAGAAATCTGCTTCAGAAATATACCGATGAAGCAGACAGTCATGTAGCTGCTTTTACTCACCCTGTGCAGGACATGATCTCTGGTCCATCAAAGGAGAAAGGGTCGTTCTCATCAGGTTCTGACCTCATCTTGTAGCTTTTTGACAACACTGTATTTGTAAAGAACTCATTGGGCTCGAAGTGGAATTCTAAAGCGAAGCTCTGATGAACAAGGAGACATTGTGATTTAAACCAGTAAACATTTTGCTGTCAGACATCAGAAATAGTTCAGTAGTCTCACCATCGGCTGTCCTGGATCTGAGAATTTTACTTTAATATCTTGTAAATGTTTTAGTATGGGTTCATCGTGCTCCTGAAAAAAAAAAAGCAGCATTATAGCTTTAACTTGATGTTAATATTCCATATTTATAATGTTAAATAGTTAAATTTCCACCAGCAGGTGGAAGCAAATCTTTGGTTTTCACTGCAGAAAGCAGCTTGTTTGTGACCCAGTTTCTCCACCTGAACACACCTGCAGCATGTCACTGAGCAGGTCAACGTTTTTGAAAACCGTTAACCAGAACTCTGGGATGCCTTTCGGGTCTTCTTTCTCCTCATCCTTCTTCTCTTCCTCCAGCTTGGCCTTGTCCTTCATTTCATCCTGATTTACAAAACATCTTTCAGCATTTTAAATCAGCCACCAAAAGGATATTCCAACTACCTGATCCATAAATGATTAACAGAGAAATGGACCCTTTAATGGTACGACAGCCACATTGTTTCTAAAACATCCTAAATACTGTTTAATTCACAGGAAGCAAAGCTTGTGGTATAACTAGCTCCATGCGTATGAAGGATTTAAATAGAAAGCATGCTATTGTATAAGAAAAAAAAATCACCTGTACCTGTTTACTTACTGTGAGCTCTTCCTCCTCATCTGCCTTCCATTCACATTCCTCATCTGTGGGTTCATAAGCTGCTTTCACTATGTCACTCCTCTGTAAGCAACACAAACCAATAGAAAGCAAATAGTTCATTTCATATAAATGAAAAATAAGCTTTAGTTGGACACAATCTACACAAATCACAAGCTAGTCAGAGATTTATTTGTTTCAAAGCAAAAACTTCAGGTGCTTCAATAAGAGCAGCTGATCTTAGTGGCTTTTTCCATGCTTCATTTGTTTACATGAAAAACAGTCTTAGCTTTTAGCTTAGCTAGTGATGTGAGCACCACTCAGCCTGACTGGAATAAACACCATGTAAAAGAGGCATGAGAAAACAGATAATATTCTGTTCCTTATTTTATTGTTTTTGGGTTAACAGTTATGTAAAACTAGTGACCGTGGCTCATCTCCCACACCTCCATGCTAAAGTTGCAAATGACCCTTTTAGACCAAACCACTATTCTGTGATGACAGCAGCTCCACTCAGACTCAAACCTAACAAATCATTCTTCCATGAATCTACAACGGGTCAGAAATGGTAAAATACAGTAGTATAGTACGTTTTATATTGCAAACAAAGTAACATGTTAAACTGACTCACACCACTTTGTTAAATAGCTGCTTTATATTAAAATATAAATATTTAAATTTAAATACAGACATTAAAAACCTCACTGGAAAGCTTTAACGATGCCTTTACAATCTGTAAACTCCAGCTAATCCAATTTGTGCAACTAATTATTGATGCGTTATTAAAAAAAATATCTAAAAATGGGGAACTTGTTGGATTAAACTAAACCACGAAGATTCAACTCAACTTCCTGTGACGCAAGTTAAAGGTTTATCCACCTGCGGGGAAAAAACCCACACTGTGGTAGCTTTTGCATTAATTATAAAACTGGTCACTGTGTTATAACAAATATCCCAAATAGCTTTAATCATAAAGACATCCCATCAACAGTTTTATTTATAATGATACCAATCTGGAACACATGTTGAAACTTGATTTTTAAAATTTGTTTTAGAGCAATACACACTCCTCCTACCCAGTTTAATTTGGGCTTGTAACCAGTTAGTCCAAACACAGTTTATGTAATTTATGTAAATCTATGTAAATTAAAGAAATGACTACAAGGGTAATAAACAGCTGGAACCAAGAACTGCAGCATCAGGAGACCAAAACCAGTAAAATGAAAGGGATTGCCTATAAACATCCACATTTCTCATGTACATCAGTAATGACACATTGACTTCATTGTTATGAGCACCTTTCAGTTTTACACTTCAGCATGTCCGAGCTTCATAAATGTGTTGATAAAGAAAGAAAGCGGCGTACTTTGTCAAAGAGGGGCTGGTAGAGGGCTGCATACTTTCTCTCCAGCGCATGGACTTCTTCGTAGAACTTTGCTTCGATGTGGGCGCATTTGACCTGGAGGTTTTTAAGGGCGTTTACACGTCTCTTCACAACCTTTGGTAAACTGTTGAGACAAGCAGAAACGTTAAAAGCATCCTGGACATGTGCTGCGCGTGTGTGCAAAATTAGTTGACATTTCTTCTTAATGGCTGAATATGCAAGCAAATAAAGATTTACCAAGTTATTTAAAAAAATAAAATGTTTAATGGAAGCTTTAGCTTCATCTGCTGGGAGCTTTGGATTTGAGCCTCACGCTGCAGCGTCCCCACGTGATCTTCAATAAGACAGGGTGGCTCTTAGTGCACTACACAAACCAGTGATTTCAGATTTGTTTTTTGTTTTTTTAACAGTTGAATAAAGAAACCATGAATTATTTGCACAGATTTACTGCATGTTCAGGATATTCATGGCCTCATTCCTTACATGATGATTCAGAGCATCCATCAGAAAAAGGTCTTACAAGGACATTTATTTGCTTTATAACTGCCAACATACTGAAATGTTAACACCTAACTAGCTGTAGTCTGGGTGTGCGTTTTGGGAGGTTGGTGTTTAAGGCAAATTATACCATATCCTTGGATTTCAGATTTATTATCTATATAATTATTGAAGTATTTGTAATGTATCACAAACCAGCACCTCATTTTAGTACATCCTATTCTTCACTTTGATTTTAATGCATCAAAAGCCCCATTTTGATCTGGTCAGACATGTACACATTACCAAAGCCAGATTTTATTTAAAATGTTCGTTTAAAAAAAAAGCAGCATTTAAAACTATCTGCTATATTCTGGCAATTAAACTCAACTCTCCGGAGAATCCAAGCAAAACATTGACTAATGTGATTACCCTACATCTGACTACTAGTCACATTTTAAGTTTAAGCCACCTGGCTTGAAGAGCCATTATAAAGAGTCAAGTTTCTCTGCAGTGTGACAAATTCAAACGCCTGCACTATCCTGGCAAGTGAGAGTACATTTGGTCCCAAGAGCAGGGATGTAACTGGCGAGTTTGCTGGTGACTGCCAAACACTTGACACAACGATCAAAGAGTTGCCTGCTGATGGTTTTGCAGAGAGGAGAGGAGCAGTGGGTGGTATAGACCTGCAGCCAAGACAGCTACATTCCCACAGCATATAAGAACCTTTTTACTCACTATACACCGGCTAACAGATTTACCGAAAATATTAGGAATTTAAATCTATTCATCAGGAAGTGAACGTAAAGTGAAGAAGCTCCAGCAGATGAAGTACACTGCACAGCATTAAAACATGCAGTCAGACTCAAGTAGAGAGCAGGGGTACCATAATAAAAAACAAACATTAGCAGGTTCTTTATGCCATAAATGAATTACTACTTTGTTGATCATCTATGCCAGAACAGAAGGGTCGGTGAAGGATATACACATGTTGACTCAGATATTAATGGCAAATAACACAAGGGTTGGAAACACCTCAGTAAGAAAAGTAGCAACACAAAGTCAGAAAAGTCACTGAATGACCCGATTTTTTAAATTGTTTTAAGAATCAGACAGGTCTATATAATTAGCATGGATGATTCTGCAGAGCCAGACGTCAAAGTAGAGGCAAAATGTACAATACTGAACCCTAAATATGTTTAGAAGACAAAAACAACACGTCATTAGTTTTTGGTAAAAATGGTCATGGTAAATGGACTCACTTATATAGCGCTTTTCCAGTCTTAGGGACCACTCAAAGCGCTTGAGGGGGCGGTAGTTTTTCATTGTCAGGCTGGTGTTACAGCAGAGGTAATATTCTCCTGCCCTGATTGTAACTAGGAGGTGAGACTGTGTAACCAAACCTCAGAGCTTTTGGACAATGCTGCTCACTGAAATTTACCTTCTGATCTCTACAACTTCACAATATACATTTAAGAAAAAAAAGTTGCTAACATGGGTCTATAACTCACCAAATATAGCAACAATGTCACAAAGGTGGAAATGCAGCTCCCTTAAAGGAGGGCATGGATGACTTTTAAATTATATTGCAAAGATATGCTGCACTTAAAATCAAGCATTTAATCTTAATATTGACACCATATCTGTTCTCAGCTGCAGTATGGACATAAAAAAATCCATGGAAAACCTATTTATTGAACAATTTAAGCCTAGCCTAATAAATTCAACATGTACTGACCAATCACGTGTCCGGCAACGGCCAAAACACACAGAGGGTCAAAGTAACTGATGTGTCTGATCATACAGACTAGTGTAAATGAGCCAGACAGCTATTGACGTCCTTAAAGGAGATGAAACCAGTCAACGTAGTTTAATCATTAAATAAAAACCACTATATTGTAGTCTGTAGCCACATAAGTGTTTATTTATCACTTCTTCCTTCACTGCCAACGATTTTATTTAACCGACCCAACTGTAGGCTGAGGTTTGACGGTTTCATGTTAACAGCTCCATAGTGAAAGACGGTTTTAGGCTGTTGATCATGCCGTCTACAGAAACATAAGCTCTGGATTTAGTGGTTTAGCTTTCACTGCAATATTTCTTGATACCACAAGTGTTGCTAAAATTAAATGTCTTTCGCACAAAAGCATTTATAATAAAAGCAATTTCTACTCAAATTCAAATAAAAATCAGAAGCCCAAACAAATGTCCCAGATCCAAAGCAATAAAAAGCATGAATGGTCATCTGTTATGTGTTAATGTGATTAGACATCATGAGACCAGAGGATACTTTTCAGTCTAGGATTAAATTTACTGTCTTAATGTATACAACTGCAGGTTGGCTAATAAGAGTCAGGACAACATGGGAACCCAGACAACATGAAACAACTTGACAAGGAAAGTAATTACTGTCCATTTTTTTAAATTAGAGTCTGACTTTGTTTAAGAAATAAAAAAAAAAGCTTGATGTGCAGAAAAGATATACAAGCCATTGTTATTCAACAACCACATATGTAAACTCCAACTAGTCTTGCTTCATGACAAGCTGAATGCAAATGTAAGACAGTTCAGGGGGATAAGCCATGCCTCACCTCTCCATGTACCCTGATGGGGAACCATTCAGACCATCCAGCCTCTCCTGCAGCGCAGCAAGGATCTGTGGATTCTGCATCATCTGCACGGTAAGCTGACGAGCTGTGGACCAATGCATAAAAATAAAGACAAGTTGAGATATAAAAGTTTTATTGACTGCATCAGTCTATGCAACTTAAACCTGTTTAGGAAATTAATCTGGATAACCAATATTTTATTTGCCTTCTCCACTGTTCTGGAAAATCCTCCTGCTAAAAATCCATCAACCACAACAAGGGCAGCTGTTCCTTAATGGATTTAACTAATGTCAAAATATAAATGACAATGTAAAAATGCAGCAATGAAAAAACAAGTCAAAACAATGTTGGCTATAAAAGTTTGATTCTTTGCAACAAATCAATATAGTTGCCATGATGTGTGGAGACTGCTTACTGAGCAGAACATGAGGAATCATATTGCCTTTAGCTGGATCACAAGTTCCACCACATTAAAGCAGCAAGTTTGCCTGAATTCTCACAGACCAACAGGAAGCATTATATTTAGCCTACATTTATAATCTTCAACTTTCAGATTTCATATGAGTGATGTTGCTATGACAGGTCACAAAAGCTAAAATAAGCCTGCTTTCAACTCAGCTTTGCTATAAAAAGATGAGGTAAAAAACAGCCATCTACATCCATCCACAACAAGCCAAGTGTCTGCTAATACATAAGGAGCAATCTGACTCACATACAGATCAAAAGCATGCAAGAATGTCATTTGGATCCAAAATAAAGCCGATTAGTCTCCCAGCTCCTAACGGCAATTTAAACTTATGTCATAAAGACAGATTAATATTGAGACTGCATCTTAACAGTGCTCTCTTCTGCATTCCTTCAGATTATTGTCATTAAGACAAACTTCCAGAGACCATGTGAAGTCATTTGCTTACCTTTACTGTTTTCATCTTCCCCAGTTTCCTCCTCCTCTACTTCCTCCACATCTTCCATGTCTGCTGGGTCCATCTCAGTCTGATCTTTGCTGCTCCAGGAGACAGGGAGAAAATGCAGGAACTAAAGGTCAGCCAAAACACAGGCAGACTATTTGATTGCATAAAATCATCACCATCCAACAAACTATTTTTGCCTTCAGACAGAGACTCGACAATTATTTTCCATCAGCTCAAATGTCCAAGTCCTGAATCTTCCCATGAGTATCAATCAGATCATCTTTTTCACCCACATTTCTTCCTTTAACCTACGTGTTACTGGGCGCATCTCTTGCAGTAATCAAAACAGGAGCTTGTTTTCTCCCATGCTGCCGTTTTGAGCAGAGAAACATGACACAATGCTTCAAGAGGCAGCGCGTCAGAGCTCAACACTTAAGATGAAACAGCTATACTAGCCTCTCATCCTGTCAGTTAGCAGAATGAGGAGAAAAATCTATTGTCAACAAGGAAAGGCTGCATGTGTGCGTGCATCTAAAAAGGAAACCTCTTCAAAGTTGCAGTAATCATTCTTGCTGTAAATTTAGTCAAAGTCGTGGTGTTTTCAGAGTGGAAAACTGTCAACTCCAGTCAGTGTGTTTTGGAAGGACTTTGTTCCTTAAGGGTTTATTGTTGCACAGCTCTGCAGAGGTTGAATGAAGTTATCCGGTGCACATCTAGGTGTGATCCCTTTAAATGTCAGAGACCATTGACCCACTGGCAGAGAAGCCAGTTACATGATGTGTAGTAGAGGATGTTCTTACTTGTCAATGTCTGCCATCTCTGCTGAGTCTCAGGTTAGGCTATAAAGAAAAGACAAAGAGTTTAGAAAAAGACATTTCATCCATCATGTATAGTTAACACCAGTCACTGAAAAAAAAAATGGCTTAGGAGGGAAAAAGGCAGTTAGCACAACTGAGGATCTTCTAGTTAGATTTTTGACTAGGGGTGCCTAAATTGGGTCTTAAGATCTACCACCCATCAAATTCTAAATCAGGGGTAGGCAACGCTAATCCTGCAAGTGTTATGAGTTTCCCTGCTGCAATACACCCGACTCAAAGAAATCTGGTAACCAACATGCATTTCAACTATTCCGTCTTTAAATATAATATAAAAATATGTATTTATGCAATGTAAAAATGTCTAAATCCAGCTCCAACAAGAGGAACTACTGCAGCAGCTTTTTCAGTTTTAGACTAAAGACCAAGTACCCAAATAATACTTTGGCATGCAATTTACCTCTTATTCATGTAAACAAAGCTAGCATACTAGCTAGCAAGTCTCATGTTTCTCTCTCTCATATAAAAATACTAATTTACCCATTGCCCTATAAAAAACAGACCACATGACAGCTAAGGAGCATCAGTTTCACTCAGCTCCCCTCATTAATAACTACACTTGCTAGTTCCCAGCTTCATTTTTCTTTAAAAAAAAGCACAGGATTTGGACCACACACTTAATCCAAAACTTCCTTTGGTCCAGGGAGACTTAATCCAGACTTTCTCTTCCTGAGCAAGAGACTGATCACAATGAGAAAAAGTGTTCAAACATTGCATCATGTGTTACACATCAAGCTGCTTGGTGAGTGAAAGACAAATATTTTTGGTCCTAAAAATAACCCCAGTGCAAAAAAAAAAAAAAACTTACCCAATAAAAAAAAAAAAAAGAAATTACAGAAAAAGTTTAATAAGTCCCGATACACATGGAAGTAATCATTACCTGTTGGTTTTGCGGCAAGTGGCGTCACATTACAGCTTAGGAGTTTCTGAATACATCTCGTATTATAGTCCATAATGATTAAAATAACTCATTAACAACCTTTAAGTACCATAAAAATTAAGCTTTACAAAGTTATCTTTAAGAAGACTCACTTCAGCACCAAGTCTAAAATAATCAGATGATCAGAAAAATAAATATAGAATTTAGTTTCCATTTAATATCATTTAAGCTAATAATCATTTAAGCTAATATACAAACAAATATCCATTTAAAACCTCTCGTGTGGGGATACCATTAACACACACAGGCAATGTGACTCTCCTGGTAGCAGGTACCATCCATCCCAATCACAAACCTGAGCTAGTTACAGACCATAAAAACATTTCATCTATGACTGCAACCTAATTAATGGCTTAATGACATTCAATTGATTTCACCTGAACCTGAGGTGGAAATCAGGCACTTCTTTTAAAATATGACTCAGACTAAATCAGTGTTGTGGGTTAGGTTATGTTAAGAGGCTTAAATGTGGGTACCAACTACTAATTTATTCAGTTTATAGTTAGGTACCATTTTCAAAAGTTAGGAATTCATTTCAAATAACGTTACAGCTAAATAAATTCTGTACAATCTAACCAAAAAGCCACTTTAAAGTTTGTGTTTTGTCAAAAAGAAATGTATCACTTAATTAAAAGCCATCAAATGCATGTTGATCAGTATCTATATACACAATGCAGTGAAATCCAGCATTTAACCAGCTTTTTCTTTGTGTAGAAAATCTTCTAAACCAACCAGCGACCACGTGTTGCATGCTGGAGTCTGGCAAACCATCGACTGACAATGAAATCCCCGTTGGATGCCTGTCTGAGTTCTCACAAACCGCATTTTCAACTTCATTAAGCTCAAGCAAGACAACCAAATCGAACGATTTACTGTCCAAAGTCAAAACCAAAAACTTCCCACCTAGTCCCTCAAACAAACAAGGCGACCTCTGCTAGTAAAGAGGGAAACTTTAGCCGGCCTACCAGTCTTGTCAGCGGTTCCCCGTGTAGCGAGATAGGCTAGCTGCTAGCTTGATGCGCACCATTTGGGCTGAGCAAGTGGGAGGAACAGCCTCACAGACAGGGTGCCATAACTATATAATGTGGACCAGTTAGAAAGTGGAGCCACTGCTTCGGCACCACGTTTCGGCCAGCTTTCCTTATGTAATGTAACCAGCTAGGATGCTACACCAAATAGCGCGTGCTTCATCCAAAAAGTCTAGGTTCACTACCCCAGAGTATCTGCCCCATAAAATAAAATGAATAAGGTCAAGTCCAAAAATACAACATTAGACACGTGTCAAGAAAATGTTAATAAAAGACGATAAATGTAAATATACCCAATGTTTAGAAATGATTACTTGTGATTCTTTTACAAAACTAATAGACAAATGCATACAGTAAAACTGTTATTTAAGACTCTTTTTTTAATCGCGTTTTAACGTCAACACTCATCATGGTGGAGCCAGTCTCAATGGCTGCTGCCTGTCTCGCTTGACTAGCATTAGCAAAGCAGAGCCGTTTCCCCAAACCCCTATTTGTTTAAGCGGCAGGTGAAAATTAACTTCTAAAGCCACGCAGAAGTTCTGGGGCGTTGGCGCTCGAACCATTCCGTAGTACTGTCCCTTACCTTCTCTCCGTGGCCAGAGGTTGGACTGAGTAAGCGGCGCTACGCAGTGAAGCAGTCCCGGAGAAGAAAGAGACTCCGCTCCGATGGCGGTAAAAAGGAACGAGATCCCGCCGCCTGCGCTCATATACATTCGACGTCATCACGCAAACGGGCAGTCACCGTGGTAACGCTACTAATGGGAGGGGCGGTGGTTAGGTTGCCCCTCGAAGAAGAGTGGACAATAACAAGAGATCATGAAAGCCGTAATCATCTTCATCTTCTAATCGTTTTAATTCCTCCACTTCATTTCTTTGTTCATATGCGTTTTTATTATATTCTCAGCCCTTCCTGCCATCCCTCAGGCTATTTAGAAATTCAGTTTCTTCTCTGTATAGTTCATAAGCAACACTGCCAGGTCAGCATCACCTTTACTTTCTCATCCTCAGCAGCGGCTCCATCTTCCTCACCCTCCTAGGGATGACCATTACCAGTGTCATCACAACCTTCTAAATCTCTCCTGGAGTCCTTACAACCATCTGTCTCATCTTTACAGTTATGAGGTGCATATTTTCAGTTTTACTTGCATTTACACTCACATCTAGTTATTTGAATCCTTTAATAAATACATATTTCAGGTAAATATTTTAAATTATCCCCTGGTACCTTGCTTGATATCATCACCTGTTGATTACCTCCTTTTGTTGTGAGGCTATTTCAAATAGTTCCTGAAGATGGGAATAAAACTAATCTCCACACAATAACCTCTTCACAATTATTTAAGTTTAGTGTTGTCATTTCAGAGAAAACATCTCAGCAGGTTTGTTGTTATATAATGGATATGAAGTGTGAGATTATTAGTGATTAGACGTTTCAAAGCACAGACTCATTGACAGAAAATCTCTTAGTCATGAAGCCAGTGGCTAAGACTGTGAGGATTTCAGTGTGACTCATGTATGAGCCAGCACTGGACCGAGTGTTGCAAACACCAGGCACACTGATCGACTTCCTTCTTTCTCTGAGTGATATCTGGCATAAGCCCAAAGGTTATCTCTCATTCTACACTTTCACACAGAGGAAGTCTTCCCACATGCGCTTTCTAGAGTGAATATTTCCCTGAGTCACCAGTAGCACAGGAATAAACACTGTGTTGAATGACAACAGATGATTCTGAAAATAATCAAGAAACATTTGAAGGACACTTTGGAGACAATACAAATAAACACTTCAGGTATTGCAGCCATTACTGTTCTAGAGGGGAACGTGAGGGCTTGTTTGTCTCTGCGTTGTCGTTGATGAACTGGCGGCCTGTGCCAGTACGTTGCTTCTTGTCTGTTGATTGGTGGTAAAGGCTCCCGCTTACCAGGGACCCTGAATTGGATTAAGTGGTAGAGAAAAGGAATTAATAAAATCATTAAGATATTATTGATGGCATTCGGATCAACCCACATAGGCACCAACTTCTAAATTAAAACTGCTAATCAGCACCAGTCCAGAGTCCTGGTGGTATGAAAGGGCTATTTGCCTATTGTGTTCTGGCAGGCCTAAAAGACTACAGCCTTTAATGAAGACATATAATAAAATCCACTTTTTTAGCTCTTAAATAAGTTTTTGTGCACTTTTTAGTGTTTAGGAATGCAGAAAATGTCAATTTATCCCCTCCCAATGCAGCACATATATCTTTATATCGATGTAGTCATATATTTCAGTCTGTTTAATTTTCTCTATTTTCTATTGTGTTTTTTAACTTTATCTATTACATCACAGTATTTGCTGTGGGTCTCCCATATAAGGTCGTGGACTTCCAGGTAATTAAATTCATGAATCTGACATGTTGACATTTATAGTAAATTCATCTATAAAATGTTTCTCTGCTGGGAGATTAGCGTATTGCTGCCATCAATCTACAAACATGGCGGAACAGGGTAGAGTTGAACTTCCTGTGACCTGGAGGGGGGCGGGGCTTAACAGGCCTCATTCA
>JBAMIG010000025.1:5706593-5722743 GCA_037177335.1 Kiunga ballochi
ATCTATTGACTGCATTTAATTGCTTTCTATCTGGCGTGCAATGAATTGTGGGAGAAAAAATCCATCCCTCATAGCCTGTTTCTAGCTAATCTGAAGCCAAACAAAGTGTGCATTTGTGGTGGATTTTAAGGACCCTTGAATGGGGACAGTCCCTGGCGTACCGCTTTGATGTATGTTGCTGATGAATCTGTACTTGGAAGTGTGCAGACCCTGAACTGGGACACAGTTCATGAGTCTTTCAGCAGGATGAAGGCAGAGAGTACAACCCTTCTGGTTGCTTGCCTTAATAACTGGATACATGAAAAATTTAACTTTTACACTTTCCAAAGAGAAAACGTCCATTTATCTAAAACTTTCCTGTCCACACCTGACATTACTATGTGTATGTTGTATAAGATCTGATATTAGTTACTGTGAGTTAATGTCAAAACCAGAGAAAAAGCTTTGAATGACAGCTTGTCTTTTACCATCAGACTCAGAGGCAGCACGGAAGATGAGGTGGCTGCTGGGTAACGGTTGTGTAATGGAGCCCACCGCTTCTCCTTTAGGACCCTGACAACGAGAGGAGACAGATGGAATAAACAGACGTTAAAACCAATTAAAGTGTTGAAGGATGATGGATCTATTTTATGTCAGTTCTTACATCTCAGATTGTTTATTCCTGCAATTTTAGTTAGTTTTTACATTAATGTTCATCAAATATGTTGGAAATAAAATGTGCACATGCCAATCGAGTTATTATGGGAATGAGAATTTGCATAATTACAAGGGGACGGATACAGAATGGGTAAAAAGCTGAGAGTGGAAGTGAAGAGGATGGATGGAGGAGCTGTAATGTAATACACAGACTTCTTTTAATAACTAAAACAAACTCAATGACACTCAGCCATGAATACATCACATGTGGAGTGGACAACTGAACACAGCAGAAAGCATAGGAATAAAGGAACATTAAAGACCGTCAATTATGATCAGCCTCCTCTACATTTAAGGTCATTTATGGTTTCTATTATTCCCGTTTCCAAATTAATATGCAAGCACTGCCTGTAAATGTTATTTATAATAAACCAGTTCTTGTTTTTGTAAATAAACAGCAGAAAATAGCTGTAGCTCCAGCTCCAGGTGTTTCTGTGGTGCTGTGTCTCATATATCTATGTTTAGGCTGCATATTCTGACCTTCACAGCCCAGATGGACTGCTCTAGTGGGTGAAAGAGCTTAAAGCAGAAGCCGTCCTTCTTGGAGGGCCTCTCGATCAGCTCGCAGGCATTCAGCAGCACCGTTCCCACCCACTGTCCATTTTTGTGAGTTTTATAGATGAGGAGGACACCTGGTTTCAGGACACACCACAACTTAGTCCAGCTCTTCAGAGTGCCCCGGATCTGGCAAAAACAGGGTCCCAGACAACAACCAGGTTATTTAAAACCATTAAAACAGTTGAAAAAATGAACATGAGCACCAGTTTAATTTTCCCATTCAATTCAGTAGGAAAAAACAAACAGGGGAGGGAAATGCTGATGTGAGACTCTTCACCTTCAGCCAGTCAGCCATAACAATGACAGAAGGATCTGTGATGGTGCTGAGCAGCTCCTTAGTCGCTCTCTTCTTCTCTTCCCTGTAGTTCCTCTTCTGTACCTGCAGACAGCACAGAGGAATAAGCTAAATATTCTCCTTCCCAGCCAGGTTTCTCCCAGCCTTTCTTTTGGTGCGGTGAAATTACATCCAAAGTGACATCTTAAATAAGGCATGATCTGTGTTGATGCTCGTTGAAATGAGACGATTCGACAGGAAAGGAGCAACCTGCATGAACGTGTATTTTTATGTCTCATGATGCCTCTTCAGAGAATTAGCGTCCGGATGTGCAAGACTTAAGCTGCTTAAAGCTCGCTTACCTTAAGGGACTCCTTCTTGGTGAGCTTTCCTCCGGACGTCGGCACATCCTTGTCTGAGCCATTGTACAGCTTCGTTTCTGACTGGGAATACACAGCAGAAAGAACGAGCAGTAAATTAGGACCAATTCACCTTCCTGTGACGTCTCATCAATATCTGCTGAATTATGAGCAGCTCTGTAATCAGCTCACTAAAGGATGCAGTTTCATTGGGAGGATCACAGCTTCCCCTAAATAGTTTCCTTTCAACGATCATTAATGGTGGTTCTTTATGCTCTTTTTGTTCCTATTTGCCCATCTGGATGAACAGGCCCTCATTCAACACTGATTCTGGCACTTGTTTCACATCCAACCCCTGCTGGGTCTTTATTCCATCTAACAGCAGGTTTGATTGGACCGGTGCATGAATGGCCTGCATGCATGTGATTGCACTTCTATATCAGATGATGTGTGGGAATGATATTTGAACCAGAAGTAACTAGAATATTACAGATGTAGGTGTTATGCAACTGCAACTCATGATGACAGTAAAAGTGTGCAGTCCGGGAATGAATAAACTGACTGAATTGCAAACCAGTGGACGTATTAACATACAGCACATGAACAGTGCAGCCACATTTTTAGTCCATCAGCCCCTAAAAAAAAATCAACTTTATGCAAACAAGATGTTTGGATTGTGTTTTTCTGCACAGTTGCATCCAAATACGATGCAGCAGGTAACAGTCAGGTATGATTTGCATACAGTGAACTCTGACGGTACCTTTCACCATTACCGCTGCTTTTATTCAGTCTTTTCATTGTGATCCCTTATTTATTAGTTTAGCTAATTAATCATAAACAGGCCTGGAACTGGACTCCTTCTTATACTAGTTCAGACTGTGCAACACATCTGATTCTCTACTGTCAACGTGAAGCAAGTTTCTCGTTTTGAGGAAAAACGGTGACAAATAAACACTCTTCTGTTTGACTTCAAGGATTTATGCAGCTCTTTGTGACACTTCCACACTGATGATATTGGGAGCAGAAGAGGGGTTTTAACTCTGCTTTATTAATGTTTGATGTAGCGGTGTATGTGATGCGTGAGCCATCCCCATGTAGGCTTTCTCACGCCTCAGGCAGGAAGTGGGACAAAAGGGAAAGGACACATTCAGTTATTCTCTTTAGCAACCCACACGCTAAGCCTCCCAGTCGTTCCCTCTCAGCCATTGCAGCACATCCGGTGAGCAACTTTTCCTTACCTTGCTCTTTGATATGGAATTTGAGTCCTCTTTTAAAGGCAGAGGCAAGAGCTCCTCCTTCCCTCTCTCGAAACCTGGCAGAAAAGACACAAAATAAGGTAAATGGAACATATGAGGACGTCAGTCCTTCAGAGTGTCCTTGCACAGCGGGAAGCCATTAAATCCTGAGGTAGCGCTTGTTCTGCCTGCACCAAAATGGATCTTTTTTTTCTCTATAGGAGTAGATGCTGACCCAGATGAATGTTTTCCATCAGTGGTTTTAGCTAACAGACAGTGTAAACAAGCAACAAAGAGGAGAGGGATTAATCCACACCTTTTCACGTCGCTAATCCTGTGATTTTTGCAACAGCAACCTACCTTTCAAATTGTGGGGAGGACCTGGATTTAAGACGTGTCGCACGAAGGGAAAATATTTCAGTAACTGAACAAAAGTGTTGAAGTTTGAGCTACTTGGATATTTAATTTGCAATTAATTAGCTTCATAAAAGACAGGAAAACAGTCTGCTTCTTTTTTTATCCTTTAACAATTAAATAATAATAATGAAATTAAATTAAAAAACTTTATATAAATATGTAAATGTAGAAATTAATATAATTATTACTAATCGGCTGTATAGGCCTTAAGACAGAATATTTATGTTTTTTTCTCCTCCATTGTCTCTAATAAAGCAAAAGCACAAAAAAAATCTCAGCAAAGGTTGTCATGGCAACATTTTAATTGTTTGACAGCTGAGGATGGATTTGGCTTGTTTGACTCCTCGCACTTCTCCACATGTCTGACCTGATGACTGGAATCACATTACATAATGTCAATTACAGCAGCGCATTGTCCCTGATGCGACTGGAAACAAGCCCCGGTCCGAATGGCGACAAGCTGCTGCATCTGATACGAGCTTCTTTCAAAAGATGGAGAAATAAATCAGAAACAATATTAAACTAAGAAACTCCTCAAATGAGCGGCAGGCGCTGCAAAAAGGAGTAAGTGCTGCTATAAATATTACCAATGAATGTGAATATTACTGGAATATGTCAGAGAGTCTGTTCCAAAAGGAAACATGGCATCCGCTTCAGCCATTCATTATGAACTGAGCAACAGATTCTCCCACTAAGTCACAGCAGTTGGTGACACTGGTGGCTTCAAGCCGACAGAGACTCTGTAAATATTTCATAGCTTCAGTCTCCTGACCGCAGATCAGTATTCAGCTGAAAGAGTGAAGGAGTCACAGCAGCTTTCTTTCCAAACATGGTATTTGTCCTCCAGAGCAGAGGGGGTGGGGGGCAGCAGGTCAAAGCGTTTTAGGTTCTGCTGAACCTCGTGTGATGCAGACATCCTGGATACTTTCTGAAACAGCTTTATGTCTGCTTCTTTCTTTTTAATAACTTATATTCAGGTTCCAGTTTTCTTATATTTTTATATAGTTTTCTTCCAGTTTTTCTTATACCTTATATTTCCAGGTTCCAATCTTTTTAAATGGTTTCATGCTGGTGTTATTATGATGGTCTAACAGCCATACACAGAAAACACAAAGCCAGGAGTACTTTTCAGTCTGAAGGGATTTACTCCTAAAAACGTATCTCTTGAAACACTTTTCACCCCGAAGGCTTCTTTAAAAGATAAAGGGTGCATCTGCAGGTCAATGATATTTTTTAAAAACATTCTCCTTAAAGGATTAAGTGGGTTTTTTCTCCTCATTTCACATTGCTCTTCCAAAGAATACGATAAAAAATAATTTATTTAAATAAAATGAAACAAAAAAATATATAAAATGGAACAAATTAAAATAAAATTAAACAGAACTAAATAGGATGAAAAATAATAAAATCCATATAAAATATAATCCATGCCTTAACACTGACTTCCATGCTGCAAAAACAGATTGAGGAAATTATTTATCAGGTTAGCTTCAGCTTTATTTTGTAGTTTTGCATCCAATCAGCATCCCAACAGGAAGGCTGTGTGCGTTTCCATGTCAACATGTACGCAACATCTCTACGTAGTTAGATAAACATCCAGAAATGAAGGGCTCTTAATAACCTTCATGTTTCCAGTTTCACAAATGCCTCGGCTTTAAAGTCGATCTAATTTCGATCCTATGTTGGTTTCTGTCTGTTTGTGGTGCATCGTCATGGAAACATTAGCTGGAAAACAATGTCTCTTTAAACCTGATCACCGGTTAAAAGAGCTGCTCAAATTGCAAACATGATTACCTTCCATTAAAAACCTTTAATGATCAAATAAAACAGGAGAATAGTGTCTGTTTCAACTTGTTTTAAGTCTGGATGCTGGTAGATCCTGGTGGTCCCAGAACAAGCGTGGATTTGTGCAAACATTCATGTTTAGAAAAGTCAGGAATGACCTGGGTGGTGGGAATGATTGACAGCATGGAGGAAGACAAGGCCAGCAATGTCACGTTATGTCTTTCTATCTGTTAATCTGAAAATATGAGCAGGGCTTAAAGGATTAATAGTAATTTAACCATTAAAAACTGTAACTTCAATCCGGTTTTAATCAAGTTACAGATCAAAGTGAGCCCTCAGAGGAAAATGATAGCTGCTGCAAGAATAAATAAAGTCTAAATGTAGCACAAACAGATGACAAAGATGAACTTCTTCACCAACATACCTGCACAAAAGACTTACGATCAACCAAATTAGTCTTGATCATCCTGAGTGAATGATTTCAGAATGAGATGCTGAAAGGTACGGCCAGGCAACATGTTACCACAGCAGGAAGAAAAAGATGATAGAAAAGCTTTTTATATGGCCTAAACAAGCCTGTAAAATAAAACTAAAAATGTAGCTTCAATAGATAATAAAGATGAATGATGGTAAAAAGAAAAGTGTAACATGTTGGTTTAAAATAGCTATAATCAGTCATTTCCATTTATATTTTTACACATTCTTTAAAACCGAACGGATTCAGGAGAGAACAACATGTGACGGTACCACATGCAGATTTAACACGATCATGCTGATTCCCATCAAATCACAGAAAGCAGTAAACATGCTAACTTCTCCTTTTATTTCTGGGTTCAGTCAAATGTTTGTTTTAACACAGAAATATCAATCTATAAGAAAATATGACACTTTGTTAGAAGGAAGCTAATGCTAATATTTACAGATGTTAAGCATAACGGTAACATACTGGTATGGGAAACACTGGTTTTCAGCCTGGTTCAAAATAAAATGTTTAAATGTAACTTCAGCGTGACTTTTCTATTTTAACTGCTACGTTTCAGCTTACTGCTGTGTTTTTATGCATGCTAATGGTTTTAACACATTTAGGTGCACTGTGTGTCTGAATATGCTAAAAAAAACAATAGTGCAACATTTTTTTTCATCCTCAACTCAACCCTGCTTCATACATGTATTTATAGCTCCGTTAACATATAATGGAGCACTACCAGTGTTGTGTAATTCTCATTAAGATTAAGAGCTTTTCTTTGATATATTAAAGAAACAAGGCGACACTGGAGTTGATAGATGCCACAGGAGCTAATGTCCAATCAGAGACCTGCTTTCTTCATCCACTCATGGATTAATCCATAATCAATGTCTTTTTTCCTCGCCTACCCTGATGTCATTGCTTTAACATATTGACTGCCCTTCATCCCGGCAAACTCAGTATTAAAGGTTAACCTTTGAGGCAACATCTTCCATTGCCAGCTTTTACATTTCTCTTCAAAGCACAACGCCTCATCAGTGAAGTGCTCTCTGACCGATGGGAAGGTCATCCTTCCTGAAACCTCTGCCATGTTTTACTGCAGAGGAAAAACATCCGCAACATGGTACAATATTAATACTTGTATAAGCTCCAAAAAGAAAAGAAAACATCTTACAAAAATCTGACATATCTCTAGATTCTGTTTTCACTATGTGTGTGTCTTAAGTTGTAGGTGACTCACACCTCACTGCAGACCTACATGATCTCACTGCATCAAAGATTTTAGACAGGGGGGGTGGGGGGGGTGGAAGCAGTGATGGGGCTGAAACAGCAGTAAGACAGGAAAAGATGCACAAGTAAACAAAACAGTTCCTACATTTTGTCACTTTGGGCGTTATAAAGATTCTAGTTGGGTTTTTATCAGTAAATGAAATGGTGATGCGAGCCACAAACGACTTTTAAACATCCTAAACGTGACCGGAAGGAATCGATCTCTCCAAAGATTAAATCAGATGCTTTCAAGACTAACCCCCCCCCCCTTCTCAAAAAAAGCAGCAGCTCCTGTTTTGAAAGTGCTTGTCATGTGTTTTGTAGGAAACGCAGAGGCTGCCATGGCAACAGGTGAGGAGAGAACAACAGAGGGGAAAGTGGAAATCTGATGGCCTGCAGCAGCCAGGAGGGGAAAGACAAAAAAAAAGCTGTATGCTCATTGTATACTACAAGCTTTTTGTCCCATTCAAGGTAGATTTTCCTCCTCATCACTGATTTAATGATTAAAATGTTCCTGTAATACCTAATTGAAGCAGAAACGCTTTTCTTTCTTTCACCACGCTGACCTCGGAGGTTACATCTAATTATGTCACACAAGGCTGCAGCTTTTCCCACCCTCTTATTGGTTTGCCTGCATCTGCATTGTCAGTGTAAAAATCTATTTTCTCCTTTTGGCCACAGACGTTCAAAAAGCCCAGACCTCTGCAGTTATGTCACAAATGAGCTAGTTGCTCCAAAACAGACAAATACGGTTTGCATGAAACCGTTTCAAACAAATGTGCTTCTTATGCAGCTTCCAAAACCTAACTAGATGAGGTGGGTTAAGCAGGATGCATGCTTATTGTGTTTGCGCACAGTGCACGCAGACTGATTCCTGACTCCTTTACATGGAGTCGTATTTCAAACAAGACATGAATGACAGAGCAAAGGGGGCATAGGCCGCTTGGCTGCTCCTTTGTGTGGCTGATTTATTCATGTTTAATCTTAGCTGGAATAATCTGCACTGTCTCAAGTAAATAAAAAAGAATAATGCATTTTATAAAGCAAGAGAAACAACATTAAGTCACCTGGTAGCAATCCTGCAGCTGCAATCGTTGTGTCTGCTTATTCTGGGGGACAAAAAGTCAAAATGCATGGCAGTACAGGAGCACCCTGATATGCACATCCATGCTTCATTAAATCCATAAACTGTTGCTCTGTATGACACATCGGCTCAACAATGCAACCCGAGCAGTCAGGAAAACTGCTGTGTAGCCAAAGCTGCTATTTAATGACAGCTCAGATTTTCAGACATGTTCAATAAATGTAATAAAATTAGGTTAATAAATAACAGCAGAAACAAAAAATAGCAGTTTTAGAAAAAGCAATGACACTTGTGGAAGATTTTCCCCACAAATAATGTTTTTTTTCTGTTAAATAATGTGGTAGAGGAAGAAGGAAGAAGAAAATCAAATATATCCAGCACTAATCACAATAGGAAGACAAATATCCGGGGTAATACAGCAATACTTAATACCTTACTTAATACTGCACACCAAAGCACCAGAGTCAGCAACCGTCCACGAGCTTTTATCAAAAAGATGGACTAAGTGCGAATGTACAACCAGCCATCTCCTGCAGTGGCTCTAAAAGCCAGCAGCTGTCAGCTAAATGTTCGCCCAAAATAAGGATGAATGGGCCGAGAGCGAAAAGCGTACCGTGACTCAGACGCTGTCTTGCAGCTCAAGACATTTGTTTAGCTGGAGGAGGTGCTACTTTAGAGAGGAAAGTACCAGGCTGGTGGCCAAAAGGTCACCCGAGCAAATCTCCAGACATGGAAAAGCCTGTGGAGAGAAAGACGGTGAAGCCTTTTTTCCTCTAAACAGCTGCAACTGAGATGGATTTAAAGCACTAAGCCACACATGCTCAACAGCAAAGGTGCCGCAGGTTGTTAAAGACATCAATGCTGCATTAAAGTAAAGCCAGAAACCATGTTTGTGCACATTTGGCCTCTTTTTTGGGTTTATGAGGGTTAAAATAGTAATCTGCAAAGGTGGGGCGGGGGGGGGCATCGACCGGTTGCCAGCTGTCCACCTTTCAGCCGGATGAACAAAGAGTGATCACACACACACAGCACTTTCCCAAATGAACACTAAACCGATTTAATCCCGAATGTTCTGCGGGATCAGGTGCACTTTTCCTAAAGAAAGAAAAAAAAAAATCAGGATTATCACTCCGCTTTCACAGAGGTATCAGTGGAACCTGAGTAAAACCAAACCAGCTAAGCTGATGCCTGAGCCCTGCTCAGTTTGCAGCACGTTTAACCTCTGAAATCCATCCAGTTCCAAACAAACCAGTTTGTTTACATCCATGCATGTAGCTTGGAGGGTTTCTTCCCTGCATTTACTCACACACCGGTTTGCACATAAGCAAGACTGGGTGCACACACCACATCATACATGTGCTACAAGTAATCATGAAGTGTAAACACTTCCATACAAGTCGTTCCATCTGGCTTTACCTTCATACTTTCATCTTTTTCGGATGTGAACACGGCCATGAAACACAGCGTGTTAGTCCAATTCTATCCTAAACCCAGGAGACCGTGTGCTGCCCCAAATCTGCTCCAGCTCAGACCATTTGCATCATTTATAGTTTGACTTCATGCAGAGGACGACTACGTGTGACCCTGTCTTCTGTTAAAGCGAGCACATTAAAACACGTCCCACAACAACATCCGGGATCTTTCGGTCCCACACTGGTGTGCACCCACCTGGCAGCGAGATGGGTGACAGGTCGTTATAGCCCCCGAAGGAGGCGTTGCGGATGAGCTTGCGTCCGTCCGGGTGCGGGGGTCGAACTGACGCGGTCCCGCCGCACGTGGAGAAGCGGCGACGACCCAGCAGGCCCTCCTCCTTCATCATGGGGCCGGTGGGAGCTCCCTCGCCAGGTGAGGGGGAGTAAGGAGAGCGGGGTAGGGGGAGCGGCAGGGAAAACTTACGGGGGGGGTGATCGAAGGGTGATGTGGACACGCTCCAATGTGCTTCACTCAGCTAGTGTGTGAGTGAATAAACCAGGCAGCACACACAGAAAAGAAAAAGAAGCACACACACACACACACACACAGAGAGAGAGTAGCTCAGAGATGGGGCATTGCACCATTGCAGTATGCTGCTTTCCTCCACGCTTCCTTCAGACGACTGCCCCTCTCTCCCTCACATCCTCGCTCACTGCTCTGTGAGTGAAAGCCTGTAAGTACTTCATAACGAATAAGCTGAGCTCCACCTACTCCCTCTGCTCCGGATGGGAGGGGAGCTGGATCTTTGCTTGGAAAAAAAAAAACTCCCTCATCTTCACTACATATTTAATTCATCGACTCAGAAGGACAATCCACTGCTTTTCCATCCGTATCTACGCAGATTAATCCTCAAAGTGGCATGTCTCTGACATCTATAAGGATCAGTATTTTCTCACCACAGTATGATACAAGCATACAAACAAGGGTCTGTTTTTTATCCTGACAACATAAACACATCAAGGCTCAGACAGATAAGTGACTGCAATAAGCAGAACAAACTAGTTCAAACTCAGATAACATGACATCTTATCACATCTCCATAACTCGCATCAGAACATGTCCATCTAAAAATCAAGCTTTCCTCCAAAACTTCCTCCCATTCGTTACAATCCTCAGCTGAGATGAAATATTACTGGTTTTAAAAGCAGCAAAGGAGAAAATATATATATATATATATATATATATATATATATATATATAGGCTTCCAGGTTAGCTGGAGCCTTTACCTGCAGCGAGAGATGGGGTACACCCTGGACAGGTTACCATAACGGATGTAAACAACCAATCAAAATCAGTCTGACTGTCACTTATCTATGCTGTCCCCTCCAAAATGTAGTCATCAGCTTAAACAAACACTACTATCAATGTTTTGTTTGTTCTTTCAGTAGAATATTTAGGACTAAAAATACATCTATTAATGAGAATGAATGTCTGTGGGTGGATGGCCTAAAGCAGCGTGCACCCATATCCTCATAAAACACAGCTCAGTGCTACTTTACGGCAACAGTGTGCATTTCTAATCATTACTGCTTAATTAGACAGCATGAACACATACAATCACTGCTACACAAGGAGAAAACAGAAGCTCTGTTGAGGACAGAAGGAAGCATGTTGTCACACCACTGCTTAGATCCTCCTGTCAGGCATGTCAGGGTATGCAAAAGTCACTGACAGGGCAAAAATGTGACTCTTAGAAACAGTTTGATAACACTGAAGCCAAAGCAGGTGAAATGGAGAACAAATAACCGGGTCAGTGATGTACTTAAGACTCGGTTCTGAGAGTCGCTGCATTGCTTCAAGTTCAGCTGCATTTTGGGGGGTAAAAATTGTCTGAAACAAACAACAAGCTGGTCCATTTGGATATTTTTAGATCCGAGCTCAAAGCCTGTGAGTAATTCGGTTTGTTTGCACACTGCCTGTCCTCATACGGCTCCGTGTTTCCACTGTGATGAAAGGGAAACTTGTGACCTGTGTGTCCAGAAGGACGTGACAGATGATACAGGTCATCTGGATGGATCCTAAAAAGCGACAACATGGTGTATTCACACACACATGAAGGACATTAGCTGCAAATAACAGCAATGAACAAACTCGGCCCTGAGCCTCGTCTTTGAAGCCAAATCTGTGGGGATCATTACTGGCTGCTGGGCCGTCCTCAGAGCGTGGCTTTCCACCCGTCTCTGTCAACCGGACCGCTTTCTTTATGGTTTCATGTCAGTCCAACCAAAAACTCTTTGCTTTCAGTCATTTGAAATGCTTCAAATAACTTGAACAAATAGGAGCAAATGCCTTCCAAAACTACCGTCCCCGAGGTAACAGCTTCCCTATGAGACTGAAATCTGCAACGCTTCCCGTCTTGCTCCTGTTGTGCTTTAATTAAAACAGGTAATTAGATGTTCTGCATGCATAATTCATATCCCAGACCTAATTAACCTGATTGTAGAGGAAATGTCCATTTTCTGCTGTGCAAAAAGTATCTGAGAGGCATTCAAGAAGCACTTTCCTAATATAGCCATCATCTAGGTCATCTTTCCACCTCTTTTCAGTAAATCTGGGACTGAAAGCAGAAGCTCAGTGACCCTCCTGTTTCCATCACTTTTTATAGATGCACAAATCTAACATTCTTTGAATTAAAATTCAGTCTATAAGGGTCGTAAGTCAGAAAGAATCCTTTCTTTCACTAATGACCAGATAGAGCAAAGTTTATAGCTCAGGAGAGAAAGGGTTTTTTCACAACAGGTGCAAATTTAGTGCACCTGTTAGGAAACATTACCAACAGTATGGAAAGTCGGATGCTTTCTGTACATTTCTACATTAAAATCCCTGAATCTTTATTATGTGTAATGCTAATTGCTAGCAAGGTTTAGCAGCTAAGAAGCTAAGCTAAGATGCTGCATATTCTGAAAATTGCTTCTTCACATGAGCAATAAAACTTACAACATCCAGAGCATCTAAAGGCAAAAATCCAGCTTTTTTTAAAATCATTTGCATGAGTAAACATGTTCGGGGACACTGGGAAGCTCACCAAATCACATGTCTGAGACGGTGGATTCTTTGACCATAGAGCAGTAAATGCATGACATGGCAGCCCATGAGCTACAATTCATTTGACACCTCGGTGCAAGTGATACACACTGCAAACAGTAGGTCACATGCAGAGGAACATCTATAGTCTCACAACATGCAGACTGTAAGCCCGGGATTAGCTTTGGAACAAAGAGGCTTCCGCTTTACTCTTCACATCTCAGATACACTAATGAACATCAAAAATAAAAGGCTCTTCTTTTAGCCTGCAACTTTAATGTTTGTATAAACTTCCTTCTGTCCTCAATACAAGAGCTTGCAAAGACAACAAACGTATAAACAGCGCCATGGAGAAAGCAGTCAGAGAACACACAGACCTGTAGAGTTTATGCCAATGAGTGGAAGCTATGCAGCTAAACTGCAGCTTCTGCTGGCTCATTGCCAAACCACATTCTTTTGCACCATACTTTGCTTCTCTTCAGGATAATGTTTTTAAAACAAATTCCAAACACCAACAAAAAAAAAAAAAAAAAAGGAAGTGCTTGTATCTCCGGTATCATGTTTAAACCGCCCGAGCCGTGCAAGTCCACCAAAGTCTTCGGCAGTCCGAGCAGAGCTCAGGCCCCGAAGAAGAAGAGATCTTCTCCATCATGTCCTCCTGTGCACCTGCGGCCTTTTACCATGTTCGCTACATATCTCTGCAGTCAGACTGAGTAGCTCTTAAAGCTCATGCGTCCATGACTCAGCCACTCATTGGATGAGAGTGAGAGGAAGAAGGGATGCTGGATAGACAGTGGCTGAGGGTGTAGATAAGACCAACCCCCTCCATGTTGTAAACCCCGTCCAACAGGCCATAATCCCTGCGGCTGATCTTAAATCCATGCTATCCTTACCTGGTCTGACATTCCTTTGCTTTTCATCTCAATCAACTGTTAAACTCGCTTTTTTATGACAACTTTAAAGTGCATCCTTTTCCACTCTAGTCATCTTCTCCTTTAAATAAAAATCCCTTTCCTCACACTTAATGACAAACAAGCATTTCCTATTTGTCTTTCACTCGGTGCAACAAAAATAAAATGAACAAGCCCAACATTAGGCCAAATACATCCGCTGAGTACTTTCAGCCCTCAGCTGTAGATGTGAGAACATTTTGCAAACATCATTAACGGCTTTCCCTTCAAACAGGAAGGATATTTTAAAAAAACTGGACATCGTTTTATAAAAAAAGCAAAAGATTTGGGTTCAAGGAACATCACAAGACAACAAAACAACAAAAACAACTTGTCGAGCCTCCTCCACCCCACCTGTGGATCAGTCGGCGATGTTGTAATCTCATTATTTCCAACCTTTCTAACAGTATTTACATGTCCAACAGGTCCCTGTAAATATGCAGCTACATGGACTGTTTTTAGAAATAACACCATAAAGCTGCTCAGAAATGAAAACCAAGTCTTTGATATCAACAAAACTGTTGCCAAAATAACATTGAACACCACAAAAACAATGTGTCTTCTATAAAACAGCATCATGTTACATAAATAAACTATTTTTTAATGAAACTTTAAGCAAGCTGAATTATTTAGACCTAATTGCTTATATTTTATTCTAGGAAAATACATAACTTGTAAATCTATTTGAAAGGAAACAGGGAAATTATTATGGAGCAAATCAGGTGTAAACAGAGCTTCTGTGACACATTGCCATGTGGACATGCAAATCTCTGCTGGGTCAGAAAGGCACTTCACTGCTGGGTCCAATCAGATGTAATCAGGTTTCAAAAAGGCTTCGGGAGAATTTACCCCCCCAAAAATCGTGCTTGTTATTTAATATGCAGCACTATTTTTACTAAAGCTGTAATAAGAAACAATAATAATAATATATTAAAAAATAGAAACATGTCCCCATCTTCACACATTAGCTGCGAATTTTCTCAACTCCTACGGTCCGATTCTCAGCTGTAAAAATCTTGCGTCACTGCAGCAGTCACATTCTGTCACTGCAAACCGGAGATCGGGATTTAACCACATTTTCATTAGATGTGAAGGTTTAACTGTGAGAAGTCAAATTAAAAGGAGGTGAATAATGGCTAATTGATCTGGACTCTAAAGAGCTGAAGGTCAGACAAAACATTCATCGAGCAGATGCAGTTAGGAAAAGAGCCTTTTTAACCTCTCGGTTTGCTGCTGATGTGTCACAATGGTGTACACTATTCTTTCAGGAAGTTGTGCAATACGAACCCATAAATGATTCAGGTGGACAGGAAATGGCAAGACATATACGTGTAGGACATTTTCAACTCCGGTCATCAGACTTAGCAGACTGAGGCAGATCTTTACGATGGTTTAAACACAGAGAAATAAAAAGCAATCATTCATGTTGCTGACACAATGAGTAATGATGTCTGAGCTCATTTGTTCACACAAAAAAAAATAACAAATTGTGTTTAAAACAGACCATGTAACACACAGAATACTGAGAATTTCTGCAGTTACAGAGTGGCAGCTGTTGAATTCATTGGTGTGACAGCTCCCTCTAGTGGTCAGGAACAGCACTGAAATTTGTTTTAAATGGTGAAATGTTAAAAGTGTTCATATGTACCCGTGAATCTCCAACTGTTTAAGCTTTTTCACAGTGTCTGTTTCAGCCCTCGACATTGTGACATCACCTGCACTGGCAGAGCTCAAGTCTTCCCCCGAAACTCAGCCTCAACAAATAAAAAAAGAAAGGTTACCTTATGTGGCTTTAAAAAAAAAAAAAAGAAAAGAAAAGAATATGCTGCCTTGGCTTTACGGTGAAGCTCCAGCATCCTGGATTAAACTAAAGCATAGGGTGCTTGTTGCAGCTGGAAGCGGTGCTGAAGACCCACAGGGAAAATATATATGTTGATATTGAAAAAAAAATGCTTGTAGGAGAGTGAGGAGATTTTTATAGCACTTAACTCCGCAGGTGGAGCAGCTGACTCGTATACAGACACTACAGCTGGCTGACTAGAACATCAGCCTGAAGACCTTAGCTACAGGTCGCTGCCTCTGTCTCTGACCCGGTTTCTCCTCTACCTGTGCCTTATGATACAATATAAAAGCATCTTTAGGAAGGAGATGTTTTCTTAATAACCTGCTGGAATTTTATACATCCATCTGGCCCTACTGCGCGAGACCAACCAGAGAGCTTTTATAGATGTGTGTTGGGCTTCCTTCTGCCAATACAAGGAATTATATTCTGTTAGTAACCAGATCATCATTATCAGCTCAAACCTGGCTGCATCTTGTAATATTAAGGAACAGATGCAAAGATCTTTGGTTATTACAGCAAAGATTCCACATGAGGGTGCTGTAACACAAGCTGCACACGTTTATACAAGACCCAAGCAAAATCTGCTCATATTTCTCTGCCTGTCGTGATGTGTGCCGACCTTAATCTGTAGAAAATTGCAACCTTTCGCCACATTTCAGGCTTCAAACATAAAGATATAAACTTTAAATTTGTAGTCAAGAATCAACAACAAGTGG
>JBAMIG010000025.1:5745491-5789358 GCA_037177335.1 Kiunga ballochi
TGAAAAATCAAAGAGATTTAACCAAACTATTCCCTGTGGTATCACCAACATATCTCTCCACCCATTCCTTCACCAGCTTTGCAACCCATTGCCTAGCTGTCCTAAGTCTGCACACAATCATAAAAAACAGTGTGCAAATG
Source organism: Kiunga ballochi (assembly GCA_037177335.1). NCBI lineage: Eukaryota > Metazoa > Chordata > Actinopteri > Atheriniformes > Pseudomugilidae > Kiunga > Kiunga ballochi. The sequence goes on from JBAMIG010000025.1 coordinate 5,745,632, forward strand.
CACAGCCGCAATCTGCTAAATCCTCAACATGAGTCTGTGAACAAGTGCGAGCATCTGTTAATTACACAATGCTTTTGGGGAGATTATTCTGGGTGGCGCTGCTGCTTGCCACCACATGGTTGTTCTGCAAACACTTTCATGGTTACAGCAAAAAGGCACTTGCAGTGATTGCAGGTCTGAATTGATATTCTAACAGTCTGAACTCGGGGACTCTACCTGACATTACGCCCCAGGAAACTGTTCAGACTAGCATGGTGCTGGTTCTTGATATGATACCACAAAACTAGGACACATTAAAACCATTTCATTCTGTTTCTGCCCTCTGAATTAGCATGTATGAAGTTAAGCCTTTGTATGGCTTTGGTGATCACTGTGTGGGTTATGACTCACATCTATGATTAGCATACAACCCTCCTCTGGTTTCTCTGCTATTTTACTTTCATCTCAGCACTGGATGCCAATATCTGCCAAATTAGAGTTGTATCGTTAGAACTCTGTGACTGCTTTGGATGAAGTAGTTTTTTTGTTGTTTAACGCTGTGGTGATTAGAAAGCAGATTTAATCACGAGTTGACGTTTGGGGGGATAAATAAAATATACATTATTTGGTTTCCCCCTGCTCACCTTTATCCTTTCTGCTGAGAACAATAATCTGATCAAAGAGCAATCTCATTCAGACCAATCAGGTGTTTGAAGCTGTGAATAAATGGCTTATGAGACACAAAAAGCATGCTTAGTTTAAATCATGAGACAGACCAGATTCTAGGAGGAGAGAGTTTAGTTAACACAACAATCACTTTTTTTTTGCCTGTGAAACTGCAGTCCAGGACACAACGGGTGATTGCCAAACCACACAAAAGAAATAATGCCACATATCAGACAGACAGAATGCTTTCTGTTAAGTTATGCAATTCATCGACTGGTCCTGCTCCAGTGCTTCGAAAGTCCTTAACATACTTTTATCTGGCCTCAGTCCTGAAGCGCTCGTTACGCCAAGATAGATGCTTTGTAGGTTTCCTCAAAGCCAGCTTCAGCCATCAGTCCAACATGCAGCTTGAAGTTTCTAAATCTTAATGCATCTTATTTATGCAGAGTAAAATTAGGAATACTGAGGAATAAAAACCTCATAAAAACCCTAAACATGTGTCTTATTGGTTTTTTTTTGGGAGTTTCAGGTTTTTCAGGTGAGGGTACTGCAATGTTCAACACATAGAAGGACAGTGATGTAATCCTTATAGATCATCTAAGAAAGTGTCTGTAAAAGAGGTAGAAGAACCGGTATTACGCTGGTAGCATGTGGAAAAACATCTGTTTTGAACCTTTAACGGTCCCAAGCTTATTGTGGCTTGTTAGCACATACTGTTAGCTCCTGAAGACATGCACACACATGAAACTAATAAATATACTTTAATCCAGTATTTTGTTGTCCACAAACTTAAGAAAAAACATGGGTAGTCATGGAAACATAATTTACTAAACAAAAAGTTAACATGTGAGGTGGTTGTTGCCTTGATCAAATAAATATAGAGTACAACGTGGTAGGATATCATTGGTTGACTTCTAAATACTTCCATTTTTACTTCATAGCATATAAGTGTTGCTCGTAATGACAGTATAAATATTATGGGCTTCTCTCCACATGTATCATGGCCGGCAGTGTGTAGGTGGTCGACATGACATAATAACCTGTGCTGCACTTTCCTCTATAGCCGCTGCAAAAACCACGTTGAGCGGTAAAAAAAATCATATTTGTGTTTTTTTTTTACAACCTAAATAATAAAGTGAATAAATACATTTTTAAAAGGATAAATAAACCCAATTTAAGGAAACTTAATGGACCAGTAAGACCTTATGTTTACAAAGTCGTCCTGTAATTGCTACGTTTTTGTCTCCTGTTACAGGACGCTTTAATTTAACTTGCATCGTTTTCTTTTGTAATTATTCACATTGTAAATAAATACAGCTTGAATTTTACTGTCTAAGAAATTCCTTAGAGAATAATGAGCAAAAACTTCTTTTCATTTGGTCACGTTTATGATGTAAACAGAGGTATTGGCCGTATTGGCCATCGCCTAAGTCTGACAAAAACAAAACCTTTTCGATGATTGTTTTCCCCGATGACATGGACATATCCCAAATGGGTAATACCAGGATTCATCTGTCTCAAATTGTTAAAGAGGGATGATGAGGATCCATGATATTTTCACAGACCTGAAACTGTGGAGTTCCTTCCCCACAAGCTGGTTCATCTCCGTCTGTTTAGGTCGCCCACAGTGAGCCCAGAGCTATGAATTGCTGCCAAAGATGGAGGGCAAACAGACAAAGAGTCCTAAAGTTGTGGATTGGCAGCAGCCCAAACACACAGATGTTGTCTGAGGGGGTCTCACATAAGAGCCAAAGCATGAGTGCCACATATTTTATGCACAGAGGCTCCAAGTGTCTGTTTCATAAGACATTAGTGGTTTGGGTTTATTAGGGTAGTAGTTTATAGCTTATAGGTGAAATCACTTTGGACTTGGACTCTTACTAATTACTGTTCAGCTTGAGCAGAAAATACAAATCTATATCCAGAATTGATCATGTTTTTATTTCAGGCTTCCTGAACAGGTGTAGATCACAATGCAAAAAAAGAACCTAATCCCTGTTAAGAGGTTTATTTACACTGAGAATTTTCTCCAATTCAGCTACAGCAGCTACAGCACCCATCACCGCAGTCGCCACTGTGAAATACATGAAACTGGGATGCATTTTGGCCATTTTGAGCCGTTTCTCATTGCTGGAGCAGAATTCAAACTTGTAATATTTCCTGATATGACCTCTCCTGCCTCCTTACTGCTCAGAGATTATACGTTGTGACCAATTCCTCAAGCTGATGATACTCTGTAAAGATGTTTTAGGCTTTCTCCATTAAAGTTTAAATATATAGAATAACATTATATAATAATAATTTTGTATATAGAACTGCATTCCTATTGTTCACTGTTACTATAATAAAAAACAGCATCATCAGCCTGCAAACACAAACAAACGGATGTGATTCAGGGCTGTTTGCATCCACTTCTGATTATTATCCATACAAGCTCTATGCCCATTCCTGTAGAAGTACGACTGGCATGCAGCTAATTCAACAGTTTTTAAAAATTCTCTCTGTGAGGTAAAAGAATAAAACAAGAGAGGAGTAGAAAAGACTAAGTGAACAGGGACCGAGGGATTCAGACCAGTGTAATCTATTTTGTGTCCCAGTTTGCCAGTGTGCTTAGGGGGACACGTCTCAAAAGAGAATTAATCCTGGAGGTCAGGCAGTGAGGAAGAGAAAGCATCTAATTTGGCAGAGTCAGAGGATTGCCTTCTTAGGACCTCTGAGAATTCAGAAATTTTACAAGAATAAGAAAAATCCCTTTTCATCCCTCTGGCAAGGCCGTAAAAACACGGAAATCCAATGCAGCCCATGTATAAATACAGGAAAAACACTGATTCAGAGTTACTTTCCATGCTAGTTTGGTTTGAAATAACAGATACCTGCAGACTTTACAGCTTTCTAATGCTATTTAGAAGCCAGAGATTATATTTATACACAGCTTTACCTCGCTTTAGACAATTTCCTCCAAAATATAGCTAGTGATGTTACAGAGGCCCATCTTATAAAGACAAAGAAGTATTTAGCTCATTGAATATTACCAAATCTCTGAGACAAGTTTGTTATTCTACTTTCTTCTTAAATAAAGAAGAAAGCATTACTTTGCATTAGTCAGTGTAGTCCATATAAAACTCCTAGTTATGCAGGTTAAGACCCAGAAAGCAGAATGATACAGGGCGACATGACCTGATGCTTTAGTCCTTGCAGTGCAAGCATCCAGCAGAAAAACCTAATTACACTCATATGAAAACAGAGATGAGACATTTGTCCACATTCACAAATCTCTCCCCATCACGTTTAATCAGTACAGAAAATAAGATCATATTAGGTAGATCCTTCATTTCAACTGTGCCAAATTTCAGTTCCTGTTTAAAAGGGGAACTGCTTAGAAGCGCATGAAGGTTCTGGAGGAACTGGGTTTGAGTCCCAGACGGGGAAACAGAGGAGTACTGTGGGCCTTAAACCCTTAAGTGCTCACTAGGTGCTGACATATGACAACCCATTGCTTCTAAGACTCTACTAGAAATATGTAAAATGCACACAAGTTCCCATTTGGGGTTAATAAAGAATAAACTTCATGGGTCATGAGGGGGCTGGAGCCAATCCCAGCTGACACTGGGCACTTTTTAATATAAATTCATACAATTACTTCCTTCGGCTAACTGAAAAGTTTCTGTTGTGCTTTTAGTAAAGCCATTTCCCACACCAATGCCAACTCATACTGTTGCACTTGGCACATACACAGGGTCAAATGAAGCACTGCTTGATACCGTCTGTCACTGACTGAGCAGGAGAGCTTGTGTGTAGAAGAGCAACCCCGCTGCCTCACAGAGGGAACCGCTGAAAGTAAAAGCAAAGTTGATAGGGAAAAAAAATTATAATAAAAAAAAAATATATATATATATATATATATATATATTCTTGGACAAATAAACACAGTATGTAAAATTTAATTGACTATCAAAAGAGTACAGACCTCATTCGGCTAAAGAGCACTGAAACAAAAGTATCCCCCAGTAAAAAAAAAATCCACATTTTTCAAAGGCAACAAGGTGACTCAGCACTCATCAACACCCATTTATCTGATTCCTCAGAGCAAAGAAGGGAGGAGAGTTAGAAACACTCAACAGAGGGTCTCAAGGACACCGCAGGCTCCTCGCATTGATCAGTCCAATGCTGAGAGAAAAAATGCCACTGACAAAACCAGCTCCTCCATAAACGCAAAAGGAAAAGATCAGAGAGAACAGAGCCACGGCTCCAGTACCGAGCTGCACAATGAAAATGTGTATGACGCATGCAGCTTCAGTGGAATGATGATGATGTGTTAGTGAATGTGATACTCTTTGCATAACAGAGAAGGTGCGAGACAGAGATGCAGGCAGATTCAAGCATCACTATGCAAGTGTGCTGTAAGATTTATGGGCATCTGGGGGTCTAGAGAAAAACAAGTTGAGTATAAAGGTCAAAAGCGATATTACTGGAAGCAAAGAATGACCTCAGAAAGGAGAACAGGAATATAACACATATCACCTCCACATGATCAGTGTCATCAGCAGCTGGAACAACATCTCCCACATCTTCATCCTAACCTGGGATTTCACATCCCATCTGCATCATTCAAAGGATGCCATCAGGACACGTCATCAGCTTGTTGCGGGATATGACTTTACTGCTTCACAATCTGGCTAACTGAATGCGAACACACCCCCAAACAATCACAGACAGGATCATATGGTGACTCGATTTATCGCTATCAAGTGCAGGTAAAGCCAAATACACAAGCATGACAACACGCAGGGAACCGGTTCAAGGCAGCATACACGTGCGCAAAGAGAGAGAACAGGGAGGGGATGAAGGACCTACCTCATGCGACTCGAGCAGCAGAAAGCACCATTATGTTCCACAACAGAGCCTCTAAGAGAGAAAAGGAGAGAGGGAGACGGCAAGAGAGACCTTAAGATGACATCATATTTTTCTCCCTCCTCTGAAATGTAGGCTAGTGCTGCAAGGATGCGAGTGTCAGCGGTGGAGCGGCATTACGCGCTCCCTCTGAGTGACAGCAAAGAAGGCTACGCTCTACATACTGTATAAGCTGTCCCTCCTGCTCGCTGCTGATGACACTTCAGTGCCTGTGAAGCAAGAAACAGCAAGATCCGAATTCTACCTATAGGACTGGACCGAGCTATCAAAGAAACAGGACAGAAAGAGAGCGGCAGGAAGCTTCACGTACCATTTACCAACATAAGAATAAGAATAATCCCCATCTCCCAGAGGCATTTAGTTTGCTTGGGTTGTCATGAGTGCATATTATGTACTATTTTCATCCTCAAACAAGTCAGCAATTCCTTGCAGTCTATAGATAAGAGCAATGTTCTAACAGCTAGCATGGGCTTACACATGCACACTTAAACAGTCTGTTCTGCAAACCCTCATTCCTGAATCTTTGCTCCAGGGTCGACATCTACTCAGTCCTTGATGCTATTTTCAAGCTGACTTCATCAGACACACACTGCACCATTTAAACACCAGTGTTTACAGTGACCCGACTATGAAGCATGCATAATGACAAATAACAGACAAAAACAATGGTTTCTGAGAGATAATGAACTATCGGTTGTCATTCTGTATTATTGTTGTTAATGCAGAGGTCCAGCAGCAGGGCACACCTGCTGCTTTAGAAAAGCACCCCCTCCCTACAGCGTGTGTTTTATGACGGAACAATATGAAGGTCAGAACAAAGGTTTGTGTATTTAAATTGCTAAATAAAAAAAAAAAAAAAAGATAATTACATGCTCCATCACAGGAGCACAGATGCTCATTTGGATGGAGGCAACAGCTGAGTCGGCTTTTAGGGCAAATAAATGGTCATAAATGACAATAGGTTGAAATCTTATTCGATTATTTTAGTCAAAACATCTTTAAATATCCAGTTAAAAAGGACTTTTTAAAAACCCTGTAGTGTTCTTGAACTCTCCTACCTTGTGGTATAAAAAAAAAAAAAAAATCAAACAAATTTTCATAATTATGTCTCAGCACTTCTATGCTCTGACCTTCACTTGTTTGTGTCGTTTCCCTGAAGGTGGAAACACTCTGACTCCACATTCGCTACCTAATTAAACATCATCAGCTTATCTTTCACATCCTAAACACTAATCCTTCATCTTTACCATCACCGCATTTTTAAGCATCTATTAAATAAATTCAATCTTTTCTTGTCAATTCCTAACGGCACAACATTTTTACATAAAATCATCAACATCCTCATTTTTCTTCATCTAAAAAAACATCTAGAAGCTTTTGGATGAGTAGCAGGGTGAGTTCACATGACCTTGCTGAATAAAGTACAAGTTAGGAGACTATGTTGCTTAGAAGAAAAACATTATGCATGCACAGAAATGCATAATGCAGTTAGTTTTGTCCTAGGTGGGCCAGGAAACTGGAGAGAAAATCTACTAAACTTTATGTTATTCATTATTATAAATAATAATAATGCATAGAATGGCTTCAAAAAAGGAGTTGCATGCAGGACTACAAGCCACCTTTCTGATTTATCATTTATGTGTGACACATTTTGAGTAGGTATCCAAAGTACAGGCTCTAAAACAATGCTTATTTTTTTTTTATCTAAGCACTTATATATGTTAATGAATGATTCATTACATTTATGATGAGTAGTTACCCTTCATCTCCCTGACATGTTTAACCAAGCTTGCCACATATGCACTCTTTGCTTGTGGAAGCTCTCAGGCTTTGTCATGTGCTCTCGTGTGTTAATAACGAGTTGAAATGGTTACCAAGCACTGCTGATGTCAAACAGGAAGACCCGTCTCTCTTTGCTTTATTTCATTTGAGTAAAAAAGCACATTTAGCTCACTGATTCCTCATTCTTCAGCCTGCATTGTAGGAAACAACTAAGCTACAACTTTAATCAACTGAACACCTGAATCAAAATCTTCCATCATCTTCTTCCTGTTAAGCAACATCACATTATAATGCTGGGTGTGGTTAGAAGTTCAACAAATACACATAAGACTTTATTCGGGTGGATATCTGGTAACCCACGCAGATGCTGCCTTTTATTTCCCCATTTCTAATCTGATCTGTCTTTGCTGCAAAACACAAACAAACAAACCCAATCTGTGAGCGATACGTTTGCTTTTCCTGCAGAAATACAGTTTGTTTGTTTTACAGATAAAAATCCCATGAAAGTCTAAACCTGAAGTTCCACACCCCGAGCGAAGCCAGTTCATGAGTCACCTTAAAAGTTCAGATGCTGTTTTTAAGGTGGACTGTCCGTATTGTCTTACATCAGTCTGGCAGGCTGGTAATGTGACTCACTCCTGAAGTGATTTAACTGGTTAAACAGATGCTTTTGAGCATTTCCTGTCTGTTTCTTTTGTTGTTTCACACACAGCCCGAGGCCCAAACGCTTCATATCAATCTTACTTATCAGATATCACTTCAGCTTTTCTATGAGGTGGGTAAATGTAGGTGCTTAGAAAGGCTACAGAGACATTTAAAGACACATGGGAACATTAAAGCTCCTTCCAGCTGTTGACAGGTTGCTGTAATTATAAGGTGAAAGGCTCCATGCAGTAGGAACCTGTACATGCTTTGATATGTTGGAGATGCAATGTGATCTGCAAGCTGAAAGCACATTAAATAAGAAACAGGAAGAATGTCGTTGGAACTGCTTTTGTCTAAACATTAAGAAATTGCAGTTTGTTTATATAACTTTCTAATAGAATAGATCAATAAACCTTTATTTGCATTATATAATATAGAAATAAATGAAGTTTTTCCTCATTTATAAAAGGTATTATGCGTCTATTTTAGCTCACGTGGGATAAAATTGTGCTGAATCCCCTGAACTAAAATTAATTTAACATTCTTGGTTTAATAAAGAGCAACTTTACCAACAACGTATGAAGAAGCAGCAGTTCAGGTAGCAAGAGTTAAGACTCCCATAGAGCCAAGCCTCTGTTTCCGGGCTCTAATGCGGGTGAACAGTGAATTTAATGGATCAGGACACTTAAAAAGGGCTTGATGCATCCATGCTCCTTCATCACCAGCTTTGCTGCAAGGCTAACATAAGGTACTCGGGTTAATCAAACACTGCCACTGCAGACATTATAAATTAAGCTAATTAAAAGTTTGCTTGCTCAGTGTTGTTTGATGTATGAAAACTAGCAGCCAGGGAATAATAAAATGAAAGGTACACACAGCAATACAGTTTCAGTGGACTCCTAACAGCTGTTTTCATAATTAAGTTGACCTTCGTTCAGACACCAATGAGAGAAGTTGGTGTCATAAGGAGAGAATCAGGCCAGAAAAGCATCCTGTGGCTATTGGATAAATCCACACTGACGTGTAGCGAGGCAGCTATCTCACCATAAGCACATCTGGCATTTGTCAGATCGAATGCATCCAATCAGCCCAGGAGGAAAGATTAACCCAAACTCCTACACTTAGCATTTCAGGAACTTCATAGCATCAAAGCTAAGTGATAGCAGGCATAAATAACGATGAGGCAGAAAAGATGAGGCCTGATCCGGTACTTTGCCATCCTGTCCTACGGCTTCTAAAATGAGTAAATAAGATGAAAGACTAAAAATGCTAACTAGATTCCTCATGACTCTCAGGCTTAAACTTTTTATTTCCTACTGGTACCTGCTGAGATAAGCATTTTTGGGTTTTTTTTAATAATTCATGGACACGTACATCTGCAGCTTTTTGCCTGCTTCACAGTTTTGTGACGTAATACATATGAAAAAGGAGCTTTACAGCAGAATAATCCACCATTAGAGGATTGAACACCTTGATAAAATGCCTACACCCAAAGCAAAACATATAAAGAGATGTTGCCACAATCAGTACAAAGGTTTTATTTTATTTATTCAATTTTAAGAAATACAATTCAAGAGTAACACACATATCTGGCAAAAAGCAGAAGCAGTGCATGAAACACTGCGTAGGCCTTTAAAGAATTTCATCCCAGGTGTCTAATCATGAGTATTTTATAAATGATAAGGTTTGTCAGTTTGCGTTCGCACAATGCTTTAGTAGCAATCAGAATTAGCAGATGCTGCCCATCAATCTGGAAAAAGGTCCAAATAAAAAGTCAGCCAAAATCCCACGTTACTCAGACTGCCTCATTCAGAGAAAGTGCACATAACAGGTGCATCATAGGCTCTATGAGGCCTCAGTTAGCATGTTACATGTTACACAACGTCTACAATGACAGTACAAACAGCTTGTCTAGAGAGGGACTGCCCGGAGGAAGCCTCTCACACACACACAACAACACAAAACGTCTGCAACAATGCCCTTTGGACACGCGACACTCATAAGGAGAACTGGTCAGAATTTCCTGTTATAAAAATTGGGTGAAAACTCAGCAAAACAGCATAAACAGCTGAAACGCAGTGACAGGGGACGGCTTGGTTTGGCTTTGTTCTGCAGCTACAGTATCTGAGCATCGCTGAATCAATCATGTCTAAAGGTCATATGAAACAAAACAATGATCCTAAAGACACTAGAAAGTCCACAACAGCATTCCTGAAAAGGAAAAAAAAAAATTCTTTTTTATAATACAATATGTCTAAATGAGAGGTTGTGGTTCATTTAGGAGCATGAGGTCAACAGTCTTACAATCAGCTGATTTCACTGAAAAATTGACAAAAAAAATTAATTCAATTGAGCTACATTAAACAGTTATTCAGAAATATCAGCATTTTCAGAGCTTAAAATTTAAAAACTGAAAACTTTTTTAGCAGCTGCTCCGCTCACACCCATGCTGATTGTATTCCACTGTGGAAACTGCTTCAGCTTCCACTTTCAGTTCAGCAATTCTCTGCAAACCAAAGGAATTTATTTATAGCTTTTTTCCATCCACAGGTTTCTAGCTATGATATTATCCTGGTGCTCCCAAAGTAGGCTTCTGCATTCAAATTTAATACTACATGTGCGCACCTGTCTAGTATGAAGACAACAAGTTTGTCAACAGGCTGAATGGAAACACCATTTGACTTGCAAATGTGCTAGTTTTCCTTGTGACCTTGTATTGCTACTCTTAAAACAGTTTGCATGATGATTGAGCATAATCATCTTTATGGGTAAAAAAAGACTTGAGCGGTTCTCCTCAAAATTTTCCAATGTATGTATAAATATAATGGTAAAACGCAGATGCAGAATTTGCTTCCAGCTGCAAAAGCTAATGTGGATGCTAAATACACTAACTGAACTGAAATGTTGCCTGAGAAAGCTTTGGGAAATTGGAGATGGTTACATGACAGGCTGTAATCTGATATCAGGTCAATAACCAAAGGATGCACCAGTTGCCTGACACAATTGGGAAAAGCTCTCCATGTTAGTCTCCTGTTCCTTGCTTTGGCTCCTGCCAAGTGAAAGTGGTAACAGAGCAACAAGGCTGCAGAATCCAACACTGCAGCAGGATCATATGACTGGATGATGCAGCCAGGAGGCTGGTATGTAAACAGCTGGGAGGGTTAGGGTTAATTCAATACAGAAGCACAGCAACTGCTCAACACAGCCAAACCCTTCTCCAAACGAAACTATTCATATCTTATTTTATTAATTACTTATAAACATTGGGCTGCAAGAAGTCCAAACTGGCAGTGATATTTCAGTTATCACTTTCTGCAACACAAGGTGTCCTAAATGTATTGTTGCTTAGCTAACATTAAAGACTTAACTGAAAATGTGTTGTAGTACAAGCTAACGCAGAGAGAAGCTACAAGTTAATATGAGTAACCCTGGTCCTGATTTATTACATAATAATACGCATTGCTCGAGTGCAGAGTCACTTTGCCACCAGACACGAGGAATTAGCAATTAAGCTACCCGCTTCTAATCAACAACAGGGGGTAAAAGACAAGAATTTTTGGCTTTTTTTTATATTTACTTTGTGTGTCACTCACCTTTGCTTCGTTAGGGGTCTGTTGGCTGGCTAAATAACTGGTTTGGTGATATAGGCGGTGGATGTAAATATTAACGCACTACACCGGAACGTTAGTCAGAATGCTAACTGCTAGCCGACAACGTTAAATGTTTATAACCATCAATTGGCTTTCTCAAAGGAATAATGGCTTACGTTCTCCTCAGAAAAGCGACGTTTCGTTAATCCAAATTTTAAGTGCGATAGATTATTGATTTCACTGAACGATTTCGGAATTCTTCTTTACAAACTGTGAACCGTCCTTTCAGAGTCCATTTGTTGATCATCAGTGTGTTTGAGTGGGCAGTTAGATGAAAACCTTTATTGCATTATTTCCGGTTCTGCATTTCATGGTAAAAACTCTAAAAATAAAAAATTACTTTCATATGTATATATTGCTGTTAGATTTAAAAGATAAAAAAATATATTTACCTGTGTAATCATCGGCATGCAAATTTAGAACTAAAATAATAGTAGTTTCTTTCAATGTTGGTATACGTTATGTCGTGGAAAAAATTTTAATTTGAAGGGAAACCATATCCGGTGTATGGTTTAACACGGTAACGCAATACAGCACTAATTTCTTTGGTTTTATTTCTGCGTATGATCGTCTGAATTTCCTGGCAGGACGTGATTCCTCACTTTCCAATCAAGTCGCTCCTTACGTCATACTCTTTGTAAATTTATATCTTAATAATTGAACATTAAATTAAATTTCGCAATACCTGTACTAAAAACAAATTAAGAAAAAAGGTAGTAGACGTATGTGTTCATTTGGAAATATAAACAACTATATTTTTTGTAATTTTCAATGTCATTGTTGTGAATTTACAATGTGATACCAGGGACAGCAAGCAGTGTTATCTAGTCATATACTTATTCGTACACTCGCATGTGTGTTTTTCCTGTACATGACTCACATAAATCATCTAGGAATTTTCATGTTTTGGTAAATAATGCCATCTTGTGGCTGATGGGGGTTTGGCTTTGTAAAAATATAGATAATGTCAGCATTTAGGCCTTTTCCTCCATTCTTTTACTCAACCTAATTTGTCAGAATCAGAATCAGAAATACCTTATTAATCCCTAAAGGGAAATTATTACCCATTTAGAAGTCCTGTCACCATTTCAGGTCTCATATCTCCACACTGACAAACTGATTTATTTTTTAGTCCAATCGAACTGCAAATATATTTTTAAATTTTACTTTTGTCTCGCAGTTGTTTTTTTTCCTTTCTTTTTCTTTTTTTTGCTTACACCACTGTTACAGATGGGTAAATAATTTAATACTAAGGTGTCAATAATTAGGTATTTTTAAACATTTTATTTTATTTACTATGACTAATCTTTTTAGAATTACTATATGGAACCAAATTTCTATAATTTGTTTATTTTAGCTTTATATATCAGATATGAGTATAAAGAAGGTTATTAGACTGAAAAATGATAGATAAGTCAAGTCAAGTCAAGTTTATTTATAAAGAACATTTAAAACAACAGTTGTTGACCAAAGTGCTGTACAGAGGAGTCATACAAGTGATAAAAATACAAATAAATAAACACATTAAATATAGCATTAAAAGCCAAGGTGCACTGCTTATTTTGTCTTAAATGCCAGCGAGTACAGGTGGGTCTTCAGTCTGCTTTTGAACTGGTCAACTGACTCAGAAGATCTGACTGAGAGAGGCAGGCTGTTCCACAGCCGTGGGCCCGCTACTGAAAAGGCTCAGTCTCCACGAGTGATGAGCCTGCTTTTAGGGACTGTTAAAAGCAACTGGTCTGCTGACCTTACTGCTCTGGCAGGGGCATGAAGGTGCTGCATGTCAGACAGATAAAGTTCAGCAGAGTATAATAAAAAAAACTTATTTTGGAAAATTCTACTGTTAGGATAATATTTAGGTTTGGCGAGGGATTCAGGGTTGGATGTAAAAGGTACATTCAAAAACCTCTTCTTCAAAGCAGGAATTGGCTGTGGTTCACACCTTTGTACCAAATTTGATTTAAGAAAGTTTAAATGAATATGTCTGAAGAAGGGCTGAAACCACTGCAGTACAACCTTTGAGCGTTCAAGTGACTTCACATTATAAAAATAACATTTTCCACAAAAAAAAAAAAACGCTTAGCTGTACCTTGGGAAACAATTTTTACCTAATACATCCAACCACTGTGTCCATAAACATAACCTAAAATGAACAAAGCAGAGATTATCCTGACTGTTATTAGATATGAGTGTATGAACCAGCATCTGAGGAGGGTGCATCGATGTCTGGTGTTATTGACTAAACCTTCGGGACTTTGTATATAACAGTCAAGGTCACTTCTTTACCTTAAGAAGTTTGTGACCATTTTAGCACGCCAGTGCCAGGTCACACACAGTAAAAGCAGCATGACACACATTGTTATGTATCAGGTGTACTTACCTGCAGTCAAGACTAGTTTCCAATATAAATCAATGAAGCATCATGAAGAGGAGACTTTGAATGTAGCTGGTATTAAACTTCAGGCTTGTTTGGTTTTTTATAAATACAATTCACAAGTGCTTACAATCAAAGTCATTTCTGTTGTACACGTTGAGTAAAGACTCAGTTTTTATTATCCTGTTCTTTTCTATGTGGATGCATGGTGCAAATACACATATACTTTAAATTGACAACCTTTGTATTTTTAGTAATTTTGTAATCTTGTTAGAGTATTTTTTTTTTATTAGTCATAAAAATATTGTTGCAAAACATTAACTTAATTTAAATAATAAATGTGACTTATGTGATATGGGCCTGTCCTCTCTTCTTTTGTGTAATGTTCTTAACTGAGAGACAAAAAGCAGCTCCTCAGGCAAAAACATGATAAGCACTATTAATCCGTTTAAGTGTAAGCTCACGTGACCTTGTTTTTGATGGGCTTGATGGGTTGTACACATAAACTGTGACTGTACATCATCAGTAAATTTGACAGCCCCTCTTTCCTCGTCCTCCCCGTTTGCTTCACCCGTCCACAGCCTCTTCTTTCCCACAATCCTCTGCGACCATCACCACCAAGATGGCCGACGCTATGGAGGAATATGAGAAAGAAGCTGGCTGCGTCCCTATTCTCCATCCTGAGGTATGCTCGTTGTGGTCCACGCCTTCGCGCGGGTACACGGACGCACTTAGAAACGGGTTACATGAATTGGCGCTTGAGTGACTGCACGGCTTTTGTCCCGCTTATTTGGAAACTCCGATGCCCCCTGTATAACCACCGGTGGGGGGTGGCTTCCAGCTAGCGATGCTAACCCTGCTAACGCTAGCCCCTTCCTCTTGCTGCATAGTCAGTAAACGCTGGGCAGATGTTAGCGTCAATGTTAGCCTAAGGCGAGGTTGTATTTTCTATAGTGAGGGCTAAGGGCTTTTTGTTAACAAGACTGTGCCATTAAGTCACCAATTAAAAAACGTCAGTGATTCATCTTTATTACTGATATACGATGTTAGCATTGTAGCTAAACTAGTAGTACTGGTTAGTTATGTTAATGCTAGCTGCAGTGATGTAAATGGCTGTCAAGTGCATATTAGTACAATCAGTGGCTATGCACAAAATCTTGTAAATATGTTTCTTTTAACAGCAAGAAATTTAAATAAAGTACTTTGACTGACAGACCACCTGGTTAGCAACATCTGTCAATTTGCCATTCAGCATTTTATATGTCCTGCAAAATCTTGATTGGATGTTAATTGTAGTTTATAATATATCATTATTTCGTGATTAGATACGCGAAATGATAATCTAAATTATTGTTGAATAACTATGATATAATAATTTAAAAATCATTGCAGATGTGCAGTTTGTTAATGTCAGCCTTATTAACTTGGTCCACAGGCTTATTGGATTCTGGTTTGCTTGTTTAGATAGATGGCCAGGGAGCGAAATTTCTTGCATCATTTATCTTCTGAAATGGCAGGAAAATGTGAAATTACATTTTCTAGTTGTCTGTATGGAACTATGTGTCTCATCAGTGTACAAATGAAGTAATTGATGGTTAATATTTGTAACTTCATTCATAAGTATGTCATGAAATCATCTTTGTACTTCATCTCATGTTCTTTCTTTATGCAGAACCACACATTGACATCAAATAGTTTATTTCTAGTAGATTGATCACATTTCAACCAGGACTCCACTTTTGGAGTCATTCTATGATTACCAAAGGTAACCAGCATTTGCTTCATATTGGTTGAACATGTTACCATTTTATAGTAGATCTGACATATTGGATATAACCTGGTTATGAGTTATCTTCTTGGCATTGGGCAAGCGATATTTGCTTGCATTTCCTGTGTTTAGCTTTGAATGTCATTGTAAATATCCTCAATAGCTGTTCTTATGAATTAGAACTAGTGTTGGTTGTGTATGAACTCATCTGTAAGTATTGTGATTCTATGTAAAGGTAAACCATTGTCTCATATTGTTAAATTTCTCTTTCTAAACCACAGAAAGAGATGGTGTAACTTAATACAATCTTAGTTACTAATACCTATGGTACACTTTATCTGTTTCATTCAACATATGCCACCTGATGCCCAATCCGCTTCCCTGCAGGTCAGACACAGTATGTTGTCTCCGTGAATGAGGATTTGTTTTTATTTTTGTTCCTACACCCTGGGAGCATTTACAACCACAATAAGCAAGAATAAGTAATTGTCTTGGAATAATTGTTTTATTTTTTAGTGGTTATTAGTCTCTCATGTTGTTGTGGAGGAATTTTATTGCTCGATGTCAAGCATGAACAGCATCAGCAATTATCTAAGGCCACTTCAAATAAGTGGTCCCGTCATTTCATTGTGAGAAAACTGATTATTTCGACGTTATAAAACATTTAAGACGTATAGTGATCTTTTCAATCAGTTTAACTTAGATAAGCTTAGATAATAATTTTAAAAATAAAGGCTAGAATCTCAAACAGGCCTTTAATTTAGCGTGTTAGACATTCATGACTATGCAGCTAGAGAAAAACCCTGCAATATTACGGCTTGTTTGTTAAATCAAATTCTAAAATCAAATATGAAGCCATCTTTCTGACAGCTATAGCTTGCTTTTAACTAGGTCATGCAACAAGGTCATGATCTCAATTTTAACTTTGAATTATCATAGGTTGTCTAACAAAAAATAATGGTGTTGCAAGAGTCAGGACAGTCAGGTCTTTAACCTGATAGAAATCTCCTGTTGACTTCCTCTTTGTTTTATGTAACACTGAGGTTTTCCATTATCATCCTAATTATTGTAGATCATCAGGAGCAAGAGTGTGGATGGAAGAGCAATGATAACATTCAGAACCAGACTGTATAATAGGCTCTTTGACACAATGTTTCTGTTTGTGTTGGACAAAAGGAAGCACATTTTTGGATTCACTTAATGGGTTTCCATTGCAGTCTTCTATTCACCTTCATAAGATGTTAATTGAAAAATAAATAGAAAATGTACACTGGTGTATGAAAAAGGTTTATTTGACTCATTTAAGGGAAAACTTAATGTGCATTAAGGGAAGTTAAAAGAGCTCTGCACTTTGTCCCACTTAGCAAAAATGATGGAGATTAAGTTTAATACTCTACAGAATGAGAGGCCTAAAGGCATCGGATGGACCTCCATGTTGGTGGTATTATTTGAATATGCAAAGTACTGCCATCACAAGAGCATATTTACATGTTCAGTTAGTTCAAAAAGTATGTTTTACCGGATTTACCGACATTAAACAGCATGTTTTGAATGTGTGTCAGCCTTGTGTTCAGGTTCAGTAAATGATGTGCACGAGGAAAATGATTTGTTTGGCTGCACATAAAGCAGACATGAAGCCAGCTAGGTTTCCTAGTTCTCTGGCCTGGCTTAAAGTTGCTTCTCTGTTCAGCTGGATGCTGAATGTATGCAATCTGGGTCATCACATCATTTGTTGTGTGAAGCAAGTGAAACTAAATATATGAGACATATGAAGTGAAGCATCTGGTTGCAAATTAAGATTCTAATTATCCATTTTTATTTAATTTTTTAAAACATTTTATTTGATTTTATTTGACATGAACATGTACAAACATGTGTCTCACCCTATACAATATACACCTTTGGTTCATTTGACAATGCAAACGTGCATGTTGTCATCAAATGCATAAAAAAGGAGATGTGCGCATTGAAAAATGCAAATCCTGTTTGCTTGCATTCTCATTACCCCCCATGTAAGAATAGCTTTTTTCTCAGCCCCCTCCTGATCCATCAGTTCTAACTGGGCCCTGAGTATTGAATTAGCTCCTTGAAATGACTCTAATTTCAGACTGAATTTGATTGTGAGCCATGGTTACAGGCAGCGAGCACAAGAACAAAATAACAGGGCTGTCTAGTCACTAGAAAGTAGTCGTTACAGGTGCATTGTGAAGCTTTATTTTTTACTTTATCTCACTTTAGATTTAAACTGTTGGTCTCTCATCAGGACGTTATCTTACTATAGATGTGCTTGCATCAGTATGGGTTACTATCGCTGGTTCTCTGATACTAAACAGAAGGATTTTAAGTAGTGCTGTCAGACATTTTTAGTCCAGGACATGTGACCTGTACCCCCCAGGGATGGGCTGCCATATGTGCCACTGACCAGCTCCACTGACTAAAGCCAAGCCTGCTGCTTCAGAAGTTCCAACCAAGCTGGCTTGTTTTCAGTGGATTACATGTTTAATTTAGTAAGCTATCATTTCTGACTGTTTGCTGTATTGCTTGGCAGGTAAATCAAGAGGCTCACTGGGAACTCTGGTTAAGAGGAACATATATTTTTAGTTAAATAAACATTTGCTTTAGCTGTAAAAATGTTATCTGCACAATATTCCGCACTGTTTAGATTTGAATGATTTCTTAAGATGAATTTTTCTTGTACGCTGCCATTGTTGTGTACGTTGCAATGCATTCTGGGAGAGGATGTATTCGGGTTGTGAACAACCTCTTGGCTCAATATCAACCATTCAGCCTTTTCAATTTGTACTCTTAACTCATCCATGATGAGAACAGGATGGATGGAAAGGATTAAAAGAAAAACAAAAAAAGATAATCAGGTAAATGAAAAGGAGTTAAATAAAAAAAAAGTTTGTGTTTGTGCAGAAGCAACACAGGAAGCAAACATTTGCTGCAAAGAGCTGCACTTCTTTTTTAAACGTGTTCATGGTAAATCAAGGCAAATCTTGTTTTTACATTGAAATGCTGAACAATATAATATGCACAAAACCAAGTGAAACTGAAACGGCTCTTTTTGTGTCTTTTCTTAAACCAGTTTTTGTTCCTTAAAAAGAAAAAGAACTTCCTTTATGTAACTAATCTCATTAACTCATTCACGGACATTTAAGCCGTTAATTTCTCCATTAACCCCTAATAATATGAGGATAATTTCACTCTGCTGAAGTTAAGTAACATGTAGTTTATAGTGACTTCCAACTCAACTTTATGTGCTTGTTCCATTTCCATGCAGTGTAGTGTCATTTCATAATCTGACTTTTAGAAGTAAAAGTGTTATTTTATGCAGAGATCGTGCTTTAAGTTAAAAAGCAGGCGACACAGGTGAAATATCCAAAAATCACTATAGTCATTGTGTTCTGGAAAAAAAAAGTTCTTTTAATACAAAGAAGCGACGATAATCCTGTTAGTGTAAGTTCACCTAAACAGATAAATGTTCATCTTTTCTTCCTGTTGTTTTTTTTCACAATAAAAGAGCGATTCTTGTTTTTCCCTAAATTATTACCTAAAGAAGCTCCACATCAAATTGCAAAACAAAAACACGCCTGCAGCCCCCCCACCCCCATCACCCCTCATGGTGGATGTAGATGAAAGCACGAAGCTCTGCATAACCCTCTCGTAGTTACACAGGGAACTCCAAGCAAACCTCAAAGGCAAGATGATACAGCTTGTAGTTTCTGTGGCCCTGAGCTGTCGCCTCAGGTTACTCTACAACGCTGCACAAGCCTGTCACCTCTTTCCCCCCCACCCCCACCCCAAGATTCTGCCTCATTATTTGTCATCGTTGCATGTAGGCAGCAGCATAGCCAGAAAGGCTTGGCTCTCTGCAGGAAAGTGGTGCAAAATATGGAGATGTTGAGGTTGTAATGTTGAAGCATTGCATCAGTTTAACAAAAAAAATCTTTAAAATCTTGTTTTGTACATTTTTGTGTTTGTAGTAAAAACTAAAATTAATCATCTGATCATGAAAGTTTCAACTCTGAGGATATATAAATGTGTAGATGCCTGTTTACTAGTTGCAGCACTCATTTTCAGACGATGGAGACTAAGTAATGGCAGTAAAAGGCTTAGATTTCCTCTCATTGTTCTTGCTGAATACTTTTAAATGTCATTTTTATACTATGAAGCGTTTCTCCTCACTTTTTCTGTTTGAATTTTTTTGTCTGGTAAAGTAATGTAAACTTTTAACATTTTTAATGGGAAAATATCTGCAAATGAAACTACATTAGCTAAATTAAATCCTGTCAGGTTTTGGTCCTTGTAATAAAAAAAAAGTCTCTTTTTCTCTTCTCATCTCAGGAAATCAAACCCCAGTGTCACTACAATCATGGCTACAGCGAAAACGTCAGCCGTAAAAATCATGTGGACGACTACAGCACCTGGGACATTGTCAAAGCTACACAGTGAGTGGAGGATCTTTGTCTTTTTGTCCGTGTTACTTAGGATTATATGTTTACATTGAAATTTATAGGCTCAGAAATTGATTTGATTTCTTAGGTTGAGGAGCAGAAGTTTGTTTTAATATCTCCCAGAGAAGACGGTACATGTTTTGTCCTGGCTGTTGTCACATTTCACAGCAAATTTATATTTTAATTAATTTTTTTTAGTTTTTAATAGCAAATTTTGCCACAGCTAGTGTTTACCTGTGTGTCTGTATTTGAAATTTTAATGGCGTGTTTGTTCCTATGAGGTGACTTTATTCTCTCTTCCCTCCTGTGCTACAGGTATGGTATCTTTGAGCGCTGCAGGGAGTTGGTGGAGGCGGGTTTCGACGTTCGGCAGCCAGACAAAGAAAATGTAACACTCCTCCACTGGGCCGCCATCAATAACAGGATAGATTTGGTTAAGTAAGTCATGTTTCACCGACAGTTAGGACACTTGTTGGAGTGCATGGTGACAATTTTCACACAAATTCCTGCTGCTCTGTTGATTTCCACCCCTCAGAAAATAAAAAACAAGAATAAGCCATTAAATATGCATTTTTTCTGTCACATTACAGATCAAACCTTTCAAAAATGCACATTTATGCAGTTGTTCTATAGCTTTATCTGTCAAAGTGGCCATGTGATCCTCCTCCGTGTGTCATGAGACTAATGTAGGTAATGTGAAAAACACAGACATTTATATCATAAAGATGTCTGTCTGTGTGACATAAGGATAATGGTGGTGTGTGTGCATCACACAGCTAGTTCTAAGTTGCACGTTTCTATGTGCCGTCCGGCTTAACGTGACACAATAGGTTTGTGAGGCTAGTTAATGTTAACACACTAAGAAACAAAAGGGCCGTGGTCTGTGTAGAGTTAGATCTGTGTCTAGTATAGTTTATAGTACAACGTGGATTATCAAGTAAAATAATCCATATTGTAAAAATCTGATAATCTGTTTAACAGATGAATACGTTTACATTGATGCACTAATATCCAACCGAAAAACAGAATAACTACAAGACAATATTGTCTTATTGACTGTAAGACAATTCACTATATTTATACTTGTATTGATAACTGTACACCCTGGTAAATGTTATCAGTCCAGATATCATGCTGCTGTCCATGTCACTGATATTAGGATTTCCCACATCAGTTGTGGTGCTGCTGGAAGATGTTGCTAAACTCTAAATGTCCTGCTGGTTTAGCTTTATTTAGGCTGCTGCTTTTTTCATGCATGGCACCTTTTATAACATTACGCTGCCCAAACTGCTTTATGGATAAAATGAACAAAGAAGAGGTTATAAATATATTCATACATCATAAGGTTTTGAGAGAGAACAAAAGTTTGGTGAGGAGACAAAATGTATTTTTAAAGTAAAAGGTTTTATTCCCACAAAAAAAAATCCTTCTAAATATTTTTTTAATTTCATTTTTCTTTCCACATCCATGCATTACCTTAGGTCTGAAATGCGCGTGTCATCTTTTTCATACATGTTGGTGAATGTATTGCAGCTTGTATGCCGTAAAGCTCCTCTAGACATAACCGTGGCATAATATAGTCATATATGAAACAATAGACATTTTTGTCATCCAGCAGACGGATGTCATCACATTACCCAGCCTTAACTCTGTAAAAAGAATCACTTAAGCATATATATTTAACTCCATACAGCAATGACGGGCTCCCGGAAACATTTATTTATTTATCCAACCAGTCCTGTCCCTTCCTCCCTTTACACTGTGTTGCTGGATTTTTAAATGAAGTCTTAAAAAGTTATCCTTTTATGGTTTTAGTGGTTTATCTGTGAGATTACATAAGATTTTCTGTGTAAGCACACATAATCTGGGTTTTCTAAGACATGTTATCCCCAGGTTTAATAATATATTTTCAATGCAACTTAAATACCTTATGAGAAGGAAAAAAACAGCGATCTTTCTATTGTTGATGTCGTTTTTACAGCACGTTGTGATGAAATGAAACCATGAAGCCAGATTCTCAGTAAACAAAGTTTTGTGTTGTTTGCGTGTGCAGGTACTACATATCAAAGGGAGCCATAGTTGACCAGCTAGGAGGTGACCTCAACTCTACACCTTTGCACTGGGCTACAAGGTAACACACCACTGATAAGCTAAGTCTTTGTGTTTGATGACATTGAAGTGAGGATTTACTGTAAAACTGCTGGTAAGGTCTGCCACACCTTGCATCCAAGCACACAGGGGGTATTACTCTCACCTTCTGAATTATTGATACATTATTGATTTAACAAAAGGCATCTGCATCAGCTCGGGAGTCCAGTGTCAGCCTCCTCCCTCTCCAGCTGTCGGTGACCTTTGAGAAGCCACTAGCCTGTTTCTGTCAGAGTGCTGACCTTAACTCTGGTTGTTCGACTTAACAGGGAGCAGATAAATGCAGTGTTTTTTGTGCACGATGCTCATACATAGTTCCACTTTTTCAGACAGTAAAATCAGACCAAAGCAAACAATTTCTGTCATTTTTATTAGCATTTTGTCAAATATTTCTTTGCTCTCTTAGGGGGAAGCTGACATTTTACACTGCTAGTAATAAAACAACAATTCAAAATGTTACGTGTAATAAGAGATATTGCTTGGTGTCCATTAAAGAGATTTATTAGCAGAGGGCATCTCCAAGGGTCTAAAATTTGGACCGTGAGCTTGGTCTGTCCACTAAGGACACACAGTATGTGTGTTGTCTTTTTATTTTGTCCCCTGTGAACCATTGTGGCTTTTTCTCCTCTCTAAGACAAGGTCATCTATCCATGGTGGTGCAGCTCATGAAATATGGTGCAGACCCCTCTTTGATTGATGGCGAGGGCTGCAGCTGTGTTCATCTGGCGGCCCAGTTCGGCCACACTCCCATCGTTGCCTACCTTATCGCCAAAGGACAGGTGGGGAAAACAACTCTGCTGCTTATTTTTGTGGAGAAATCGTGATTGTGTTCTTTTAACAACAGGATAAACAGCTGCGACAGGATTAGACAGAGCCATTTGGGGGGTTAATTGGCTGCACTGAGACGTTCTGTCCACTGTTTCACGATCCATTTAATTTTTGTTTTAATGGCGTCTTTTACAGGCTTCGTCCACCAGGAGGCGCCCTGGTCATACTGTTTTTTTCTTCCGGTCACTTCTGCAGACTTCTTCTATACCTTCATCTGTTTTTCTTTCCTCTGTGGCAGGATGTAGATATGATGGATCAGAATGGCATGACTCCTCTGATGTGGGCAGCGTACAGGACACACAGGTGTGTATTTTCACACACTTTTAGTATTAAAAAGGTATAAATGGACCTTAAAAATGAACCTGATTCCAGCTGAATGTACAACATGCAATCAGAGGAGGTCTTAATGGAAGTGAAACAGACGATGGTTAAATAGTCCATCCCAGAAAAGCAGAAATGTTGGTGCGCAGTGTGTCACTGTACCACAAAGGAATGACTGGGGTGGGTTCACCACCAGGTGCAAACCATTAAACACACAAAGAGCATAGGAGACTTTCCAAAAAAAACAATGTCAAGAAGTTTTCCCAGTTTAGGAGTGGTATGTGTTTGAGACATGAAACCAAGACCAACATGTATCAGGATGAGAAGAAGAAAGTATGGAGAAGGCTCGAAACAGCTTGTGATCTGAATCACATGGAGCCACTTGAAAGCATGTCGATGCTGCCATTACGGCTGGGTCACTCGTTGTTTGATATAATGACAGAAGACCAAAGCAGCTGAGGTGTCTGAATAAAGCGTCTGCTTAATCAGGAAATGTTCATTGAATGTTACAGCACAGATGAACAATGACTCAATACATACTGCTTTTGTATAAAAATGGTTGCAGCTTTTTTTTTTAACCAACCATTTAAATGAAACCTGAACGACTACAAATCAAATAGGGTGTAATGCAGCGAAAATTGTATCACTGTCCAAATATTTATGGATATATTATACTTGCTGAGTAAGATGCTTATAAAACATGACAAGCACTTTTAAAGGAGATCAGATGAGTTTTCATACTTTTTCTTGCCAATCAATTGCATAAGCAGACTGATATTAGATTTTAGGGTTAGGACTGCAGCAACACGTTTTACAAGAAGCCTCACTCAAATGGCTGACATTTTGTATTCTGGAGGATGTTTCCTATTTATAATAAAGCATTACAAAATATTAATCAACAAGGGGAATGAATATACAAAGGAAAACAGCATGATGGCTGAATGATGAATACCACATAGGTTCTGTAATTAACAATGAGTTTATCAGTTGATATTCTTCACACTGACCTGATTCTTTGTTTTATCAGTGCGGACCCCACCAGGCTGCTACTGACCTTTAATGTCTCCGTCAACCTGGGAGACAAATATCACAAGAACACGGCGCTGCACTGGGCCGTGCTGGCTGGTAACACCACCGTCATCAGCCTGCTACTGGATGCTAACGCTAACGTTGATGCGCAGAACATCAAGGTAAAATCTTATGAAGTCTTTCACCGATTCTGTGTTTCAGAACAGCAGCTCTGCCCGGATCTTTGTGTGTTTTGTGTTCCGCTGAGAAGCGTTAATATATATGAAATATTGCAACATTTGTCAGGGCGAAACACCGCTGGACCTCGCCAAGCAAAGGAAGAATGTTTGGATGATCAATCACCTACAGGAAGCACGACAGGCCAAAGGTTACGACAGCCCATCCTACCTGAAAAGGCTGAGGATGGACAAGGTACATGCATATATGAGTTAGTTTGAAACACAAAGTGATGTATTAGGTGGTCAATGCCTAAATATGACCCATTGAACAGAGGTAGCAATGTCTCGTTTCCACCAGTAAGAGGTTGTTGTGGTTAAACTTAGCTGTAATGACAGCTTTGTCACTAGGACTTGCTCAGACCGGCTTCCTGCTGCTTTGTCCCAGCATGTTTAAACTACATGTGTCTGCTGCTTCCAGTCAGTCTGACGGAAAGAGGATTGTTCATAATGATCTGTATTCAACAATACAGTTTATACACTGAAAATGACATGTTTAGGCAGGTTTTTGAGACATCGACACACCAAACCTTTGTTTTTTCAAGCTGCTTTTTGAAGGTTTGTTATTAATTCTGCTTATATGTTGTGTTATCTTTCCATGACTTTGCACTGGCGTTATTAGCTTATAAAGGTAATTTAAGTTTCAGGACAAACTATCAACCAAAATGTCATCTTTTGCATAGTGATGATATTTAGTGTCGCTGCTCGTAATGATGTCAGTAGTAGATTAAACCCTGTTGCTTTGTCTGCATTAGCTCAGATGTAAGGGGCAGTGCTGTAGTGAGAAGAGCTTCATAGGTAGGTTGTAGAAAAAACATCTTAGCTTGCTGAAATCTCTCCTTGCTTTACTGTTCAGGTCCTTGTTTATTGCTGGGTCATATCCGCTGTATAATAGGAGACTTAGGAGATGTGTTATGTGTGACATCGTGCTTCTGAATCATGAATGTTACTTTAACACGTCTGCAGAAGCTGGTTGTAAGCATAACAGAGCAAGGCATCCTCCCCTTGTAGACTAGATAAGTACATCATGTATGGGTTTGTTAGCGTTGTTGGGGGCTTATGACCCACACTCAACACTGACCCTGAACACATCATGTGGAGATTGTAAACATCCTGCTTACTATTAGTTTTGTTTTATCATTGATGGAGCTCCTTTCCCTTCTGTCTTCTTATATTCTTCCTGTTCTCTTTACATCATTTCTCCATCCTTCTCTCCAGGAGTTTAGGCAGAAAGTGATGCTGGGAACGCCTTTTGTTGTCATCTGGCTCGTTGGTTTCATTGCTGACCTGGACGTCGACTCCTGGCTGATCAAAGGCATCATGTACGCTGCCATCTGGATTGCCGTGCAGTTTCTCTCCAAGTACGTGTACCAATAAAAACACGCATATTCCACCTCTTTTTCTTTTCTTCAGCATTGAACCAACATTTTGCTATCAAAGTTTGAATTCTTTCATTTGGTCTGCGCTGCTAGTGGACTCTATGACTACAGTAACACTCGTTACCTGCTCTGTTCACTTCATGTACAGCAGTGCTGTTTGAGCCCAGCTGCACTGTGTGATCAGATAATGTTGCTGCTGTCTGACCCGCTGGATCAAAGCCCTGGCTGTATTAGTCCAAAGCTGCACATGTGCCAGATTTGACATCTGCACCAACAATACCCTGATGTGTTCAGCACACGGGTTATGAATGGAGCAGAGTTTGTAATGGGAGTAAGGCGTGATAACGGCATATCAGGGCTGTGATTGATGGGATTAAAACAAAGAGAATGTAGAAAGCTGCTGACCCTCATCTCGTCTCTTCCTCTCTACAGGGGTTTTTTCGACCACTCCATGCACAGCTCTCTCCCTCTGGGAATCTACCTGGCAACCAAGTTTTGGATGTACATCACCTGGTTCTACTGGTTATGGAATGATATCCTTTTTCATTTTAGTAGTAATTTAGCTGAAAAGCAAGAGCTTGACGGCACATTTGCAGCGCGTGTGCGGGTACGAAAATCTCCCGTCTACCTATGCACAGCATCTGATCACACATACCCGTTATCTGCTAGAATATAATATAAAATAAGATGTTTTTACATGTCAGGGAGAAAATTATTTAACATTATTTAACATATAAAATTAAGATTGATCCCCTTGAAAATGAACAATAAGGGTAATGATAAAAACCAGTAAATTTGTGGTGAATTAAGGGGAGCAGAATCCATTAAATATTCCTGATGAGGTAGGTTGTTTGTCTGTGCTCAGTTATCAGTGAGTTTGTCTGGATCAGACTCAAGTCTTGCTGAACTATTTAAAGAACCATAAGAAAAGCTGACGGGTGTATTTATTTTTTGCCCATATGTGAACATAAAATGGAAACAGGTGTTGCTTTTAACTCACACCTGCGAGTCTTTACCCAGAGACGCTCCTGTGAGTTGTTGTGAACTTTAGCTGGTTGTTAAATTATTAAACAAGATGCATTTAAATCTGAGTGATCAGGATTTCTCTGCATGTCTCGTTCTCCACATTTCGACCTGCAGCTCTTTCAGAGTTTGGGTTTGCTTTAATGTAAGTAGTTTTGTCATGTATTGAAGTAGCAATGTGGTAATATTGCAGCAGCAGGCAGCACACTTAGCTTGTTATGGAGTATATACACATATAAATACATATAAAGTGTATATTATTGTGTTTTATTGTGCTGCTGCTTCAGTAGGGGGTAAAGGATTAACTAATGGAGAACTATTACGCCACAATTCCCAGAGTCACATGTTTGTTTGTGTTACTATGTGTCGGTAAGGTGATACAAAAGGTTTTAGTGTGTTATGATTGTCTGTGGAAATAAATCATAAGCAGATAGTACTTTTCTCTTTATTATTTTAGTCATGGAAGAATTGCCTTTCTTCTCAGAAGCTGCTAATTGCAGGCGGTGAGAGCTGAGTAATTTTCTGCTTGATTGTTCCAATAATATGACAGGAGTGCACAAATCATTTAACTTAAGCAGATTATAAAAGAAAACTGTTTAAGATCCTTTCATGCTGTAAAGTACATTTTCATGCATTTATAATGAGTGTAGATCTCAGAACATTACATTGATGGCTGTTTATGTTCAGCATACATCTTGTTACTGTTGGTAGCAAAGGTTAAGGGAGGTTATTTCCTTGCAAATGGATCATTTGTGATGTGAATATGTTTTTTTTTATTAGGCGTGTATGTGCTTGTGTTCACCATGAGTCCTTTCAGTGAAGCTGCCTGCAGATAGAGGTGTTTTATAGATAAAGGACCTGCTGGTTCATGCACTGTGCTTTTGTTACCTTTCTACCAGTTTTCCTTTGATACATTTTCACACATGATGTTTTCAGAGTAAGCAGCGACATTAGCTGGTTGGCTTCCTGCCACATCAGAGGGAAACACATCAGCTTAGACAGCTACGATAAGCAGTTTTATACAGCCCTTTTTACACTGAATACACAAGAAAGGTGTCATTGTAATGCTAGTATTTCTTTATGGTGTATTTTAACTGTTGTTTTTCCTTTTTAAATGAAAAAAAAACTTTCTCACAGGGTTTTTTCCACTAAAGACCAAAGAGACTTTTGCTCTTCATGTAAACCTTTTGCATCTCAGAGCCTCGGTGGCTTTCACCTCTTTTTTGTTGTTAGAACTCTCTACCTTCCTTTTTTTTTCCTGTACCTGCCATCATTTACATAATCTAGCACTATGTTTGTTATTTTCTTCTAAACTAAATTTGTTTAGGTGCACTTTATTTCAGTAGCTCATCAGTGACATGCACTATAAAGTAAGCGTGCATCATGTTCATGCACTGTGCGATACAACATGAAACGGCGTTCATGAGAACTGTAGTGACGGGACAAATGGAATATTTGCTTTGTTCAAGAACAGCCACCAACATTAAGGTGAACCTGTTTATTTGGAGCCATGGTGACCAAAAAAATGTATGTCGTAGCAATAAATCCCAAACATTTCCTCATTTCTGCTCTGCTGAACAATCACCTTGAGTATAAATGACATCCTCAACTATCTCTTTTGAATTTTCTTTATTTCCTCCTGCTGGTGCTGTTTTTATTCTACCTTCTTCTGAGACATGCTCCTAATCATTGTCTGCTTTTGTATGAACTTGTGAGAAGTTGTTTTTCTGTTTTGCTTTTACTGTTTTTGTATCTTCTGTCTCTTTTCCTTCTCCTTAAATGAGAATTTTCCATTACATTTCCTTCATGGTTGGTTTTTATCCCTTTCTTTAGTTGTTAAGTCTCCTTAAAGCTGGTGTCTGTCTTTCTTATGTTTGGGTTGTGTTTTCTTTCCCTTTCTCTGTCTTTTCCGGTCGATTTATCAAGAGGATCTCTGTATATACATGTATACCTGAAGATCTTTCTGACAAAGCAAATTTGCTTAGCTCAACACAGCAGCCAGACCATGGTTCTGACTGCTTTGATGCTGGACAAGACATGTTAAAAAAAAAGTCTCATTAAAGCTCCGTTTCCACCAAACTTTACATTTTAGACCAGTTTGGTCTTATAGGCTATTTTGTCTGTTTCCATTATAAAAGATGACCACACAACCAAACCGTATCATTTATGGACCCTTTAAGTACAATGGTACAGACAAAATAATCCAGAAAATGGCAAACAGAAAGACACCGCTGCCCACAGCACGAGGATAAAACAAACTGGATGACCTCTTTTGTTTAGCTGTTGCTGCTTTATTATGGCGACGTATTAAACAACGTCACCTGAACAGGTTGTATTGTTGCAACCCAATGATCTGTACCTACCTGAGCTGTACATCTTAGTGGAAACGGGGCTCAGCTCTTTGTGCTTTTCAGACTGTGATACCTGAAGATGCATGAGTTACTCTTTCAGAAATGACTTCCAGTAATGAAGGGTTGAAACCCAGCTTAGCTTTATTCTGCTTTCTCAGTTCTAACTCTGCATCTTTCATATCTGACCCACTTTCTGCTGTTTTGAGCTCAGTGTCCTCGAGCCTGCTGTCAGATCAGAATACCTGGGTGGAGCTGGAAAAGGGTGCTTTTTGTTTGTACTTATCAGGATTAAGATCCTATTTTCTTCACACTGTGGAAGAAAAGGGAAAATGTAGTTTCATAAACAGATTTCCAGCATGAATAAATAAATAAATCGACACTATTAAATGTTTTTACATGGTTTAGTTTTAACCTGAGTTAGATGCCTGTTTTATTGGCTGCCTCGTGCACACCTAGATGAAGCGACCTGTTAATGAGTCACAGTATTCAGTGGATCAGGACACAGCTGTCCCAGCATTCCCTTTTATCTCTCCATGCTTATGCAGAGGAAGCTCACAGCTTATTTTCTTAGTTTGGAATAATAGGAGAGTCCCGTAATGATGAAACAGCCTTGCACGTATATTTACACAAGAGCTCTTTGGATCCTGGGATTAACCCAGTCATGCTTTACATTTGTTAACTTCAGCTGCACAAAGCACTCTGTAAACTATCTGCAGCTCTGTGAACATTTCTACTTTCTTTCTGATGAATTATTGTGAAAAATTGATGTGATTCCTGCTTGCGCCACAGTCTTCCTGTAAGGAAAGTAGAAACTCGGACTCAGTCTGATGTCGGGATGCAGGAAAGGCTTTGAAGGATATTTCTTCAGAGTTGGTGAGATGAACCAAATATTGGCTGCGGATTCCAGGAAAGTGGAGTCTTTGTCTTGGTGTAGGCCTTCCTGGTTGCCATCACAGGAGATATTTATGGTTGGGGAGTTCATTGCAGTTACAACTCCTCAACCTCTTTCCTGATTATGTTGCTGTAATTCTTTAAATCTTGGTTTGAATCATTTCTCACATCTATACTAGCATCTTTATACTCACTTCCAGTCCATCTTAACATCCAGTTTAACCTTTTGGTATTTGTTTTCAAAGTTTAAGTGTTAATTTCATTTCAACAGTCTCGTGGTTTTTCAACATTTTATTTATTTTCTGACTCATTTGTAACAATGTGGAGATCTTTTATCCATCTCTGCTCTTCATGCATACTCATCTGTGTTATAGGAGGAATTTAGTGGCTCTATGAAAGGTTATTGTGCAATCATAGAAGCAGCCAGTTTTTGAATATGATCAAATGTTGGATATTTCTGTTTTTCTCTCTTTGTTTGTGCAGATGGTACGATTCACTTTTAGAATCATACCTACCTGAAGTAACACAGAGCTTGGTGTATTTATGTCCAGAGGCAATATAAGAAAAGAAAAAACTGTGCACGCTGCAGAAAAAGTTAGCTTTGAGACTTTGCACATCTCTCTGTGAATCATCAGTAGAGCTGAATCAGTAAAGAGAAAACTACATTAACAGCCCACACACATCAAAGTGTTGTAAAGTGCAACTTATAAAGCAGGCAGAGATGATGTTCTGACCTGTTTTATTTGCAATATGTTCATGAATTTCTATTTGTTTCTCTTAACAGTCTCTGTAGTTTGTAAAGGTGTGTTGTTTAAGCTAGCTGTGATCCAGCTTTTTCTTTAGCCTTCCTCCTTGACCTCTCTGTACATCTGCCATTTGCCACTGTCCATATACCGTTCCTGATCAACAGCCTGGCTCTGTTCTACAACTTCGGCAAATCATGGAAGTCCGATCCAGGAATAATAAAAGCATCAGAGGAGCAAAAGAAAAAGGTAAAAATGACCTGAATGTCTTTTTGTTTCATGAATCTGAGTGTAAACATCTCTTACCTTTGTGCTTTTAGTTTTAAATGCATTCTCCCAGCATTGCATTGAATAAAAGATCAAATAAACTTCCCACTAAGCAGACACCCCTCTGTGTTATGACTACATGCTCTTTCTGTCTGCAGTTGCACTCTAAAAGAAAGCTGTGACCTTGTATGAAACATAAAAGTGCCTGGAAATAAATCCCAACTCAAACCCTTCATTGAATGGAGTTTACAGTAATCTTTGTTTTTGTTTCTCTCCATCAGACGATTGTAGAGCTGGCTGAGACGGGCAGTCTGGACCTGAGTATATTCTGCAGCACCTGCTTGGTAAACTCCAAACAAACCTTGCATAAACAGGATTTAAAAAAATGAAACCAAAGTGGATAATCTACCACTCTTCTCTCTCTATGCAGCTACGGAAGCCCATCAGGTCCAAACACTGCGCCGTGTGCAACCGCTGCATCGCTAAGTTTGACCATCACTGTCCCTGGGTGGGGAACTGCGTGGGTACGTTAGCATCACAGCTCCACACATGTTGTCTGGCTTTTAGGGTTCAACCTTTGAACTTTCTCAGGATAAACTAACACAACATAAAGGTTTTGTTGTTGACTCGTTTAAACAGAAATGAGGTAAAAGCTGCTGAACAGCTTATCCAAACATTTTAACCCATTAAAGAACGTGGCTGCAGCGACACTTTCATCAGGTCTTACATGATTCCAGCTAACATCCCAAAAGATGCTTCCTGGTCAAGTTAGGGGAATAAAGACAACAAAAGCCTGAGTCAGTGGGGAATGATCAGGAAGAGGGGCACTTCCTTTTTAAAGCCTGGTGTCAGGATAAAGCTTTAAGTGAGGAAACTAAACAAAGAGCCTGGAATAACCCCAGAAGCTCTAAAACAAGCAATAAACGCAGCGTTGCTGCACAGACTGAAGTCTTTGCCCAAAAATTGTTATTTTATCTAAAAGTGTAAACTGGTCTTTAACCCACAAAGTACTGAAATCTATCTGACACTTGCTTGTTTGTCATCACACGGTCACATCTGCTGCTGTTATCACTACCGTTCCTTCATTTGCACACATCTGTCACTTTGGATATGAAATGCTAACTAATAGCACCAGTTAGCCGCGTTAGCTGTGTGGCTGTCAGACACACAGATGAGGCTGTTTTCCTGTCTGCCCACAAATACACTTATTGCTATCAGTATAGCAGAATCAAAGCTTAGAGCCTGTTATTTTCTATCTTTCTTTGCTCATTTAGCATTTTTTGTTCTACATTTCCTCCTTTGACTCAAAAAGATGTATTTTCCTGTTTGTTTCTTCAGCACCTGAAAAGGTGTGTTAACATTATGGTGTTATAAATAAAATGAACAAGAACGTTTTCGTCTCGTCTTTCTGCTCAGCTGGCAGAGCAGTGGATGTGGTGATAACAGACCATGTGCTTCTCATCCACAGGAAGTGGGAATCATCGCTACTTTATGGGCTATCTGTTCTTCCTGCTCTGTATGATCTGCTGGATGATGTATGGCTGCATCTCCTGTAAGCACAACACGCTTTGAAACAAATCATTTCACAACACTTGTTTCACTCCTCTGCTCACATTTTCTCTCCCCGCTTCCTCTCCCAGATTGGAGGATCCACTGTGCCACCAGTTACGCCAAGGATGGTTTCTGGTTCTACCTGACTCAGATCGCCTCCTGCTCGCCGTGGATATTTTGGATGTTCGTCAACAGCCTGTTCCATTTGATGTGGGTGGCCGTGCTAATCATGTGTCAGCTCTACCAGGTATCGGCTCATTTTTATGCCTCATTAGATGCTAAAATGTGGATCGTCCACTGATCTTTGTTTCTCGGGTCGTTTTTTAGATCGCTGCTCTGGGGATCACCACCAACGAGAGGATGAACGCTCGGAGATATAAGCACTTTAAAGTCACGGCCACGTCCATCGAGAGTCCCTTCAAGTAAGCTTCTTTTCTTGTGTTATTGAGTTTACTGCTTTAAAAGGCGTGAAGTCATGGTGACACTGGTCTCTCTGACTCCTCGTAGCCACGGTTGCTTCAGAAACCTCGTCGATTTCTTCGAGATCCGCTGCTGTGGCCTTATCCGACCCGTGACGGTGGACTGGACCACGCAGTACACAATAGACTACGACCAGACGTCCGGTTCAGGCTACCAGCTGGTGTAGGGGACGCAAAGTCTGAGGAGGACGAAGAGGAAGCAAAGGGGTGTGGAGAGTAGCTGGACGGAGGAAAAGAACGAAAGAAAGAAAGAAAACCAGGTTTTTGGAAGGATTACTCTCCTCGCTCCTCCCTTTCGGCATTCATATCTGAGCGATGCTGCACCCGGAAGCGCTTGTTGTTTTTGTTTTTAACCGTTTGGACCATCTCTCCATCACCGATCAAAAGACTGTGGAGGCAAACCGTTTCAGGCAGGACGAGCATGCAGTAGCGGGGCAACACCTTCACTCTCACCATCTTTACTACTATTACTACTATTACTCTCCAACATTAGACTCCATTAGTCCGTACTGTCCACCCCCCTGTCCCCCCATCTCGTCTCCTCTCCTCTGTCTTTTTTTTGGACAGTGCTCGCTGCCGAACACGATGGGAGAGGAGAGCAGAAGACGGATGAGCGGTAGTAGACCTCTAGAAGCTGCAGACACAGCAGCACCATCAGGAGGCCGTTTTGTCCCCTCCCCCCCTTTTCCATTTTATCTCTGGTGTCCCCGTCGATGTGCCCTGTGCGTAGTGGATGTTGGAAATCTGTTCAGGAACAGATGTTTCTGTGATAAACGAAAGGAAGGTTTTTATAGAAGATATTAAACATCCATTTCTTTCTTAGTGTAAGGGAATAAGGGAATGTGTTTTTAACGTCTTGATTTTGCACCGTGATGAGTTTTGCGTGATGTTACTGAACTTATCAGAGGAAATGTTGGGTTGCAGGTGGCGCTACTGGAGGAGTCTCACTTCTTACATGCTGGAAAAACAAGCTGCATCCTCTGTAGTCCCTTTTCCTTCTTTTCTGTTTTGTTGTACAAAACAAAGCAGTTAATGCAGGATTAAGTGCTGGAATTGAGACTCCTTCAGTGAGGACTCTAACATGCTAGAAAAACATCCAACAGATAATGTGATACAGTATATTTATTTTAAAACTATTTATAGATTAAGTAACTGTTCTAGCGGCATCATTTTTTACATTTCACATCATTTTAGCTGAGTAGGTTTTTATAAGGACAAAATTAGTAAGGAAATAGCTGTTTTATGGTGGAAGCATGAGGAGCGTTGCAGTAAAACTACACACAGGTACAGGTGGGTTGTATTTATTGACAGCAGAGGTAATGAGGAATAGAAATGCCACAGATGAGTTTACAAGGACGCTTGTTCATTCCATGTATGTTTTCCTCCAGAAGCTGGGAAGTCTTATTGTTTTGTGTCGTTTGTCTGCCTACAACATTGCACTGATTTTTTTGTTTTTGTTTTCATTTTTATTATTAGTTATCTTTTATTGATTTGGCCATTACTGAACAGGAAAGGCCCAGCTGCTTGAAAGAAAGGAAAAAGGCTCGCCTCCCGTTGCTTTCTGTGCAGACTCCAGCAGGATGGACAGAGATGTAAAGAATGTGTGTTTGTACATAAATACTCTGGCTTTTGTTTTTTCCCTCTTTTTTTTGTCAGTGTTAGTTAAAGGTGCTCCTGTTTTTGTTTTTTTTTGTTTTTTAAAAATATATTTTAAATGTTTAAAGTTGGGAGAATTCCTCCAACCAAACAGAAAGGAGAGACTGAAGTGACTATACTCCCAATGTATGACTGTAGCTTTTAGTGATGTCCAACACTGCTGTCTATAGGCATTTAAAGCCCCGGTCCCTCCTCGCCAAGAAACTCCATTGCATGTACGATGCTTGGGACAGCTGGGCTCTTGCTGCCTCCATCCGGCCCAGAGGCGGTCACCATGGTAACATCCCAGCAAGCCACGCGTCTGTATATAGTGAATGTTAAGTATTTGCAAGTACTTTTCTGCATTACGTTCATCTGTCTTTTCCTTTTTCTTTCATTTCCTCCTTTCTGCCCAAACCCAGTGTGTTTAGTGGAAGCTGTCGCTCAAACTGGCAGATTCCCAGTCAGGCCTCACGTGCAGGTGTGTAATATATTGGAATGTTTCATGCTTGTGGGTATCGGTTTTTCTTTTTTCTGTCATACATGGCTGGGTTTGTTATACCACTGGATGTACAAATTGTAAAGCAAAGACACTACAGAACTAAGGCAGACGCCGATTTTTTTCTTTTGTTTTTCTAAATGCGGAAATGTGACCACGCAATAGTTTTAAAGGATAGATGGAGGTTTTATCCCAAAGCCTCCATAACGTTTGGGCCTCATGTTTGCATCGTCTGAACGAGGACGGTTATGTCATCATTCCACGTTTCAACCCTTCATCATATAACCACTGATGTCACCACTGCCCTACAAAGACACACAGCAGCTGTGTTGTGTGTGTACGTGCGTGTGCGTGACTCATCAATAACTAGCCACTTGCATTCAAAGACGTTGGTTAGCGTTTGGGTTTTTTGGGGGGGGCAGAGTTCACCACTTGGGGCTCAGCCAGGACTTGAAGTCGCACTAGTTCTTCCAGCAGCCTAAAGAGTCTCATGTCTCCCCTTTCATCCTCACCGTGTGGGATAGTAGAAGAGAAAAAAAAAAAAGTAAAGCACATGATCATCTCCAGTGCCTCTCTGCCCACCTTCAGACACCACTGTAACTCCGCTTCAGATGTAAACATATGGGCATGGTTCAGTTTTAATGGCTTTAATAATAAAATACAGTCAAATGTGAACATGTTGGTTTGTTTGTGTTTATTTCAGCATTAAAAAGCACTTGCAGGAAAAAGAAACGCGTTGAATCGTATAAAAGAAATAGTGTGATCCGGTTGAGCCGTTACTGTGCGTGAACCAGAGCACCGGCTCCTTGGCCGTAACCGAACCCTTTGGGCCCGAAGTTCTTGGCGTAGCACGCTGCAGAGGAAAAGAAACGTTAATAAGCTGCAGGTTTTATCATCCTAACATTTTTTTTCTACCATTTATAGAAATTATTTTAATGAACGACTTTATTTATTCTTATCAATAGTTTAAAATATTTCCCCCTGTATCAGTAATATTTACACCAGCGTCCACAGGAATTATTTGACTAACAAACTAACCTGCATACTGACACAAAGTCCATTGGACTGGAGCCAGAACTCCACCTGAGCATAGATAGTTATTCCTCTCAGGTATTTATCAATTAATAGTTAGACATGGTCTATTACATGCATTATTAACCTATTTTTACCAGAAACGTTTCTCACCTAAGATCATCCTGACAAAAGCAAGGATAAAAAACTATACCATAATACACCAGTTATATACTGGTACACCTGCTTGTTAATAGAATTCAATCACATAGCAGCAACGTAATGCATTCACACATGGTGAAGATCCATGTGCACATCATGGGAAGAGGGATTT
Organism: Kiunga ballochi; assembly: GCA_037177335.1. NCBI lineage: Eukaryota > Metazoa > Chordata > Actinopteri > Atheriniformes > Pseudomugilidae > Kiunga > Kiunga ballochi. The sequence goes on from JBAMIG010000025.1 coordinate 5,782,568, forward strand.
AAGTGGCTTTGAGCGTGGCAGACTGGTCTACTAAAACTTTTACATAACCTGCTGGGTTAATGTGTCTGAAAAGGGGAAAATGCTAAGTGAGTAGCAGTTTTCTGGATGTCAGAGAAAGCTGGACAGACTGGTTAGAGATGTGAGAAAGAAAACAGTATTCCACCAAGATCAGTAGAACACAAGGAGATGGACCACAGCAGGTGCAACCTCTGCTTAAGAAGATCAAGAAACCGGGCCCACAATTCACAAAGACTTAAAGACTGACAATATAACCTGGATAAACGTAGCTTTAATCTAACCAGTCTCCATTTCAGAAGCAATATTCAGATGGTGGATGTTCACCATGTCACAAAGCTCAAATCATCCCAAACTGCTTTTTTAAAACACGAAGTTTTCTGTACTCCAATGTCCCCCAGTCACCACATCTCAATCCAATAAAGAAGCTTTGAGATGTGGTGGGATGGGAAAGTCTCATCATGGATGTGTTACAGACAAATCTGCAGCAACTGTGACATTATTGTGGTAATACAGAGCAGAATCTCAGTGGAATAAAACATTAAGGCAGTTCTGCAGGCAAAAAGGGGCTTCAACCCTGTACTATGCAATTAATAAAGTGATCGGTGAGTGTGTGTACACAACTTATTATATAAAGAAAATAACTAGAAACCTTATAAAACTCAGCTGTCATCACAGATCAGTAGATACGCTCCTTGTTCCACCTCTAAGACTGGAACCAAAACAGAGTTATGACCCTGAGGGAGCTAAATGCAGCAAAGAAACACACATTAATGCCAGCTTTAGCTGTTTATCTCACACCGACATGTCGAGTCAAACTGCTCAGACTGTGGTCAAACCAAAAGGTGATGCATTTCCGTCACGTTGCCATCACCTGGTTGGATCTTTAAAACGTGACAACTTACAAATCCTTGAGCTGAGATACATTACCAAGCAGACATTGCTCAGACAAAGACAGGATGTCTCTGTTAAGAGGACAATGAGCAGCATGAAGCCTGATAAGCTCAGCCTTTAGAGGCAAGATGCAACATTCCTGCTGCTCAGCACGAGGTTTCATTATGACATTTGGTAAACATCCATCCGTTGGCGTCTGTGTATCAGTGTGTATGTGTGTTCTCTGACTAACCAAAGTATTTAATATCACTGTGGTGACATGAAAATAGCCATTGTGGAGGATAGAGTGCAGATGTTACTAAACAGCTGTTAAAAAGGACAGACGGAGCTTGTGGCATCCAGTCAAACCAGCACAGCAAACACACAAAACTGGGATGAAACTACGGGCAATTTGCGTTGAAGGCGGGTTAAAGAAGAACCAGTTCATCAAGGTCTTTATTGCCTTACTATGCAATGTAGAGCTGGACAAACAGCTAGTTAATGGTTTTACTAATTGCAAGGAGTAAGTGTCAACACAAAAAGTTTTGTTTTTGTTTTAGGTTTTATCAGACCAACATCATTTCATTAATGTGAAGAAAAGTAAGGTGTGACCGTGTGGAGTATTTAACTCAATAAACAGCTTTTGCTACTGGTTTCATTCCTGTGTCTTTAAGCCTAAAAGAGCTTCTGCTGGGTTGGGAATGATGGAATCCAATATGGCTGCCAGGCAGGAATTTCCAGCAGTCTCTTTATTTAAGATTAAATAGCTTTTTAGGGGGAGCTTCTTTCTAGTCTGAGCTTTGAATAACTGCAGATAAAACAAACGGAGCAGAAAAAGTAAAGAAATTCCAATTTGATTAATTATTTTGTCATTGAAACGATTCTCATCCGTAAATGTTGCTGGGAAATGCTGCTTATTTCTCTTTTAAATGGTGGAAAATTTGTTATAAAAATATGTTTCTGGGATGAGGAAAAGGAGTTGAGCATGTGGGACATATCCATAAAAAAGTTCCTACATGTTCTCCACCAACACTAAACAGCTTTATATCAGCAGACTCTGGCTCCAGGTGCAGCTCGTTAAGCTGCTAATTAGCAGCACCTGTGAACACAGACACAGCTGCAGTAGCCAGCTAGTATCTGCTCCGACCATGTGCGGCTTGTGTTACAGGAAGTAGTAAGTTATTAGATCAGTGAAGTATTACATTTCCAATGCGTCTTGCTTCATCGTACATTGATGACACCAAACAGGAGCCAACAGCAGAATCAGCTGCTTAAGTTAGGTTTTGGTAAGTTTTTATGGATTTAAACTACATACTCAGCTCTGCGGCTTATCCCACAAAAACTTTTTCCTTATGCCCACATTAAAAACAAAAGGAAATAACCTTTCCAGTGGTTAAGATCTACCTCCAAAAAGCATTGTCACAAAAAGAAATAACCTGTCGTGCACTCATTTTCTTTTTGCTAAGGTTATATGTAACATTAAATAACATTTATATGTTATAACACATCACTAGAAATGGGATTACATGCATTTTAGATATTATGTCATGCCCTATTCTTTTACCCATAATGAGCTGTCCATCATGGATATTTTAATGTGGATAATCAACACAAACTTCAGAATATTCATTGCATGAATTTAAATAAAAAAGCTAGGAGGTTGTGCAAGGCAGCATTTGTCCACAGTAATGCAGTAAAAAAAAAAGAAAATCTGCTCTGCAGCATGTTGGGGAAACGACCCTTGCCAACTGTTTTTGTGTGGCTATCGCACCCACATGTATTTGATTGCATCTGTAACAGAAACGAGTAGGTGGAAAGTAAACGGGTCAGTCTGGAGATTTTCCCAGGAAGCCTCAGAGTGACTGAAGCAGACTTGGATGCTCAACTCTGACACGTCTGCCTTCCTGCCATCACTTCTCTCCTCTGTATAAACAATTCAAGTGCATTTTTTTATTTTTTTACCGTTACATCTCTTTATAATTATAGAAAGCAAGTTATTTTGCAATTTAAATGCAAATCATTGAAAAAAAGCATATTTTTTGCACATTGTCACTGTCTAAGAGGGATTAGCAATCATGTTTAATCTCACCTTTGCAGTAAATTTCTCCATCTTTCTCAGTCTGAGTGGTCGACTCCAGGCTTTTACCACACTTTGCACAGCGAAAACAGTTCTTATGCCATGGCTAAGAGAAGACGCACAAAGAATCAACATTTTCTAGTTGCTTGTAAGATGCTTTCAGGCTTGTACAATACCATGACTAAAAGGAAAAACATTACTTGACAGATGATAAATGCAAGTCTTTCTTGGATCAGTTATTGCTATCCTCAATTAAAAACCATCAAAAGAAACTTTTCCCACAGCCCCGAAGCATTTCTGAACGTCTTCATATATGGAAAATTACAGGTTCTGACTAGTCAGGGAGTGGAGTCTCTCCTCTCATTAGGAAACATTAACAACTTGACTTTTGATGACATCATCTGCTATAAATCAACGCTGCATGCAAATCTTTTCCCCTTATCACCGAGTGTTTGACATCCCATGACCACATCAGCTAGATATCGATGCACCGCTGCAGCCTTATGTGAATGATTCATGATGCAGCTTCAATCAGAAAAAACAGGATTTGTTTCTCTCATTAGGAGAAACCACACAAAACCTCCTGCATGCCGTGTGGCACTGTGCACCATGTGTGATCAATCCAGACTAAAAAGTTCCACCCGAGTGGTTTTTGAAGCAGATTGTGATCTTGTGGTATTCCAGAAACCAACATTTCCTGGCTCAGATGCTTCATTTCTCCTCTGGCTGTTCATGCTAAAAGCTGTAAAATGGAAATGGAAAGAGGTGGATGGTGTGCTGAATTCACATTACAGCTTCTAATCTGTGGAAGCAGCATGGAGGTGCAGAGGGAGATGGCGATAGGAGTGCAAGTTTGGACTCTCAGAGACTTTGCATTTGTCTCAACAGATAAAAGCTAAATGATTAATTCAGTTACCTTATATCCAAGTGCTCATGCCCTAATGACTTAAGCATGTACATTTCCTATTTTGGCTTTTGATCTCTCATTTTCATACATTATGCAACAATAGCTGCAATTATGGGCAATGCATGGTTTCAAATTGGCAAGAATGATGTGACATAGTGGGATTTCAACAGCTTAGCAGTCCTAAATGCACCATTTTTATGCTTTTTAAGACAGATTTTTAAGCAGCAGTTAATTTCTAATTATGATTTGCTCTTGTACAACTTGTTACGTGTTACTGAAAGCATGGTAGTACATATTACATCTTTGAAAATGTAAAAAATGAGCCTGTCTTGCTGCAAGCTGGCTCCTTCAAAGTGTGCGTTTATAAACGAATAAAAGGTGTAAATCATTGAATGTTAGCTGTGAGATCTGGGTGGTCAGAGGAAGTATTTGGCTTTCATGCAGATGTGCCTTTGTGAGAACAGTGAAGCTGCATAAATCGCTGGGAAATCTGGGTTTGTGATGTACAAGATGTCGACATGTGGGTGAGAAACAAACCCTGAAAAATATGCTGTAATATTTATTTATTTGTATTGGCGTGGTGATCGCAGTTTGAGGCATTCAGCTTAAAGGATGGAGGGTTAGATGAGGCAGAACACACTCGTTTTATGATGTAGATCAGGGGTGCTCAAGTCCGATCCTCCATCTACCATCCTGCTACATTTTCTAACACACCTGAATTAAATAGCTGAATTTCCTCGGCTGCGTGCCATCCAGCCCCACAGAGGCCTGCTGATGAGCCATTCACTGGATTTAGCTGTGTTGGACAATGGATGCACCTAACAGTTGCAGGATGGTAGATCTTGAGGACTTGAGCCCCTCTGCTTATTCAGCTACAGCACAAAAGGTGGATGTTGCAGTAGCAATCTCACAATATCATAAGTGAGATGAAACATCTGACGCCTGAATATAACCCTTACCTTTCCTGCCCCCATGACCTTCTCTGCTGCGTAGACTGAGTCTCCACACCTGGCGCATTTCTCTGAGCCTCCAAACTTCTGGGCAAATTTGGATGGGTTGGGATTGGTGGTGGGTCGGTGGGTTTGAGTCCTCAGAGGATGAAAAAAAAAAAAAGCATTTGATCATTTTGTTTTGGAAAACTGGGAAAAAAATCCACCTGCAAACTTTGGTTCTTCTGCAAATTACATGTTGTTATTGAGCTTTTAGGCTGCAAGTCCTGTAATCCAGGCTGCAAACTCATTTCCTTATGAAACCATATGTTCTCCCAAAAGCACCTTTTTTTGCAAATGGCATCATGATGGATAATTGGCTCTAAGATGTGGGATTTGAGGGTCTTATAAAATAGGAAAACAGTAAAGTCCAGCTTGTTCTTCCCCTAAACTAACCTCTGGTCTTTTAAAGATTCGTTATTTAAATAATGAAATCAGAATATTCATCCTTTTATTAAAAATGTTTAAGTCTGCAGATTAGATGTAACGTAAAGCTCAAGTCTGTCATGCCTTTTCCTCACTCTGTCATTAGTGGAGCACCCTGAGGCCCCCTGGAACAGTGCTTACTGAAGGGTGACTGCCCGCCCCAGTGGCCCCTGAATGAAGCCCTTTGTGGAGGACAGAGAGCATGGTGATCCCTCTGGTTACATAATTAACCGTTTCATAACGAGAATCACCTGACATCTGCAGCATGATAAACACTCTGGGTAAGCATGTGTGTGTGTTATTTGCTCTATAAACACATACGGTCTGACATACTCTTTGCTTGTCAAACTCAATCCAAAAGACTATAATTTTTATAATGCATGCACATAAAGCAGCCCTAACCTGTTCCAGGCTCTTTTATTACAGCTTTACTTGACACTTAATCAGGACTTGTGAGTTTTAAACTTCCAGGATCTGCATTGTTAAATAATATTTCCACTATGTCTCGTCAAAGCTCCTCTGGAAAAAATAGTGATTTTAGGGAACGGACGAGCAAGCAGGGCCGTATCTATCAGTGTGCTGAAGTATTACAGGAATGCGAGTGGTGCCGATAAGTTCGCTACCATCTGAATGAAGGAGATATTTTATATTGTGAACTTTACACATACCGGGCAACAGTTTAATGTTTTGCTGTGCAAGTATGAGGCTGAAAGGCTTAAAAGCAGATTGTTAAAAACTACTTGGTGGTAAGACAGCTTCAGAAAGCATTAGGCTTCCCAGCACGTTCCCACAGATTTGGCTTGATTACAGCATTGTTGTGCTTTTTGCACTTTTCCAGCCTGTTATTTTCAACCTTTTGTTAATGTTTGCATTTCACAGTTGCTCAAACATTTGTGTAGCTTTTTTATTTCACCTTTGGAAGAACATGAGCCTCAGCATCATCACGGCATGCTGTTTGGGACAACAGAGTCCTTACAGTCAGCAGCCACATCTTATAAACATCATCACACAATGTGGCAGAAACTCTGTGACCTCTGCAACCTCACAGCATTGTGTCATTATGCCTGAAAAGCTCTTTTTCTTTCTTTCATGCCTTTTTAATTGATACTGGCAGGACTGCAACCTTCGCTGTGCTGTACCGCCACTTTACTCTTCCTCCTTCTGTTCCTGCAGAGCCTAAACAGCTTTTTATGACACATAACTAATCAGTCTAAAAATATGTCTTTTGTTATTGCATTATTGGACACTGAGCGTCTAATGGACTGAACCACTATTATATAACACTACTTGTATTATGATCCAGCTTACTCTTCAGGTTTGATTCCCAGCCGCTCTCCTCGATCCATGTTCAGCGTTCCTGCTCCCTGTCCGTAGCCGTAGCCTTTAGGTCCGTATTTCTTCCCATAGCAGGACTTGCAGTAGATTTCCTGGTCATGGATTGCCAGTGTGGTGCTGTCTAAACCCTTCCTACAGACCACTGGACACACGCACACACACACAGACA
>JBAMIG010000025.1:5821429-5831796 GCA_037177335.1 Kiunga ballochi
GATATAATACAATGTAAAAGAAAAGGGATAATTAGTGCAGGTGTCTGGGTATTTTTCTTCATCAGCCTCTTGACTTTACTTTTCACAAGGATCTTTTTCATTTTGCCAAAGGGAACATTGATAATTGTGATATTGTTTGTTAATGCATCACACTTATGTACATGGAGCTGAGCCTTATTTAATGAAATATTTATGATCTGGTGCTACATAATATTAATTATGGTGAGTAGTGAACAGATCAGCAGGGTTTTATAGTGAGTTTCAAGCAATCATCTAAACATTTTAGGATTTTTTTTCTTCTGTATTTGAAAACTAAATTTGTTATTAGTTTATCAGATTTTGTTTGAGAATTTTTTTTTAAATGGGCAATTATTTTAGTAACTAATTGTAAACTAAATACAGCTTCAATAGATAATAACCAGTTGATCTATTGATTAATTTATTTAATTAATACATTTAAAATGTGAAAATTTCCAAAAGCTTAATTAAATTTAATTTTCTCAGTTGAGGGAATATTTGACTTTTAAACAAATGTGATGATTACTAATTATTTTTTTAATTTCAATACAGGGACAGATTTATAAAATTAAAGTGAAGCCTCACACAAAGAAAAATTACTTACAAGCTGCAACATCTAAGTTTAATAAAATGGAACTTTATTATTTAAAGAAAGTAACTAATTTAAGTAATAAGCATTCGGCTGGTCTATAATCGGATTTCTAGATCTGAGATTGAGATTTAAATTAAATCAATTTAAATATAAAGTCCATCATCATAAGCACTTTTTATTTGTCATTTTCAAATTGCCTGAAAAGACAATCATATTTAGGTACCTTCTACGTCTGTAAATGGTGACAAATCTATATTGTTAAAGTGAATCAAGTTGTAGCAGCTAAGAAAAATTAAAGGAATATTTCTCACACTTATAAAAAACCAGAGAGTGGATCTATGGTGCAGTATCGTCTCTACAAAGCTGTTTATTCTGACCCAGGGAATAATTAGCAACTCTTGGTAAAGACTCAAATATTTAAAAATGAAGTTTATTTTTCCAAACCTAAATGTTTCCTAATGACTTTTTGGTGTTTTGCCCATGATGAAAAGCTGCAGAATCAGAGGTTGTTTGTAGACACCACTGTTATTACTCTACCGTTCATCCTGGCTGATTGGCCACATCCCTCATGTGGCAAAAACAAATGGCAAGGCAATTTGTCCTGACCTCAGGCCTGCAGCCATGTTTGCCCCGCCTCCGTGTGTCCTGGCAAGTTTGGAAAAACACCATATGTGACAGGATGCTTGTTTTGGTGGCTGCAGAGAACAGAAATGTCTACATGCAATACATATAAGGCGGAAAAAGTCATTTGGATTCACAGAAGAGATAACTAGCATTAAAGGATGAAGTGATTGAGCTGGTTTGTCATGTCTTTGTTTGGTCTCTTTTTTTTTCTCTCCTCATTAAAAAGGTGGGAAACTGAATATGTAGGAAATAAAACAACAAAAAAGAAATTCATAATAAGTTGGTATGTGTTAGTGTGTAGTGGGAGGAAGTAGGTTAAGGTTAGAGCTATATTAGTTACTGCATCACACTTGGTTGGCATGTTGTTATAGTTTGGTTACATGTTGGCAGAGAAATGGGTCTTCTTCAGGCTTCTGAGAAATAAAGTTTCCACTGAGCCTGTTGGACCAGAGGAGCAGGCTTCATGGACATGTCCTTGCTGATATGAAGGCCCACAAACCAGCAGCATTTCCTGGTGTTGCAGGAAGTCTAGAGCTTTTGTTGAGCGACCTGAAATGAGCCTCAGTATAGGTGTGATCTGCAGATTTAATAGTTTGTGTGGTGAATTGATATGAAGTCATATAGAAGGAGGGAAGTGGAGGAGGAACCTGGGCCCAAATCATTTTTGGAGCTCCAGTGCTAACGGATCAGGGTTGAGGAGATGTGTCTTGCCTTACTTGCTGTGATCTGCTCAGAGGCAGGTCCATCATCTTTATGACTAACCTGCTGAGTACAGAGGTGTTATAAGAGATGCTGCAATCAGTGAAGAGCATTACTACATATGGGTTAATGTTTTTCAATACACAGTGTTTAGAGAAAAAGAGCAGTGTTTACTGTGCCCTCTGTGGGTGTATTAGATGTGTAACCCCTTGGTTCTGTGAAAGTGCTGCCCGATCGTGGCAGGACCAGTCAATGGAAGTGGTTCTAGCAGGTGTGCATGTAGGTGTGGTGCCTTTCTGAAGCATCCCAGATCTGTTCTGTTTTTGTTGCTGCTTTAAAACCTCATCAGTCTAGAACAGAGCAGATCATTCAGGTTGGAAATCATTTGATGACACGTCCACTTTGGACCGCATTTTACTCTGAAACATCAACATTTCCTCATTAGCAGCTGCACAGGCACCAGACCACCATGTGAGAGGGGTTATCTTCATCAATGACACCGTGGAAAACATTTGTCTTGGAGGTGGAAAGATGCACTGTTTTCCTTTCTACATCAATTTTATAAGGAAATGAAGAGAGGACGTGTGAGACACGGCTGAACCGCTTCTGCTATTTTCTGTCCTGGTTTATTGTTGACTTTAAAGCCTTTTTAAAAAGCATTTTTACACCAGTGGCACAATGACAAAATCATCAAAACATGTCCACGTTCACCGGAACTATGGGGTAACGTTACTGGTGTGGGTCTGAATTGAGGGGGAGTGTGGATTTAATATGTGCCATGACCAGTCATTCAAAGCATTGGAAAAGATGAGTGTAAATGATACAGAAAGGAGATGTTGGACAGCAGTACATAGCAGTAAGAGGTCTGTGAAATCCTCTGGAAACTGGTGGAGACAGTCTCTGAAAACCTTACCTGCAGATCCCATCAGGTCCAGCTGCCATTTTAGCATCCACGGTTGTTATAACTCGCTTTACCTGGAAGATGAACAAGCAGTCCAGATGTGCTTTCTGGCTCATATCTGGTAAAGAAACATTTCAGTCTGTCAGTCTGAATGGTTTTACCTGCTGCTGGTGAATTTCCGTTCCTCCTGGAGGTGGTAAAGCCTTGTCGAAGGTAATATTATTCTCTAACATTAAAGCTAAGCTCCCTATATTCTTCATATTTGCAGCCTTCGCTTTATTTTGTGCCAAAATAAGATTCAGATGTGTTACAGATCCACCAATACAGATTTTGTGTTTAGTGTTTTTCCTTCGCTGGCAGATACACTGCCTGTGTATTTAGAAATGATTGGTTCATTTTGTATTCTGTCCTGAAATTTATCTGTGCTATAAATGTCATAATGTTTATAACACCTAGCACACAAACTGATTTTCCAATGAAACACAAGTAAATGTGACATTAATACCTGCAGCTGTTACTCAGGCTTTCACTGCTCTCTGTAACTCTCTTAAAGTACTGGAAAACACTGACCCAATTAGAGGTAACATGTTCCCCTTTAATTAGAGGAGTGAGGAAAACTGACCAAACATACAAACATGTTAAACTTCTACCTTGTAGAAATGAGTTTATTGGACTTTTTGAACAGTGAAACTGAGGAGCAACTGAATTTTATTGCTGTATTATGCTTCTTATGTTTTTAAGGCAATTTAAGAGACAAAATAAAAGAAAATGTGTTTGTTTTATTAGTTTTTGCTTAACTATAACTTTGAGCTGCACAATTAGCAAGAACCTAAACACCCTTAAATGTACAACTGATTACTAATAATCCTGAAATAAAATCATTTACTGTATTTAGAAAAATATTATTTGCCAAATACAGTAAATCAAGAAAATAATTGTGTTTCCATATGTGATGTCATCCCCACAAAGCCACTGCATTATATTACTGTTTATGAATATATATATATATATATATATATATATATATATGGATGGATGGATGGATGGATGGATGGATGGATGGATATATTGTGTCTTCGGTTGTCCAAAATAGTTTTGAGGGTTTTAATGACATTTTTATGCCTCATCTAGCTCAGTTATTTATTACTCTTATCATTTCTCACATCTTAAATCTGTCCTAAGGGAGTGGGTTTAGACTGGTTAATCTCACTTTATGCCCTGTTACTTTTATAGCATAATACACAACTGTTGACAGGAGAGAAATAAATCCATCAGTAAATCAAAGATCATGGTGAGGCGTGATCAGCCACTCCCTCATTTGGTTTTAACTCTCCTTAATTCATTGCTCTGCCTCCTATTTCCATCATTTGCTTGATTTAATATTACAATGCAACAGGTTTTGCAATCTGTTTTTCACCGCTGGGAGTTGGAAAAGTGTGTGCACGGATTTAATGAGTCATCAGATTATAGAGAAAGGAAGACGCTGAGTGAGTTTTAAAGGAAGCTTGTTGCTCCACAGAATAAAGGGTTTTGTATGAGGTGCAGTTGAGTTTTTCACAGAAAAAATGACTTAATTGGTTTCCTATTTTGGATTAGTTTTAAAATACTGTACTTGTACTGCTGAAAAAGTATATTTATTACTGTGTTCTATGAATTTGTGAAAGTATTGATGTGAAACAAGTGAATTGTTTTACTTATGGAGACAGTCTGTAGCATTTTTCTGAGGAAAATTATACTACTTGTCCTGTCATTATGAAAATGGTAAAAGACAGCCCATTTACTTTCTTTTCTAATGCTGTAACAAACACAAATGCTAAGCCAAGGAATTGGTTTAATAATAAGTTGACTTCTTGGTTTGGGAGGAAATTCCTCTTAAAAGATGATTGTGTGTTCGGCAGAGCCCTCTTGTGTTTCTTGCTTTTAGAAATTATTGTAAAAAGAAAAACTTTTTATAGATTAGTTTGATGTTTCACGAACTTTCTTGTTGACAACCTAATGAGAACCATCCCAATCTAACTGTATGTTACAAGCTCAGTCCACAAAAGTGGTGGACTAAAATTTTAAATCAACGTTTTAAAGTGAAATATCTTTTTTTTTTTATTATTATTTATTCTAATAATAGGTTTAGGTTCTTCAGATGCATAATTTAAATGATTATAAAGTAAAACTTATTAACTATGTTTGGCACCATGAACAGCAGCAGGGCTCCTGATTTATGTCTTGGTGGCAGAGAAGATGGGGTTCATCCTAAGCTTTTCTGTGTCATGTTTGCATATTCTCCCCTTATATGGTTGGGTTTATTCTGAGTACTCTGGTTCTTCCCTCTGTCCAAAGACAAACACATCTGTTTTTTTCTCACCTTATATTTACCCTAAGAGTGAGTGAGTGTTGTTTGTCTCTTTATGTTGATGGACTTGCAACCTGTGCAGGGTGCACCCTACGCTTCATCTAGCTGCTAAAATTAGCTTCACCCTTTCATGATTCTTAAATAGGCTTAAAAATGACTGAATTTTTCTTTCCTAAATGGTAGGACTCCTTGTTTTTAAGGATTTTATGATACAAACTATTAAAATATAATTTATAAGATCAGTTGAGTATGTACACAATGCAACTGTAGCTTTATTATCACTATATTACTATAATGTTCATCATTACCATGCTTAAAGCATTAACCTCTTAGTGTAGACTTCCTTATGAATAATTAGTGTCATAATTAATTTGGGCTGCGTTATCCTTTTTATGGTGTTTTTTTTTTTTTTTTAATCACTGATTACCACACTGTCTGCATGGTTTCAAGAAGTGATGCAGAAAAAAAGAATTAGACACAAAATGGGTCTTTTACAAAGATAGTTTAGCTTTAAAGCTATAAAAGGTGCTTCTCTGGACAGGTGTAGAGTATTTATAAGTAGTAGTAGTAAAACAACTGCTGAGGCTAATTAAGTTACCACGTATTATGTGTTACATCTCAAATTTCACCTGCTGGTCTGCACACCTCATTCATTAAACTTAGCTTCAAAACTTGCGTCCTCAAACTTTCACATGCACTTCTTTTTCCATTTACCCTTCAGAATAAAAGTTCTGTTTAGTGCAGTGAGTGCAAATATTGCAGCTACCAGCAGAAATATCCTGATAATTCTACAAGCTGGAAATGGTGCTGGAGCCCTGCAGGACATTTAATTTTGTTTGTTTGTTTCCTATCAAAGGTGTGGTTGTCCTGCAGTGTCTGCAAAATGATTTTGTGTGCATACATGCACATGTATCTGTTCATATGTGTGTGAAGTCCTTCAGTGTTAGTTAAGTGAGTTTTAAGTTTTACTTGAGAGTTAACTCCGGATATTACATAATTAATTACTTTTCAAAATGTAAAAAAAAATCTATTTTTTAGTGCTTCATCGTTCAAAGTTTTTTTAAACAAGTTCCCAGTCCGTGTTGAGCATGTAGTCTATTTTAAGTGCACTTACATTGACATTTATGTAATGGCATTTTCCATAGTTTCATATGTGTTTCATCCTTTGACATGTTCAAGCACAATGCCACTGTGATTAGAATTAGAATCAGCACATCTCTGTGTTACAGCTGCACATCCTCCTGATTGTCCTTTGCTGAATGACTGATAATAAATCTGTATCTTCTAATGTTAGAGCCTGTCCTCACTTTAGGTTGATATCCACCAGACTCCCTCTTAGCTGACCTGGATGGGTCAGTCTCGCCAGCCATCATTGTTTATGGTTTTACAGCATGAATCTGATGCTAGACTTCACCAGGCTCCAGAGGAATCTCTTAGTTCTTACTTAGACTTACAAATACTTGCTCAAATACTTATTTATCAACTACATTTATCTACATTGGTGAGTCTTAGTCGTTTAAGGGTTCAAAGCAAATAACCTCAATTTCTCCTTTAAATAATCATTATTAATTCATTTCTATTATTGTCCATATTTAATCATACTCCAGCCTATCTATGATCTATTTGTAGCATCTTTCTTTTAAGCAGTGTTCAGTCTGTCATCACTAAATTAGAAGTTAAGGCAGCTGCTCACCTTTTTCCTAATGAGAACATGCACCACTGCTGCTTATTTCCAATTTAAGAGCTCAATATGAATATAATGATATCATAATATTGTTTAATTTAATTCATATTAGATGGCTTTAAGTAATTAAGTAATTTGCAGCCATGGAGAATTGGGACAATGATGGTAAATTTCTTTCATTATAATCATAGCTAAGAAGCTGGATTTTTTACAGTATTACAGTATGATTATAATCTTTAGCTTCAGCTTGGGGATGACATGAACACAGAGAGCTTCTTACACTGCCATGCCCCGATATGCCATGGGATTACGATGAATGTTAATCACTTAGCATAGACTCTACATGCCGGCGCTCCAGTGGCAAGCTGTAATACCCTACAATTTCATTAAGTGTGTTATGCATAATACAAAAGGATTCATTTGTAAAATGATACATGTCTTTATGAACTGTTTTTTACATGCACAAATAATCCTGCAAAGACAGTTTAATTCACATATCCAGACCATATTATAAATGTATCCAGTTGCAGTGAGCTGGTTTGTTCCTGCTGGGCTTTATCATCTTAACCTCAGATGGAAATATGCATTTATTTTATAAACTGGAAGATCATTTTACATGGTTTTATACAGATTAACAACAAAGTCTTTGTTAGTCCAAAGATTATTCATGTAGCAAATCATTTATTAGTGAACTCTTCTGTAAAACACCTTTATTTCTAACTCAGCATCAGCAGCCAAGTGCAATACCCAGTCCTCCCATCACGTCACTCTCCACATTCCCAAATCTCGCTTTGGGAAAATGTGGTTTTTATTTGCTGCACCTGAAACTAGATGTTTTTATTTCTGATTCTTTTAAACACACGCTGAAGGAGATTTTTAATTATAAATGTTTTGATACAGCCTAAATCTACTTTATGTTTAACAGCAATCTGCTGAATTCGGCTTCTGGCCTTCCTGGTCAGCCGGCGTGGGGTGAGTTCAGGAAACCTGAGGCTGCTGTCAGGCTTTACTTCTTGCTGAAGCCCTATTTCCTGCTCCAGTCCGGATTGGTCCGGTTAAAGCCAGATTTCTGGCAAATTGAACTTTTATCTTAAAGGATTTTTTGCTACACGTCTGATCTGTACTTCCTCTGCATTCATCAATCCTCCACTGCCAGCCAATTCTCTGACCTGACTCAGCCGGTGTAGAGTCTAGATCTCTGTTAAAAGTCTCTTGGATCTTGTTGTGCCACTAAAAATCAGGCAACCCAAAGCTAAACATGAGCTCTGGCTCAATGACAGGAATGTCACTGGGCAGAGCAACATGGAGGTAGGACAGGCTTCTTGTGGAATTTGCAGGATGCAGACAAAGAGGGCAAAAAGAAGTACTTCTCATATATCCTCTTGTTTTATTATTAGAACTAGAGATTACTTTTTAGTGCCATTGAGTCTTTTCTTAATGCTCCACTGTTTGAAAAGCCAATTTGGTGATCATTTTTATGCAGTTTTTATTGATTTTGTTGCCACCACAAGGGCTCTGGATATTGATCCTTCTGACCAGGTCTCCTGCTCCACTACCATGAATCAGTTTGAGCTAGTGACTCCATCTCTTCTGGAGGATGAAGCTGCTCACCTAAAGCCCTTTGGCTCCCCCTGTGATGCTCTTCTCCATGACCGTTTAGAGAAACATTTTATCACTCAGTTCTCTTGATTTTTGACTGAAGTCTGTCTTTTGGTGGATTTTAAACATGCTGTGGTGACCCCAGCCTGGTTAAGAATAATCTAGATCACACTGAATCGGGCCATTTTAGACCTATATCCACATTTCCATTTATACACTAAATCTTGGAGGAAATCCCGTGTTTTACAGTTGAAATCTTTTCTTAACGGGCAGGGTATAATGGAATTGTTTCAGTCTAGATTTAAATCCATCCCTAGTGCAGAGTTGGCTCTGATAAACATTAAATTCTTGTCCTCTTTCATCTGCACTTATTTTGTTGGCTTTTATTCAAGGTTAAATAAGTGCTGCCAATCATTTGGCTCACTTTTCTACCAATCTGGAAAGTGGCACGTCTGAAACTACATGTCTTTATTTCTGTCTCTCTTTTACACATATTCTGAAGGAGATTTTTAATTGATACAGCCTAAAACTACGTTAAAAATGTTTAACAGCAATCGGCTGAATTGGGCTTCTGCCCTTCCTGATCAGCCGGCGTGGGGTGAAATGATCAAGGTGTTCTTTTCTGCATTTTCTTTATTCTTGCACAGCTTTTCCACAAGGGCATTTAAAATCCTTGGTGGGCTTTTCACTTAACGTATTATTAATGTTTGTCACCACAGAGGACCTTTTTTAATGGATTTCCCTGCTTGTCTCTGAGATGGGAGGCAGATGTGTTTGTAATGCACTAAAAGAACCTTGACTGAAATCTAATTCATTGATCAAAGAAACATTTAAACAACACACACTTGCTGCGATTTCCCTTTTGTGTTTAATCCTTGATGTTTCATTTTAAAATGACTTTTTGAAATATTTTACCTTATCAAACTCAAACTTTGATGAGGCAGTATTTTCCTTGAACTGCCAAAATATCGACTTTAACATGTGACATTCTGATAAAGTCTGTGTCTGTGAGTTTTGGAAACCATTCTATTCTGTTTTTTTACATTTTACAGTGTCCCAAACTTTGTGAATTTAAGGCTGTACTTAGTTCAGAAACAATGTTGAGCTTTTTTTTGGAACAACTCAGTTGTGCACATAACCATATTGGGTTTTCCTCCCAAATGCATGCTGGGAGCCATACAGCATGCTTACACAAACACACACTGCCATTCTTTTAAGGGCCCTGAATGCTCCACATTGCATGAATAACCCAGGTCTGCAATCTACATATAAACACATATTTTTAAGTGGTTTACAGCATATATGGTTGGCATCAAAGCATCCCCGTGTGGGGTCTTGGTAGTACCAGACAGTGCAATTAGGTATACAGTGTCCTTTAGGAACAAGAGGACAGCCGTCCAAAGTGGGATAACTTGCTCTGGGCTTTGGGCAAGGGCGCTTTCCTGTCATCGAAGGAAGCTCATTCATCATAACATATGCTCTAGTACTGATCGGCAGACAGACATGGAGGCGGAGGCACAAGCAGATCAGAAGGACGAACCATGCCTGCAGTTCATTTTATTATTTGAGAGCTGTCCTTAAAGCGACTCTCATTTATACACTCAAAGTGAAAACAGCTGACTAGAGACAAAGGCCATGTGGATGTTTGCTTAGGCTTTAAATGTAAATAGAAATATTTGTTCTTTTCCTTGAGTCCAGTTTGGGGGGAGGGGTTTGGGGGGCTAATCCTTTCTTTTCCATTAGGACAAATCTGATGTCGGGTTTCAGCTTCTTTAGATGCATTAAAAGGTATAAATGAGTCACCTCTTTGCTGTGCTTTTTAAAGGTGTAATGAAACACTTTTACTTATATTCTCAGGGTCGAGGAGAGTCGGGCACAGAGAAAAGAAAAATCACGTAAACTG
>JBAMIG010000025.1:5840597-5860838 GCA_037177335.1 Kiunga ballochi
ATGGATGGATGGACATTTTTGCATCAAATTGTGGTTTGCGTCATTTTATTATCCCTTCTCAGGTCACATGGCTTTTTGAGAATTAACATTGGCAGTTTCTGCAAAACCAAACGGGCAAAGGATACTTAGAGTTGTGCTGGACAAAAAGCTTGAAGTAGTTGCAATACTAACATTTCCTGAATCAAAGTGTTTCATGCTTTGAAATTCTTTTGCTGTTTTAAGCTGCGTTGATGTGGATTCATGAAAGAAAGTTCGGTCTGTTTCTCACTGCTGTTAACTGGAAGTGATCCTGTTTGATGCTACTTTGCAAATTATTTAGGGTTTCCTATGCAAATATGGAGAATTATTGGGTATTTTTTTTGCTGATTCACAGAAGAGTGTTGCATTAAATGGAAATGGCTCTGCAGGAGGATGCATGTCAGAAATCCAGAAGGAATAGTTTTTGCATCTGACTACATGAATCTGATTGTGTTCCACATGATTTTAAGCAAAGTTAGTTTTACCATAAAGTGATGACAAATGTCTCAAAGACTGTATGCATCATGCTGGGCTTTTTATGAGTCAAGTTGTTTTTGTTTTAGTTTTTATCTTGCCTTTTTTGGATATTCATATTCTCAATTTCACTAAAATCTTTTATGTACATCATTTTTAATTTAGCTTCACACTTTTTTTCCTTTATTATTTTATCTGATTGCAAATTGCTGACTGTTCTAAACCTGTTTAGTTTGTCATTATTTCCCTTTTTATACTTGGCAAGAATCTTATTGCCGTTGCCACGTGTTGTTCTTGTTTCAGAATTTCTTGCATCTGCAACAGTTTTTGCTTTTTTTTTTCTTTGTAAACTCTTTTTAACTTGATTCCCATCTGTTTGCTTTTTACCTGAGAGAGCACTTTTGGATTAACCAGTGCAACACTTGCAGAGAAGGGTTTTAAGACTTTGCAGAGGTGTTTATTAGATGCAAATTGTAGTATCGAACACCTCAGCAGTACAAGAATATTTGTTTGAGGGTCTAAGGTAACAAAAAACCCAAAACAAAAAATCTGAAACAAAAAACAAACTAAAAAAGGAAAACTTAAAAACGAAAAGCAAAAACTTGCTAGGAGCAGATTCTTCATAGTTTGGATGCAAAACGACTTTGTTCCACCTTAATGGGGTTTTGCCTGTTTGATGTGACAGAGCTGCATACACTGAAACATGAAATTGGCTGTTTGACATTAGAGGCTTTTTCTACGGAGAACAATCATCCGTTCTTGGGGATATTTGAATAGAATAAATAAGCAGCACCTGTAAATGTAAATAGAAGAAAACATCTTTATTTGATGGCAAAACATCTCTTTTGTGGAAATGTTTTTTTCACAGCTGTGTCTACATTTTATTAAAATATATCCAGACTGTTCTTTGTTTTCAGATTAATATGATCAAACAGCCTTCACATGCAGGGGCTTTAAATGCCTGCATCACACATTGGTGTGACCTCGCTTGAAATATTCTTTCCTTTAACTCTTTTGAACACTTTGTTCATCAGTTCACTACTTTGTGTTTATTCCTAACTACACACAAAAAGAGAGGTGATGTGACCTCAGAACAGTGTTTTGTCTCCAATGTGCATTTAAATGGACGTCTTGTCTCTGGGCATTAAACAGAAATGCCAAGGCTCTGTTACAGCCCCGCTCCTATTTTCTCTCTCAGGTTTGACACTGAGCTGTGGCTGTTCTGAAATGGAGCACTAATTGGATTGTCATATTTTCACACAGGGGAATACAAGTGAGGGAGGAAAAGGACTTCATGCAGTGGCCTTGTTTGACTCTTTTATTTTTTTTTTGCTTCTTCTCAATCCCCTTCTTTGTCCAATGAGATTTTTTTTTTTTCCGTCCGACTAGTCGGAGCTTAAACTGTAAGCTCCTCTGCAGTACATGAAAAGAAATCTGCCATCGCTGCTTTGGTCGTCGTCTCCCTCCAGTTTCTAACAGATCAATTCTCTGCCGCTCCCTCAACATCAACCCACCCTTCTGCTTTTTACTGCCGGGAGAAGCTACTGTTGCATCTTGAGCTCCACAGTACCATAAGTCATGTTTTACAGCTGCCTGGAGAGCCGTATAATCCCTGCCACTGCCCTTTTTACTCAAACACAACCACATACAGAGGAATGGACAGTGGGCCAGCTCAGCAAAGCAAGAGCAAAAGAGGCAAAGAGGCCGTTACCATAATAACCAAGTCAGGTGTCCATTGAGACCTAAGCCATTATTTGTGTCAATGCTTAGTTAAAAGAACAGAAAGCACCACAAAAGCACTGAAAGTGTTATTTTTTATTTGCTTATCTCAGACCAAATTCATGACTAAACATTAGATTTTTCACCAATAGGTTGTTTTTGTTCATGTTTTCCTTTGTGTCATTGGTGCTAAAAGAGTTTAGCACACAGCTTGGGATGACTTGGAGGAGGATAATAAACATGTGGTTTGATGAAGAAGTACCTCTGTTGCTACATCCTTACACAGGACTCTTCCTCTCATATTGTACTTGTGCCTTATGAGGATTTAATAAAAAAACCCTTTGGAGCAGCAGCTCTGTAGGTGGGAGGATACGGCATCACAGGAAAAGTAACTGGATCCGTTCTCGCCCTTTGTCGGCAAAGTGAGTCCGATTTAACAGAGACTGCCACAGAAGTGTGATGGAGCATTGGTAGTTCTGACTGGAGATGTTGGGTGGGAGGGTGTGTCAGGTTTACCTTTTCACAGTAGCTGTTATCTGGCAGAGCATGGTTGGCAGATGAAGATTAATCCATATTAGTGAGGAGAGCAGAGCAGGTGGGTTCTGTAGAGGAAGAGTCTCTAAACATAATGCTTGTGACAATGTCAGTGTTGTTTTGAGCCCTGAACCTTAGTGGAGCATGACTGATGCAGTTAGAGTCCAAAAGTGGAGATTTTGTAGTAGGGAATGCCAAGAGAAACATTGTCTGCAAAGAAAGGTTGACACTATTTTTTACAAATGTTAAAACAACACCTGTTATAATCAGATTTAACTTCTTTTTAAAATTCTTTTTATTAACTTATAATGTTGGAATTGGATCCAGAACCAGATATTCTTTATATTATATCAATCTATCAATCACAGAAAGAAAAACTAGAAGTTAACTAAACCAAATTGAGTTATTTGGTACGTTATTTCTATTTTGAACACAGTATTTTTAGGAAACAAACAAAAAACAAAACAAAGAAAGCTTTATGGTTATTGAAGTAACCAGATTTAACAGTGACTGCACAGGAGACAGATGGGACATTGGTTGCATTAAATTGGAAATGCAGTGTTTCCAGAGGAATTTACTAATGTTCTGATTTCATTCTAATTAGTAAAGCAAATTAAACCTGCTTTACTATGTCTCTAAATCCTGCAGGTTCTGGTCACACAATAGAACCATGTATAGTTGCAAATGTTTCCATAAGGAAAGTAATGAGGCTGTTTGTAAAATCTATATATTTAAATCCTGAAATGAAACAAAAACAAAGTGAATTAAAAAGACATTTGGTAATATGATTTTACTCTTCTTCATAGGTTTACACCTTTTTAACCCTGCTCCTACACACCTAAATTACATGGAGCCAACAGCCAATAAAGTTCTGCATGCAAAAATAAGTCAGGTGTGTTGGAACAGGGTTACATGGAAAAACCTGTGGGATCACAACCCTCAGGAGAAGTGCCAGAACCCCCTGGTTTGTACATATGAGGAAGCTTTTTTACCATATCAGGAAGGGTTTTCTGTCGGTGTAAAGGATGTTGTCTCTGTGCTGGACTTCCAAAGCAAGCTGTGTATCACCAGCCTCTGGTCTATCAGAATCATGTTTTAGCCATGACCTCTAAGATAATATACATTAGTTTATGTGCATTTAGCCATGGTTGGGAATATGAACCAAAGGTTGTGAATAATGGTAAGATACAGCAAATATTTCATCCTGTGGCCATCCTCATTGTTTAAGGCTTGGAAACTAAAATAATCTACTTAAATACGGAGGACAAAGGGCCTGACTAATGGAACAGTATTATTTCATTACATTACAACGTAAAAAAAGATAAATTTAGAAGCAGGTACTTTTGAGAAGTTAAGTACTTTTCATTCACTCTCACTATTTGAGACATTTGTAAGGGGTTTGGGTTTGAAATTAACTTCAGATTATGTAGTTGTTGTGATTATGTGTTGGAAAAATCACCTTTACTACATCAGTGCACAGTGTGAGCCATTGCAGTACGTCTGGCAATATTACTTCTATTTCTTCTTCATTTCCCACATTTCTGTCTTGAGTTGATGTGTACTAATATTGTTATTATCTATATTTTGGTACAGCTTGTATTTTTCTGTGATAAATCAGGTAAACATACTGTATTGGCAGTTCATTAAAGAAGAGACAGTGTTTTTTCTAATGTCCACAGGCCAAAGACATGGACTCAGTCACTGCATTCAGACCTAATCAATGTGCTCGTGGCTCCCTGCCTGCTTGCTAATGAACAGCTAATGCTCTCCTCTCCTGCTGTTCTAAAAGGCTCCCACTTTGAAATTGCCATGATGATGATTACCTTCTTCATAATGCATGACTTTAGATGTAAGCGATTTTGCTCCACCCTTTTGCGCAACGTCCCCCACCCCGGATACAATCATGATGCTTTGGGTTGCAGATGTAATTTTTCTATCCTGCTGACATGGGAACTGCCATGCTGTGCTCTGCAACAGCAGTCTCTGTCCTCTGAAGACATGAGCCCAGAGCGCAAGTCTTTTTGTTAAAAGTGTCTCTTCTGTCCTGACACTTGGATCAGTGTTTTCCAGCTGCTAAATTTGCATGAACATCCCTGCAAAAGGAGTCGACGCTGCTTCAGCGCAACATCAGTGCACTACCTTTTAAATTTGTTTGCATGAATAAACATATACAGCATCACCGTTTATTCAGCAGGGTAATTAACTGATGTTTGACCCTATGCAACCTCAACTGGTGCGCTCAGAAATCTCTGTCATTGATCTATTTTGCCTTTGTGCTTTGTTTCATGTCTGTAGTCCACATATGCACGGAGTAGTCAATGCTGCGGTAATTGCAGGGCATTATTGCTTATATACAACCACGGTGCATGACTTGTAGCCGGAATCACGGGAGATTTTATTGCACTAAAACCCAAGTCTGGAGGCAATCTTAAAGAAATGCCGGGTTGGATAGCTTGCAGCTTATTGGATTGATGACAAATGACACATTAATGAGTACAGCATGTGTTAGCGCTGATCTTTCTTCTTATTTTCAGGTTTCATGTAACAGCGCAGCCACATATGAAAGTGGAGGTTTTTTTAGATTGGCTTTGTGAGCAATGATGTTGATCTGTTAATACATCAAGTTTTCTTCTGTGCTTCAGGGTGCTTATGTTCTGCTAAATGGAATCTGAGAATCTGAGTTTTTTTTTGCCTTTTTTCTCCATCTGATGATAAACTTATACCAGTTTTATAGACAAAAAGCTGCTAAAAAGATTTAAAATATTTCAATTGCAATCAAATCTAAATAAATAAACAATTAGATGATAAACATATACTAAAAAAATGTTATGCTACTATCAGTTAGCCTCAAGCTTTTACCAAATTATTGCTTAATAGTATTGTGAAAGTGAGATAGATGGCATCTAACCAGAGTGCTGCTGGAAAAGAAATAATATTTTTAGTATCAGTTTATGACTGAAGGTTTTTATGGGGTAAAGCATGACACTAAGGCAGGTGAGAAAACTGATATGGTTTGTCCAATAATTGATTTATTCCTTTTTTTTTAACAAGGATAACGGCGTAACAAGGGAAGGATGTAAATAACCTTCCAGCTGTGTCCATATAAGAGACCAACAGAGAGAAGAACCTCTGATGATCAATGAAAACAGAGCAAATTTGTCATTAGTTTGCATTTGCTAATAGAGATAGGAGGACTACAATCAGACATAGTTCAGGAACACACATGAATGTTTATGAAAGGAATATGATCAACGATTTGTACTCGATACCACTCTGCAGCTCAGCATGACCAGATTGGATGGGTCTGTCTGATGAGTGAGATGTAGAGAGTGAGGTGGATCATAAGGGAAGCAGCAGCAGTTGGCTTGCAGGCATCCCTTCGGTTATGTCAAAAAATGCAGTCTGGGTGAGTTTTCCTTCCTTCTCGGGAAGAGAAACGTAGCATGACAGGTGAAACTATACCTGCATTCTGATATGCAATGAGGAAAGAAAAATGTTATTTAGAAATGCAATTTAAACCACAAAGAGGATGTTTGCAAGGAGGTAACAGGAGAAGCAATAGCCATCACATATCAAGCTATTAAACATGATGGTAAAAATAAGAGTATTTTGTTACTCTGAAATGGGACACCTGTCCTGAGTTCACTTTACTGTGACTGAATAGAAGCTTCATCCTTCAAATATGTGATCTGCCTGCTTTGCATCTTTATGGGAAAAGAGCCATGCATACAGATAATGACTATAGCTATGAAAAACAACATTAAAAAGCAGAGACTGCTCCTAATTTAAATGATTGGAAACATCCATGGGGGAACTTTACAGGATGAGGAAAAAGATGCTCTGAACTTTTCTGGGATTTTCCTGGATTACAAAATGTATTGGATTACAGCAGAATTATTCATTGAAACTCTAAACACTGTAAATGACAGATATTTATTTAAAGAACATGTCTCTTTGGTGAAAGTTGATCGGGCTAAAACTTCAGCAACCATGTGTTAAAGAGAACTTTATAAGCATTTACTTCACATTCACTCACCATTAGGTTTGGTTTTATAATGGGAAAAATAAGACTATTCATGAGTCTCCAATTAACTTGCAATTGGTGGGACAGCGTCACATGACCTGCTTATACTGAAAAAACTTAAAGGGGTGTTGCAAAAAAGCAACTGTCTGCACAGACCTACAGGCCTCTTTAGAAAGAAAAACAGAATAAGATTTTATTTTTAAGTGCTCAGAGAATTAGTTCAGTGTGGTTCGTTACAGAAAGTGTTAATCTATTTAGTACAGCGATATCCTTTGTTACTACTGTGAAATTCTTCCTGTGCTGAAAAACAAAACCAAAATGTCTTTTAAAATAAAAACAAACAAAAAAGCTGTAATATTTATGTTCAAATTAGCAGAACAATCTAAACATAACATGGGCTACCTTTACCGTCACACCTTTAATTATTCACTAATTGGACCTGGACCCCTCCCTCGTCGGGTTTTCCTGGCATATCCCTGCTGAAGAAGGATCTTGAGAAGACCCAGGACACACTGGAGGAACTATATGTTTTAGCTTACCTGGGAATATCTGGATCCCCTCAGATGAACTGGGAAGGGAAGAGGAAAGTCTAGATTTTACAGCCTAGGCTGCTGCCCCCTGACCTGACCTCGAATGAGCAGCCAAAAAATGAATGAATGGATTGATATTGTAAATTGCTCCATAGAGCTACAGGAATGCAGATTTTATTGTTATTGCTTACAGAATAAAAACACGTGACCACGTGATTTTGCACATGTAAAACAGATGAAAACCTATTTTACTTGTGTGAAACATAAAAAGACTTCATGATAGGAGCACACGAAACTTATATTATCCACGTCTTTTGTTTCATGATATTTTTATATGTAAAACATGGCTATAAAAATCTACATGCGTTTCACCTGCAGTTGCATAGGTTTCATATGGGAATTCACCTGATTTGCATGTGATTACATGGGGTTTACAGAGCTGTAAAGTGGTAGCAGTTGCAGCAACAAAAAGGTTTATACAGGAATACACAGTTAAAGTTCACCACCCTTATCATCTGATACATGCTTGATATTAAAAATGTGCTTGCAAGACTACAGCTGTTACAAACCATATTACTTTTTAAATATAGATGTGGTTTCCTACACATATTGCAGAGGTTAACATACAGATTTCCTCATACTACAATCTACATTTTATGTGTCTTTTTTTTACTGTTATGTAGTTTTCACTACTTAATCCGATTAAACTTGTCCAAAAGCATGTTTCCCACATGCACAATATGCATTTCTCATATGAAAAGCTACATAGGATCAGATAACTATCTATACCATCCATCACATAATTTCAGTGTTTTGCAGAATGCTGCCTGGAACAGCTTTCAGGAAACGTGATGCAAGCTGTATCCTGCAGGAATTCTGCAGTCGTTATTTGTGCTAACTAAAGTTATTTAATGCATAAACATGAGTAATAATCATGCCTACTTCATTGAGCACTTAGAAGTCTGTTAATGATTTTTCCTATGAGGCCTGGGAATGGACCTGAATGATGAATGAATTTCAGTAAATTAGGCAGAAACATGCAAACTCAAGATCATGGGATTCCTAAATGGCGTTTCTGCAGCAACAGTAACTTTCCCCCAGTGTGGGTGATTATTTACTGGTGGTCCACCCGGCTTTGGCCTACTTATGGTGTAATGTTGATGACTGTTTGGGGTAATGTTTGCTGTCATCCATACTTCCATTTACATTTGTTTCTGCAAGATGGTCCAGTGATTATCAGCAACACTCATTTACACAGAACAGTATCACACTAAGTATAAAAAACCATGAGAATAATAGGGCATAGGACAATAAAAGAGGTTTAATAAGCACATGTTTGCATAAGATAAATGAGTATTGTAAAGGCTAATTACAGAGTTTGTATATTCTACTGCAGCATCTTATGATAAATCACTGGATTATGGACAAATTTTAAAGATCACTTAATAAAAGTAAAGGTTGCATTCACCTTTACCCAAACCAGTGGTAGACGTTGGCTGTGTCTCAATGCCGTATTGCACTGGAAAGTAGTGCGTAAATGTCAGTGTAAATGCACTTAAACGCAGAGCGCTGATTAAGACACAGCCATTCTTTCTACTTAATTAACAAAACAGCGAAAGGGTTTATGAATGATGGGTACCACTTTACTTTGGCTGAGAGCAACAACAGACACACTCTTCACAAACAAGGACATTTAAGTTGCCAGGTCTGGACTTGATTGGATGATGTGCATACCTGACATACTTCCCGCAGTGTGCAGTTGCTTGGCAGGCAGTAACTGTCAGGAGCGGCAGAGTGAATGCATTTGATTGCTAGTAAACAACACTGGAGATTGGCCCATTCTCAGGTTGAACGCTGGGAGGATTGCCGGCACAAGTGCATGCATTGCCGTCATCTTGTGTCTTTGGGTGTAATCCAAACAAGAGTACAGGCAACAGCCTGCCACTGCCTCTTCTAAGGTATAATTAGGAGATTTGAGAATGAAAATGAACACATCTCATTAAATAAAGATGAATTTTTTTCACACTTCAGGATTACAAGCTCTAATTGATCTGTCCAGCTGATGAATGAGGATGCAAAAGAAATAGAGTAAACAAAACTTGAATTAATACTATTTTGTCAGGAAATCACAAGTATTTCATTATTATGTGGTTTATTAGTTTTATATAGTGAATTTATTTAGTTTTTGTCAGTAATCTGCATAATGGTGGCTGTGTGTTATGGCTGTGCTTAAACTTTGGTGATGTTAGAAAATGATATCGGTAAAGGTTTATGAGTTTGGAGACCTGAACCCCAGATCCCTTAGACAAAACTCCCCATGAGCATTACAAACAACTGCACTTATATAGCCATTGCATTTGGTGTGTTGGTGATATGTGGCTGTTTTTGGCTGCAATTTTGCCTTGTTTTGTTGATAACAAGTTTGTTTTCTTTTTAAAATACACTTATATACCTTTTATCAAGGAATCTGTGTTGTCAGATGATTATAACCTCATTTTAAACTACAATTAAGCAAAAAAACAAAGGATTGATTACCAAAATATGCCAAAAAAAAAAATCCATGTACAGGCACTCAAAATGATGACAAAGTTAGAAAGTCTTTATAATGATGGGCTAGGAGCTTAAAATGACATCAGCACATTCCCTTCCATGAACACCAGTGGTTAGAAGGATACCTGCAGCGCACCTGTTGCCTTCCTGTTTTTAGACATTATGATTACTTAAAAAATCAATCTGAATTATTTCCTGAATATGATAAAGAAAAGATGTTTTTGGCTTGAGAGCTTTAATGAACCAATGCTGAAAAATCAATAAGAACATAATTACTATTACATTACTTATAACCTGTGAGGTTTTTTGTTGCTGCATCGAATCGACAGTGTTCACATTGCGATGCGTCTTAGAAGCGATAACATTTAACACCCCCATCATCTCGGTTTGTGAATATTGTATTTGTGTGCAATAAAAGAGACAATGCAAGTCTGTTTCGAGTCAGTTTGTTCTGAATGAAGCTCTTCTTAATCATGACAAAGTATTTATTCTTTAAGTCAGTTTGGTTGTTTGGTTGTTGATTGGAACCTGATCATTTCTCTCTTTCTAGATCAAAACTTCCAAAATTCATTGCTTCTGCATGTAAATAAAAATAGCTGTTGATTAGGATCTCTAATAAAAAAAACAAATATATCAAGAGGAACATTTCTGCATTTGTTCTCAGGCATAGTTTTGAACAGTGAAACTACATGGAGACTTGTGCATCTGGTCATCAGTAGGGTGAACAAATGGACTGTGGGCTCTGACTGAAAACCCTGCTAACCAGCACAATTTTACCAGAATCAGTGTTACAGCAGCTTGATTCAGAAATAACTGCAGACTGGAAAACCTAAACTTGGTTGGCCCAAAATAAAGGAAATCAAACATTAAAATGTCTATAACTGTTTCCAGGCTTGGTTGGTAAAAACAGCCTGTCACACCACGAGCCTTTACTTGTAAAACTCAAAGGAGAATTCAGGAAAAGACATTTAGAAAGAGGACCAAGTTTACTCTCTGACAGATGATGGAGTGAGATGGAACAAATATAATTAGTTCTGTCTTATTATTCTGAGAAACGAGTTCCTAGTGAACCTTTGATGTGGTCAATGAGAAGGATAAATAGCATGTTAATAGTAAATAGCTACTTTTAGAGGTGAAACTGGGAATAATTCACAACTCTTAGATGTGTTCCTACCTCAGAGTGCTTTAAAATACCATTAATAACACACAGACTTGTAACAAATTACTTTTAATACGTCTTTTGCATTCTTTCTGGTCAGACCTCACTACACGGCCTTTGTTCACCACAATTGTCTCTGAGATGCATCAGTAGATCCTTTTGAATGATTTTTGATTTGTGCTGGCTCCCTAAAGATGATTTATTCCAACAGCCGTATAAAATATCTCACAGTAGTGCTAAGATTCCTATTTTATATTTCTGTTTCAAATATCATTGATGAGCAATATCAGAATTCTGCTGTCTTGTTTTTCCTGTGAGATGCTTATTATTTATTTCATCCCCTGTAGCCACAAATGATAAATGTCTTTGTTACATTTGATATTCATTCAATTTAGAAGTAGAAAGCCCTCTGTATTCCTTCTGTATGGTTTTTATTACCTCAGCAGACAATTGTGTCTGAAAAACAGTCAAAATACATAAATATACATTGTAAATCTCAGCTTGCAGTTTGCTCTTACCAAGCCATTTCCCAGACAGTCCTTTACACTATGAAGACCAAGTCCAGACGCTTTTGGGGAAACAGAGATTCTGGACTCATGCAATGGTTGGATCCGTTACCCCTTGCTGCTAATAGTTTACTTCAAAGCAAAGCATTCAGAGCTCGTGCCGCCTTTAGGAACTGCCAACAGATTCTGCTTGTTGATGTAAAGCGATCACATCTGCAATGCCTGTCACTGGATGTTTTCATGGCTCTCAACATCCTGTAAGTGGATGCAAAGCTGCTTAGTACCACAAGCTCGTTCATCATGGTCATCTTATGTGCAACTATCTAGGTGATTGCTTGAAAGAGAAAAGGCCTTGGAAATGATTGACAATGTTGTTGTGCTCTGACAGGCGATTGTGCCGGATAATAAGAAATTACATTGAGCATTCTGAGCACCAAAGTAGGTCAATGCTTTTCTATAAGCAGCGGATTGGCCTCTCTTTGAATCTGTCTGTGATGCAAACATCACAATAACATTTTTTTCATAGTTCTCTATTAAAAACTTTTTATTAAATAATAGCTCTTGTTGATTGAGGTACTAGAATGTCCCTATTAGTAAGAAGTCTGAGGATACTTTGAACACATTCCTGTTAAACATTTTAACCTCACTTAAACTATTTTTTACCATAAGATCTGAACATGTACCATAATAACTTAAAAGAACAAATAAAAAATAGAAATATTCTTCATCCAGCTACTTCAGGGTGTTTTCAAGTAGGGTTAAGTGAGGCTACAGTGTGAAGTTTAGAGTGAACGAAGAGAACTCTGCTACTTTTAAGCCTCTGACCAGTAATGGTAAAAGCCTCTCGTCACCTGTCCCTCCATTTCTCCCCGACCTCCTGGGATTCAGTGTGGGACAAAGCGATGACGGCTCCCTGCTTCTTAATTGGTCTTTTTCCTGCCAATCATGTAAGAATGGCTTGACGTCATCATCTGGCACGTTTCACTCGGACCTCTCCTCTGCTACTTGTGGTCAGTTCTGAGACCAAAACATCGCTTTGATTTGAGATTTTTTTTCTCTTTTTTTTCTCACTGGTTCTAAGACTTTGAAAGGTTTTGTGGTCTTTTTATGCAGGGTATTTCGAACTGATCCAGAGGGAAAATAACCCTGTCAGCATGTCAGGGTCGACTTTGTACACTATGAGAGAAAACAACTTTTTAATTATGTTTGTTTTTGGCGAGAATTAAGTGTTAAAGTTGATTCAAACTAATGTTTTTTTTTTCAATCATAAGTTATTTTATTACAAAGGGAAGTGTGTGAATGCGTATCTTTATTGTTCTCTTTATTTCTTCTTATGTATTTTAGAGAACTGCGGTAAAAAAGCTGCAAAGTTCCTGCTGTATTTTTTCTGCTGGAAATTTTAGATCAGCTCAGTGTTTATAAAAAGGAACGTATGAACCGTTCTGCAGCTTTTGCCAACTTTGTTTCATTGAAAAATCATGATGCTTGGAAGTGGAAAGCCAAGCTTTGAATTTACATCCAGTGAAACGCTTTGTGGCCTTCATTTTCACAGCGCCGCATGGTTTTATATGCAGCAGCTGTGTTTAATGCTCTAATCAGCTTGTAAACCTGAGATGCTGCAGCAGCTTTGCCAAGATGGGAGTCGGCGAGGCAGATTTATTGACAATCGTCAAACACCTTTAGTCATTATTGGATGTAATTTGATGAAAATGACTGTGAATAAATCAAATCAGTGGTTTACCTGCTTTATTTTCATGCATGTACCTATAGACGTAACCACCTATAGGTCTCTGCCAGGTGGAATTTTTTATTCGTGTGTCCTCATCTTTTACCATCTTATACTGTATCTTATCTTATAGTACATTTCAGAGACATTCCTGAGTCAAATAGATGGGTTTGTTTGGAAATTGTGATCTATTCCTTTTTACTTGGGATGAGTTTGAACCAATAAGCTGCGCCTTGCTCCGTGACTGAACCGGAACCAGGCTCTGTATTCACTTCGGTTTGATGTGCAATATGTGCATGTTGCTCCCTGGGTGCTTCTGATGGTCCTTTTGTTGTTGGCAGAGGATGAGCCTCCATGCAGCAAAGGGCTGGCGCTGGCCCATGTAATATGCATGAAACTGTCAGACATGAGAAGAGGACGTGAGCTGTACATTTGGAATAATAATGCTCAGTGTTGGCTGTATGTGGGGCTCTTAGCGGACCACCCAAACCTATTGGTTGTGTTTTTTCGTCACTAACTGATTTAGATATGATTATGAGCTAAAACACTGTGAAGCCTCTAGATAAAGTTGGGTATATTTTTATTTAAGCTATATTGTCTGTGAATTGGAGGTGCTATTTGTGCCTTAAAGAGCATCAAAAGTTGTACTTTCAATACAACATGCAGCTGGTATTTACATTATCCCTCACATCCTGAGGGACTGAATTTTTTACAGGGTGAGTTATGCATTCCTGCCTTAATAAACATTTAATAAATTTAACTGAAACGAATATTTTGAAATTGTAATGTGTGCCAGGTTTAACCTGTCACTGCTTGCAGAAGACAAATCATCCATGAAAACATGAGATACTGGCACAATCCTCTCCCATGTGCCACATACATGATGCTTGATATGTCTTCATTTATCGGTGAGCTGAATGTACAATGGTGCTTCACAGCCATTTTCTTCTCCTCTTTCTCTCCTATTTTCTTTAGATTAGTAAAGTCAATTATTTTGTTTTAGTTAATGTGACTGCTGAGACAGTTTAATTGTCTTTTAATGTTTTGTCCTTGGCCCAACCTGGAGGTATTAGGCTCCACTTTGACCTTGTGAACACTTGTGTCTCATCTATAAACATTGGTACTATAAAGCTGTGACTACTTTGACTTGAGGGAGACAGGCATCTTCACCTTGTGTCTTGGTCACCCCTGGACAAGACAGTCATGAAATAATAAAACTGTCATGAAACATATTAGCAGGGTTTTAGATGTTTGTTAATGGTAGAGGATGAAAGATTAATGGCTTGTATAAAGGTAATCTTATTTTTTAAATAATTAAATATATTTGAAGTAAGTATTTGATATATTTAAAATATTTTTCTCTTGTGTTGTTTAATTTTTAAAAATCTTTCTATTGCAATTTTTCTTTATGCTTATATATTTATTTAATTTAACTTTTTATAGCAACTTAAGGGCACATGCATTTCAAACTATATATATATATATATATATATATATATATATATATATACCGAAACTGGAGAAGTACCAAGGCCTCAAGGAAGAACTGGAGAAGGCCTGGAGGGTGAAAGCAACATGGTGCCCGTGGTGATCGGAGCACTGGGGGCCGTGTCCCCCACACTGAACAAGTGGCTACAACAGATACCTGGAGAAACATCCGACATCTCCGTCCAGAAGAGTGCAGTACTAGGAACAGCTAACATACTGCGTAGGACCCTCAGGCTCCCAGGACTCTGGTAGAGAACCCGAGCTTGAGATGAACAATCACCCGCCCTACCCAAGGAGATGGGAGGGTGGGTGAGGGAGGAGTTTTTTTTTTTTTTATATATATATGTATTTACCACCAATGAAACATTACCAAATAGTATATTTTTATGTTTTATGTTTATTATATATATATATATATATATATAATGTATTCCCATGTACCTCTGCATGTGATATCTGTGGTTGGACTTGCTGTAACACATACTTGAGCCCTGCAGTTGGACAGCACATAAACCCACTGTCTGTATAATCGTATAATTAACATCTGATAGTTCTCTGTTATTACTAGGTACTGCTTGCTTGAAAGCACTGAGATGGATCATCTAAGATGTGGGTCAAAAACCTCATTTTAATTAGCCAGTGCTCCTGTTTTAATATTTTCCCATGTGAAGCACAGCTGAGTATCTCTTGACCCCACTGCCTCATATTAAAGTTTGGCTAATTTTCCCGCCTTTGAGACTCCACAGGCACTGAAGCATTGTACACACAACATTGCATCAAAGCTTTCTGCTTTTAGTCTCTCAGAGACTAGAATATCGAACTACAACTATGTATCTGCACTGTTTTGAGTGCATATCAAAGTGGATGTGGACAGTAATGTCAACACGTCTGCGCTCAGGTTTGTTTTTCTTTTGCTAAAAATAATACCCGACTTTCTTTTATATGAATGATCTTAACATTTATAAAATACAAGGTCTACCAGTTTGTCTCTGTACATGCTCAAAAGCACCTGAAAAGATTAGCTGAGGGGTTCGCTTTCCACTTAGCTGCAGTAGTATCCTCCTTACTGCTGTGTTTAATCATCTAATTGGACATGAGGTCTCAGGGTGATTTTAAAGCCTGATAGACCAAAAGGAAGCACTGATGGACATGTAGTGTCTGTGAGAGGGCATGTTTAAAGAAAGGCTCCAAACCTCTTCTTATTTTTACCGCGAGCCACAAGCACCACTGTGGTCACTCATCTGTTAGAAGAAATATGGATAGCTATAGACTGGCGCACCCTTCTCAGCAAATCAAGCAAGTTTTCCCCTCCAGGCAGATGCAAAGGCCAAAAAATGCTGCCCTTTGTTTTTTATGAGGCAGGTGGAGGGACACTGGGTGCACGGAAGCGACTGAGGATGTGATAATGTCTGCAGAGGTGCCCCGGGCTATATTCCACACCATAGAGTAATACTTGTGAGATGAGAAATTTCACATGAAGAGATGAGATTACATTTATTGATTCCCAAAGGTTTTTTCAGAGGCAAAAGATAAAGATAGCACATAGTATAGAAATAAAATAATCTATAAGGCAGTTTGAAAAATGTAGATATAAATAAATACTCCACACTGTATTCATAGTGTTATTGGGCAGCTGCTACGTTACACTATTGCTAATGATGCTAAATTGTGACCAGTTATTCAACTGCATTTGTGTTTAACCCCCTTCTAACCCTTTTATCTATCAAATCCAGCCCTATTTATGTTCAAATGGTGCTCAGATGTTTGGCTCCTGGCTGATACTTTACACCCACAGAGATATATATACAGTTTTTATTAAAGGGATTCAAATAAACAAAGGAAACTATCTCCTTTCTGTTTCTCTTCTCTTAATCTTACTGTTTTCAACCCTATGTCATGGCTGTCTTTGTCTATTACACTGATGGTGCCATGGGAGAGCCCTGCAAGCTGAATGGGACACTCACATCTCCGGTATATACATGTTGGAAAACTAGATAAAGGGTGTTGCTTTTCTCTGATTCCCTTATCTTGTAGGCAAGGTATTGGTAATGTGCCTCTGAGTGTGGCTGGTAACAGCTGCAGTGATCGCTGCTTATCTGAGCTACGAGTTAATAAGTCAGCATCCAGTGCTCCCTCTCAGCTCTGTCCACCATTGTCTTCATTCTCATGAGGACTGAAGTATTGTAGAAGCAGCAAGTGCACAAAAGGGTTTACAAAGACGAACAGGCTGCTTTGTGACACTGGGGGCCGAGTTGTGTTTATTTATTCATTTTAAAATGACTATAAATTTACAGTTGCAGACAGGAAAAGGGTTGATGTTGGTGCACCACTGACTTGATGAAGAATGTACTGTTTTTACCAAAGTTATTGTTCTTATGTGGCATCACACAACATGGCCATGTTCTGTGATGCCACATGCTGTTATGGAATTGAGCTTTCAATATTGAGTGTGTGTAAATTCTCAAAGATAGACTGGGGGAAGACTAATGAGGACATTTGGCTCAATCAAAGTGCAACGCCAGTGTAAAATGAGCCCTTATCATCACATCTCCACCACCATGCTGAACAATTGGAATGAGGATATTTGTGCTGATGTGTTGGGTTTATATCATTACTTATGTAATTTCTACTTGGTATTCT
The DNA here is from genome assembly GCA_037177335.1 of Kiunga ballochi. Lineage (NCBI taxonomy): Eukaryota > Metazoa > Chordata > Actinopteri > Atheriniformes > Pseudomugilidae > Kiunga > Kiunga ballochi. Next base: position 5,857,966 of record JBAMIG010000025.1, read on the forward strand.
GTTAACACATACCTAAATGCTTCACTTTGATACTAACTAGCCAGCTAATCGGCATCTTCTATATGTGTATGTTTTTCCTTACTGGTCTCTAACCAATTAATTGCAATCTCCCCCATTCTCTGACTAATGCCCAATTTGTAGGAGTGACTTCATTGTAAAAAAAATCACTTGTCATGTAAGAGCTCATCATTTTCTAATGATAGATTTTGAGCATAACTCCTAGGATGAGTAAAACTTTTAACAGAAATGGGAATGTTTCCCATTTTTAGATGTAAAAAAAAATCAAATGACAACATGGTTTAACAGGACAGAGATGAAGTCATGCATGACTGCGTAAGAATTTTAATATATAACTGCATTTTTGTAGTACAAAAACATCCCTCTGTGTGTGTCAGACATGCCTGCAGGAGTCTACTTGCTCCTACTTATTGTAGAAGGCAAAAGGAAACATTAAAGTCTTCCAGCTTCTCTTCATTAATAGTGTCCCCCTGAAATGCAACAACTAAGCATCCCTCCTTTTCCTTTGTCTCTTAAACCACAGAAACATCTCATTGCACTGTCCAATAAGTTCATGCATTATCCATCTGTCTGTTGTCTGATTGCTGACTGAGAGCGAGTAAATTAATCATATATATATATGTTTTACAGTTATACTTTACCGTTTTGTTCACTGGAATCGTTACTGGATTAATAAAAATGTAATCTTCAGCTCTATCATCCTAATTTTGGTAAACCTACTTTTCTGTAAAGCCATCAGCAGCTAATTTATCCATTAAAATAACTCTTATCTGATCAGAGTTGTGGAAAATGGCATCAAATACATGAGAAAAGACCTGTTTTGTTCATTCTGAAGTCATTTCTATGTACAAAATACCTGCTTTCGGTTGCTCATTTACCACATTTATTTAATTATCTAATTATTTGAATTATTTGTTTATTTGATTTTAGCAGCCAGAGTTTAAATTCACGATTTCACTCCATTAGCGTAGTTTTACTGCTTGAAAAGCCTTGAATCACCTTCATCTGCTGAGTACGAGCACCTGAAAGGTAATTCTGTAGTAAATAATAGAATAAAGGATGTTGCTTAGTATCCTTGCTGCAGGCATTTTCAGTTACAGCTGGCTGCTCGGACATTTTTGCTCCTGCATGGTTGAATGTTGGCTGGTAATTCTGACCCTAAAAGCCTTCCCCCCACCCTGTCCTTCCTCCCTCCTCCTCCTCCCATCTTCTCCTGTCTGGTCAGTGCGGACAGTGGAGATGCAGACTATCTCATTATCACCTCAGCTTTCTCCTGGATTGTTTCCACGCTGGAACTGTTTCTCTCAATGGGGGCTGGAAGCAGTTGGATGTCATCGTTAGAGCTGCATCTGGCTCCCTGTTGTACCATCCTCCTTTTCCACACAGCCTCTCTGTCTATTTGCACGAGCTTCTTCATTTTTTTCTTTTCTTTTATTTCTATTGAGATTCTCACGAGAGGGACATCTTTTCCTCCTGTAGCCTTTTCACGGCCGCTTTGTTTATATACATCAACACTGAGAAATGCCCAGTAAAATCTTATTCCATCACTGCTTGCAACTGGGAGCTGCCCAGTACAAACCAGCAGGAGTGTGACTACCGTAAACTCAGCTATAGCTGCCAGTTGGGTGTCAATCCTTTACCTCTTTCTCACTGGGTTTTAATGATCTGAAAGTTTGCTATGTCATTCCTCTGTTCATCCCGTTTCCTCTCTCCTGGCCTGGTTGTTCCTCATGGAACCATGTTTTTCTCTCTGTCTGTCAGTTCCTATAACCCTCTGTCTCTTTGCTACCTCCTCTTCCTCTGTAAATGTTCCTCTTTAATTGGCTTCAATTTCTTTTGGACAGTCTGGCTCCATCTTTTCCTTCTGTTTTTGCCTAAGTTTTTCTGCATATATCTCTCTGCCAAATAGTATTGTATGCTTGTTTTTGAACCATGCTATCCCCTCCTTTAACTATATTGGCAACTATTTATTTAACAAGTCTTGTCCAGCATTAAAGCAGTCAGAACGATGGTCTGGCTGAATCTGGCAGAATTCTTTCTTTCTTTCTTTTTTTAATTGAACACTTATTGCTGGACCCGACTGGAAAAAACAAACAATGGAAAAAGGGAATGTTAACACGACCCAAATAGAAGAAAGACAGACACCACAAAAGGAGAAACCGCAATCCAACCAGATACCATTGCATCTGCTACACCTGTATATAAAACAAAGGATATCTCATGGGATCCTGCAGAGTCAGATCAGTAACTGTCAAGAGCGCCAGAAGTAAAGAAGCGTCATATCTGAATTAACAAGAGTATAAGAAGCAAAAACACACATGCTGACCGACAGAATGAAGCACACTAAAAAAGAAAACTAAGTCTTATCTGGAGTATTCACACATAAGGAAATATGGCTCCTCATGAATAAACCTAAAGAGCAGCTCAGTGACTGTGTCGTCATGCAGAACGTACGGGGTGAAAGGTGCTCACAGAAAGGTCAGCATGCTAAGACCACCCCCACGGGGCAGCTGTGGCGCATGTGGTAGAGCGGGTCATTTCCTAACCAGCTAGTTAGTGGTTCAACATGCCGAAGTGTACTTGAGCATGACACTGAACCCCCAGTTGCTCCCGGTGCTGCGTCACCACTGTGAGTGTTTGTGTGAGTGAATGGGTGAATGCGTCAACTCGTGTTAAAACGCTTTGAGTACACTGATGTGTAGAAAAGCGCTATACAAGTACAAGACCATTTACCATTTACCACCACCAAAAGGTCAGAGGCAGGTCAGGAACCCCCGAGACCAGGGCAAATGGCCGTCAGCCCCGAACAACAAACCCAGCTACCTCACCCCGGGGCAAACCCAAAACCCTCCCAG
>JBAMIG010000025.1:5869367-5887535 GCA_037177335.1 Kiunga ballochi
GGGTGGGTGGGTGGGTGGATGGATGGATGGATGGATGGATGGATGGGTGGGTGGGTGGATGGATGGGTTGATGGGTGGGTGGGTGGGTGGGTGGATGTATCTATCCTAATCCCATTGGCATTTGTTTGCATTGACAAAGATGGATTTTATTATTAATGGTCAATAAATGGGTTGATTGAGACACTCCTAGACTAAATCTACTGGCTCCTCGCTTTTAACACACAGTTAAACATCCCTAATAGCATCAGTGGTTATGATCTTTATTTATGCCATACCTGTAGCTTCTGCACAAACAGATGGTTTCATGTGTTTCCGTGACAGTTTCTGGAAAATCATTCTGATGTTTTGTATTCCTGCTGGTGTTTCCATTGAATTGTGTTTAGTGGGTAAGTCAAAGCTAAAATTCAGTTGGAAAGATAAGATTTTATGAGAATTGTGGCTTTTGCATTGTGTGTTTTCCTGGATTTTCTGTATTCTGTGGAGGATCAGCCATGTCTGTTGTTTTCTTCTCCAACTGATTAGAAAACTGCATTTTGGCTGTTATTTGTCGCCATCTTTCTCTGAAATGAACTGGTTATAAAAGTTTGGGGACATGTAAATGCAGAAAACTGTTTTAATGACACTTTTTGATAAACTTCTAGATCAAAACTTCAGAAAAAAACACCTCCTGGAAGTGTAGAAACCTTCAATTACCAGTGTTTTATTGCAGGGTTTGTGTTTTGCACAGTTCAAACAACTACAAAGACAAATCGACATTCTTGATTTTTGTAAGGAAAGTGTATAAAATACAACATTTTTGTCAGAGCAAATGCTTGGTGGGTTGGGTTGTCTTAAAAGTTTGTATCTCTAAGATTAGATGTGCAACAGAGGCAACCAGTATAATATGTGGATAAAAGCAGCTTCATTAGAATATAGTAATGAACATTTATTAATATTGAATTAGTTGATATTTATTTATTGCATGAAGGTGAAAATTTAAATGATGAAAGCCTCATTTTGTGTCAGACTATCCCAAAGATTAAATTGTTCTGCAGTGACATGATCAGTTTAAAGATAACTGGTCAGATTTTATATAAAGTTATTATAAGTTAGGATTAACTTAAATTGAATTTAGGCAAATAAATGTGTCAGGTTTAAGTTAAGCTGACGAAGAAAAAACCAAAAAGCTTGTAGAAAAAACAAATATTTAGTTCCTGTTTCTAACAAGAGACTATTAGAAATATCCTCACATAATTTCTTCATACTCTCATTAAAGAAGGAAAAACAGAAAAACACTGAAAGAAATTGAAAATGACTAAATTAGGAATAAATGTAAAAATATTTTTTTCCCCAATTCTTGTTAAATGGAAATCTTTAAACTAAACAAAGACATATTATGAAACAATATAATGAAATCACTCATAAACCAATGTTTTGTTGAATAATCCTTTAAGCTGAAATCCTGTGTTTTCTGTACCTCTCAGACTTTTGCACCTGCTGACCGCTTCTTTTCTCCACCAGCAAACTTCTTTCATTCATCCCAAACTATTGTGACTATTTTAAATGTAGCCTTTTCTTTAATGGAAGGGTATAAATAAATTTGACAATGACTAAAATAATTTAGAGTTACTAAGCAGGCAGCTTTGGGAAACACAACCTATATCCAACACCACAACAAACACATCTTTACACAACAAGTAAACAAGAGCATGTTATAACTGTGACTAAATGATCAGTTTAGTGTGTTTGGCACCAAACAACAGGACTGCCACACAGTTGATGCCACATTTTTAACTTTTATTTAATTTAATATCTTCCATTTTCCAGTTTTTACCTGTTCTAGTCAGATGGCTTTGGTGTGTTCTTGCACTTTAACAGACAAATGACATTAATCACAAAAAAACTTATTTGATCTTTTTACTAATTCTGTATTTCCATATATGCTGCAGTTAATTTGTGTGTAACATCACTGGTGTTGCATTTCTGGTATAACCTACTGCCTAAGCATAAAATTGCCCCATTGACCGGACATGTTTATCAGCTGCAACCAGACTACAACACAGCTGGCCTTATGCTTCCGCTTACACTGCAGTCTCCTGCGCTGAGCAGGCTTTATTGTGCACCACGTCCTTTTTGACGAATCCAGACACCTCTGAGAGAAGCTGGTTCTAACACAATTGACCCCCACATGACAACTGGTTTTTATGTCTGTAAAAAACAAGAATCTGATTAGCACAGGCGGGACCAGGAGAGTGCAGACTGGGATTTCTCTGTGGCGTCTGAGGACTCATCAGGGGCTCATTGAGATGTAGGTCTGCAGTTGACCTGGATGGAAATGGGAGTAGACAGAATCATTACATAGCATTTTATACCACTCACACATTTTCAGTTTTACTTTCCATCCATCTCCTTAAGGATAGATTGAAGCAGAGCCCCACCACCACCCAGTTCCTTTAAACTGGTGCTGAGATCACTTGCTGTCAATTTGGGCTTCATTCCTCCAGTGATGCCACTTGCCCTCTCAGCAGGAATGCATGCAAAGGGTGGTCCTTTTCATGCAGTCTTAGCAAACAGTACTGCAGCACTTTATCAGCTGCAGAGTCTGCAGAAGGTGGCGAGACTTTTACAAGCTTTATTTTTCCAGAAATGTCTGGATCTTGGCGAGCACAATAAAAGAAAGCATGATGATGTCATTTTTATTTGCTGTCCTTACAATTCACAATGCCTCTACTAAGCTTGTAGTGTTTCTCCTGCTATTATATTAGGGCTGCAAACCAATGGCTGCAAACTGTTGGGAGAAGTAAATCCCTAAAATAAAACTGTTTCAGTGGATGATTTCTCTCAGTACTTTAGTATAGATAGCATTTATTTGTGTCCACAGCTTTATGTGCTGCAGATGGTTCTGAAAAGTGATTATTAAGATCAGGTCTTTGTCATTACTACATACATCCCCTATTAGGATAAAGGTGCCTGTACCTGATAAGTAATGACGTCATGGTGAAAAAGAGAGTTTTAAATGTGCCTAAGTAGAAATATCAAGCATTGTCTTGTTTAGAGAAAGACCCTGAGGGAGTTACCTGTCTTCTAAAATTATGGTGTGCATGATAACTGTGATTGGCTTGAATCAGGTGGTCAGGTAAACAGCCAGTAAAAGATGGGTCATAAAAAACTCTTAGACAGTATAAGTATGGAGATAAAATGTATGAGATATCTTTTGCTGCTTCCTTCCTGTGTGATCGCTGTCCCTTACTTGTGAGAGAGAACCATGCCACTGATTAAAAACTCATTTTTTATACTTTTGGACCGGTCCTGGTTTTTTGAGCTCATCCGAGGTTTTTTAGCAGCGATGGCTCCCTTTCCTCAAGCGTGAGGGCTTTTCCGTCCGGCCGAGAGGGGATGACAGAGAAACGGGGACTCTAAATAACGTGAGTTAACATATAAAGTCAGATTATGAGTAACCTCCATGTTAATTCTGAGTCCCAACTCTTAACACTAATACTCCGTATTCGTATACGAGGTAAAATGAACATGTTGATGCGAGTGTTGGGGCTCGCAATATTGAACTATATTGTCATATAATAGAGTGAAAATCCTCAACAACCCAATGGCAAAAATATTCTGAAAAACACTGCAATATAATATTACCCCCATTTAATTCCCCACCAGAGGAAGATGTGTTGTTCAGCACCACTGATCTTAAATCAGACATTTGTTTGGATATATTATCTCACCGCCTTGGTCTTGTGAGAAATTACAGCAAACAGTTTATCAAATATTTTGCCTGTGAGGCGTGACATTTCCACAGTGTTGATGTTGACGCTCATGTCCATTAATTTCCTCATTTAGAAGCAATTATGTTCGATGTCATTCATCAGAATGCATGCATGTGCATTTCAGTGAGAAGCGCTGCTAATTTGCACCACCCTCCATCGTGGTAATTAAACCACAAGAAGAGGTCGAGCACCTGATTGATTTCTTTAAGCTCAAATATGCATGCAAATGCCTAAATAGAATTCAGTGGGACATTTATTGTGATTAGTTACAGAAGCAAACCGGTAAGATCACCATCATTCTTTTATACATTAGCATTGAAATTTAATTTAAATTTTTAAAAAAATATTCTCTGCTTGAGAGCAAAGGGTTCTAAAGGAGAGTTCCTAATCACTGCAGCATGCATTCACATGTTCACCTCTCTTCCCGATGCCTACAGGCCTCCATCTCTGTCGATCTGGCTTCTTTTTGGTGCAATTTTAGCAAACAAGACAGTCGCAAGGGAACCAATTACTTTTCAAAGATTGACCGGTTTCATCTATTTTTTATGGTAGGTATATCATCCTCACACCAAAATATTCCTCTCCCTCAAGACAATTCATTCCACGTCTTGTTTCATGCCACGAGTGCCACTTTCCATGATACTAATAATAATATCTTGCAGGGCGCAGGGCTAAAGTCAGTGATCTATCTAGACATCTTCCCTTGTTCGTCTGATTTGAGCTGCTGCAATCACTGCAGACTTTGAAAGGGAAACCGCAGGGGATACCAGGCAAGTGCCACAACCTCTGTGTTAATTATTTTCTTTTTCATGATTTAGTATGCATGCACTGAATGTTAAATAAATGTTTAATGAAATAATACTAAGCCTGGACACGAGCATGAAGTGGCAAAGCATTCTTGCTAGCTGCTGGATTCATCAGCTCGCTGGTTGTTGGCTGATTACTGTCACAAGGCAGGCTCCCTGCAGACTCACCTTCTATCCATACAGACTTAATAACCTTATGACTTTCCTCCTGGCAACCTTCTCCAAGTGCTCCACAGATGTACTTAGTAGATACACATGGCCAGATAGAGGTCTCTGGATACTTCCTTCTTCTCCAGCTCCTTATGTGAAGCACAGAACTAAAGGAATTTTATTAAGACACCAGTTTTCTTCCAAGATAAGCAAGAAATTAAATACACAGCAGTTAAAAAAACAGAAAAAAAATGCAATGTTTAGCAAAACATAAGCTCAGTATGATCAGGTCATTTTAAAACAAAGAGACAATAATAAGAGAAACAAATTCACATTTTTCCCTCATCTTTTTTATTGTTTTTGTTTGGCTTGTGGATTTGACTTGAATATCCAACATTCACGTTGCTTTAAATTCAGATAATTTTTACAGGAATTGTGTCTCTATTAAAGAAAAGCCCTGGGTGTGAAAGCCCTAGCTCCACTTTCCAAAATACAGCTTTGGGCCAAAGTGGCTTCAAAAAGGAAAATAGCGTTGCTTCAATTACTTTAAATGCATTTTTTTTAGATACTAAAACATTCACGTTCCAATATTTCATTTGTTTTTCGGGAAATATCAGAATTTATTGAATGAAAACCAGATGTATCGGCTGATTTCATCACCTTGTTTTGAGATACAAACTGAAAATTGTGCAAGTTAATGTAATATAATGTCAGATAAAATGTAGAATGCAAGCATAAACAGTTTCATCTCAACTCTCTCTTTTGGCTTGCCTTTTATAAACTACACCAAACTCATCCCAGTAGTATTTCCAGCAATGAGGAGCCCATCTCTTGCCTTAACCTCCCTTCTCTTTTGTATCCAGTATAAGAGGTGTTGTTCTTTTCTCTTGCTGCTTCTAAAATTTAAAAATCACTTTCACATTGTGTTCTGAGTTTATCCTGCAAATTACAATGGCGCTAAATGAGCAAAAAAAAAGTAAAATGAGATTAATTGTACTCAGAAAATATTAGACTAAGCTCATAATACAAGTATAATGCTTAAGCATATTCTTGTCTGATTCTATTAGCAGAACATGTTCTCCTGTCAGGAGGAAATAAAACATGCTTGCTGTTTAGTAGTTGACATTGACCAGAATGAAATATAGCACAACAACAGGCCGAAGTTGGAATCTAGAGTGTAATTCCCTGCAAGGGAGATGCAAACTCCACTCGTCAGCAGAATGTTAATGTTGTTGCTCATTACTGCTGTGTAGTTGAAAATGGCTTGTGAAATAAAGCATCTCCTCTCTTGTCTATGCATTATAGGTCGAGCACCATGTTGCCGAGCACAAAGGTGGTGGTAATGGCGAGTAGGGTGGGGGAGTTGAGTTATGGGAATGATCTCGGTGGTACCATAGGTGTGCTCAAGGCTCGTGTCCCTCTGCCATATATTTCTGCCTCTTTCATCATGACTCCACTCTGAGCACCTCATACATGTAAAGCAGCTTTTTGATGGAATGGGGGGGGGGTAAAGAGGGAGAAAAAAGTGTCAGATGGGAAGATGAGTGGAGGTGGTCAGGGATGCTGGAGGAGGGCAGTGATATGGAAAGACTGTTTTCATCCATCTTTATTTACTCAGTGTGGATGGATTGCACATGCTCTCTCCTAACATCCCGCTCTGATTCATGTTTGTGTGCATTTACACCGAAGAGCTGCAGGTTTGTCGTCGTTTAGCTCTTCCTGGAGAAACGAGGGGTTCAGGGTTTTGCACATCTTTCTTGCACAAAACGTCGTTTGGATTGATTTGACATTTGCGGTTATTTTCCACTCTAATAACCACTTTCATGCCTTTTTTAAAAAGTAATTTCATAAGTTTTGTGGTGTTTCTTTTTATTGATCACGAGATGCTTTGTAACTATGTCCCATTTTTATGACTGCATGGCTCAAACATGCTGTCTCTGGAGAAAGCTACTTGGTAAATAAATGCCGATTAAAAGAGCAGACTACTCTTTTTTTTAATTAACTTCACCCTTTGCAAAATTTGTGAATAAAGCAGTAAGGTGATGGAAGGGCGGCATGTGGCAACTTGTAGCTGGGTCACATATACATGGGTCAGTGTTTTTGCCATTGTAACACTGATTCACAAAACACTTCACATTTATATGACCAGTGTTATATAGCCAGATAACTGGATGAATAATCAATCAACAATTCAGTCCCTCTTCAGAGGGTAACCAGTGGTCAGTTTAACTAGGAAGATAAAATGCCCGCACATTATTATTCTATATTTGTAAAAACACAGTGCATGATAATGGAATAAAGTTTTGCTGCAGCCAAAAGCTGGAAAATTAGACAAATCTACACATTATTATACACATTATTTTAGTATTAGTAGTACAGACTTACATAATGACTCGGAAAGGTTTGGAGAGGCATAAAAATGTCTGACTCATTTTTTTTAATATACCCATTTGCTATTTTGCAGTCCTGTGACTTCCTTGCCATCTATAACCACAGCTGAGTTACAGGAATGCAGTCCAGTGTTGCTGCTGCAGCTTAAAAAACATTTTAAGTACAATACTTAAAAGTGCAAAACTCACTTTGTATTAAAAGGGAAGCTCTGGTTTTCTTTTGGGACAGAGGAGACTCTCAAATGATTGTTTCATGAGGCTCAAAATACACATTTTTAAGGTGTACATCATTGAAAGTCTGCATATCAGTTAGCATGGTTTCATAACAGATGTATGGATTTTCTCTTTTGAAGTGTCTCTTTTAGTCTAAATTTGATGAGCTGAGCACTAAAGCATGCTGCTGGAAATGCAATCCAAAGCCTTCTTAGCTTAGAGCCTTGGCTTTACAATTAACATGGCGGAGGGGGTGTTAACAATTTTTACATCCTTATTAAATAATACTTGGTGTCATTTCCCATTAATGGCATTTTAGCTTGCACGTTTCTTTCCCAGCATTTAGATGCCGCTGCTTTGGCTCACTCGTTTACTTAACAAAGGTCCCAGATGCTTCAGCCGATGTTTTCATTGGTCACACACAGGATAAAGTGGTACACTGTTTATTCCCAAGATAGACCTGAAATTATGTATTGATTCAATCATACAATTTAATCATTTGCCTCATCTCTCTTCCTCATGTATCTTTTTATTTACATAATGTGTAACAAGCAGGCACACCACAACATAAAGACATGTTTACACGCTGGAACCAGTAAGCACTTATAACACAAACATGTGGCAATGGCACAATGTCATCATGTGGAACTTATCAGTGACAGTAAGCAGGGATTTAACATTGCAAAATAACAACATAATTCTTTACAACTACTTAATATGTGTACGGAAAATGCAACGCAAATCAGTGTGAAGATCAAGGAAAGACCAAACAAATGATCAAAAACTCTGATTTTTCATGCAATACCTTTTAGGTTTTAATGCTAAAAGTTGTTTTATGATTTAAGAAAGGGCTATTGCACATCACTGGGTTAAAAACATGGCTTTGAGAAAGGATTTAAGGCCATGATGAAGTTTACAGGCAAGAGTTACTCTGCCCTAATGCTACTCATATAGGGGAGGATACTCACGTTGGAGCACGATCGGTCTGCAGGCACTATCTAAAATAGCATTATCATGAGATTAATGAGAGAAAAAGAGATTTTTAAATAGCCAGCAGAAAGTCAATGTGCTGTAAGAGTATTGGGGTTCAAGGTTGTGCTTGTGGACTGCAGAGAAGCTGAGCAGCGGTTAGACCGATGGCTCCTACAAAGGTCCCAACACCTCTCTGTGTCCCTTTAATGTGAGTGAAGGTGTGTAATTGAGATGTTAATGGATAGGATAATGATTCATAGTGACCCTAACCGTACATCAACACTCTCCACTTATGCTGCTGCTATCAGGAGTCAGAAAACGAGACCGTTATTACAGAGAGAGTTAACAGGACCTGGAGCATGTCATTATGGTGTAATTGTACAGATTTGGTACTGCATGCTGGAGTGGATCTGACAAAGCTTCTGGTAGATGCTTTCTGGTTCACTACATTTCTCTGCTCCACTATGTACCGACATCCTGCAACATGTGCTTTTGGTGGAAGACTTTTTAGTTTCTTTAGGTATTTAAACATGAAGTAATTAATTGTTTCTGCTATAAACATAAACCTCAGTGAACTAAGTACTCATTTTAACTGTAATTACTTTTTACAGCATGAAAAAAGGCAACGCTTATACAGTTTTGTCTCTGAAAATCCAACTAGGCGGCTTCTGACTTGTTTTGATAAAAAAAAAACACACACACTTTACAATTCCTTGTTTCAGCCAGGAGAATCTTTATCACACAAACACAGCATGTTCATGCCGACAACTAGAAATGAACATTTCTATTTTCAGAATGCACTGAGGCCTATTCAGCAAAGAAACAGACAAGAAAGGTTAGAGAGGAGGAGAATGTGACAATGCAAACGCTACGGTGAGAGTCAGTGTTGGACTGACTTTTACTGGCTGGAGAGAGTTCAGAGAAGAGGCAGCATGCAATATGGATGCCTAACTATCTGTAGTTAGGAGTACCAACGTTTAATATTACCACATTAAATAATTTACGTTCATTATCTGTTTATTCGTATTGAGCCATCAGGTTTCATCCCTCTATAGCCTTTTGTCATGATTAGGACACTTTGTGTGGTGTTTCCTCTTCCTGTTTTCTCTGTGTTCCTGTTTGGCTTTTTTTTTTTGGTTCATTGTTTTTTAACAGTGTTGATTTTGTTTATGTTCAACTGTGTCTTCTTTAGCTTAGTTGTATTTAAGTTCTTGTTTTCTCAGAACAGTAGTCTTCATTCGGTAGTGTTTATTGCCTTGTTTTTCCTGGATTCGTGCTCTTTATTTTCTGAATTAAAAGCAAAGTTTCCGGCATTTCGTCTTCCCCTGCCTCCTCAACTTGCATTTGCACACCTCACCATAGTGCCTCTGATTTGTAACACCTTTACTGTCACTCACTTTTTGTTTTCTGCTCAAATATGTCACATTCACACTTGCAAGCTTACATTCAAAAACTTCATAGAACAAAAAGGAGAACATACATATTCCAAGTGGACTAGACGCTGATAAAAGTCTCCACATCAACACATGTGACTTGTTTCCTCAGATATAACATTGAGCTGGATCTTAGCTCAGCAGAACAGTCTGAGCTTATCGTCCTCATGAACTGGACTGCTGCTCTTTGAGCAGTTTCTCTGAACACACTGGTTCTTTCAAACACTTATTCTGTCAAAATTGTTTTCAATAATTAAAAAAAATAGACATATACCCATCAAATTTACAGAAACCCCTCAGTTGCCACTACCCTTTGACCACCAAAGGAATGCAAACATGCTAGACAATGAGGAGTTCTGACAGCCTTCCACCAGTCAGAGTGATCTCACTCTTTACTGGGAGCATTGGCACCTTGATCCACGACATGAAAGAGGAAGACAAAAAAAGACCGTGCCGCAGACTCTTTTATTCACCATCTCAGAAACTCAAGAGACGAGCTCAGGATGACGGCATGCAACTATTTTTAAACATGCCGTCATTGGGATCACTTAGGCGCACGCGATCCTCCCCAGTCCTCCGTCGCTGGTGCTGTGAATCCCAGCTCTTCCCTGATAAATGCAGCGGGGAGTCTTACTACGGTTGCATTGGAAAGCCGAGTTACCATGAATATTGAAAAAGGTTTTTTAGCATGCAGCGTGAGTGTTGCTGGGGGAGTGTAGACATTTCAAATGTGTAGTGAGAAAGTGCCTTCATTCTGATGGTAGAGCTGTTAACATAACAACACCTCGCTGGTTGCTGTCGAAACTGCAAAATCCAAAACTAAAATGGAAATGTGTGACTCACCTAAAGTCACGTTTGCATCTTGGATGTGCATTTGTGAAAGAACAGTGATCTGTTTAAATAATTTGTGTGAATAAATGTGTGTCACTCATGTTTTAATGGAGTGTTAAAGCTGCAAATCCCTTTTTTTTGGGTTGTTTTATCCTAAAGATGATCTTCTAAGATGTGAAGTTTTCATATTACTTGCTTTATCTTTATATTTGCTAATTACAAAAGCCAAAATATTCTGATTAATTATTGTCTCAGCTATTAAAGTAAAAAAAAAAATTCTTTGCAGCTACACTGGCATCCATCAGTGCAAGGGTTTTTATTTGACACCCGGAAACAAAAAACTTAAAATGAGTGCTATCCTATGTAGAAGTCCAAGCTAGATTCATCCTGGGAGAAGTGTTCTCATACTAAACAAGAGATGAATTGACAGGCCGTCAAATTGTAACAGAGTAAATACACACTGCTCAAGCTACAACATATAAGATCCACACATTTCAGGTTGACAAGCTTATTTTTGTCCTTTGAAGCGCAGCAGGTCTGCTAAATTTTTTTACATTGCCCAGAAATATCGCGCCAGTTTTTAAAGGCAGTTTTGGAAGTGCTGAGACCACTGAATAGTCCTTCTTTTGCTCCATTAAAACTTAAAAATTTAAGTCAGAACCCATCGAACCCTTGCAGCTTGCTGCTCTTTGGCTCAAATATTCGGTTTTTCTCTCAAGACACTGCACAATGCTGCTTTAAAGGCATTCAGAAACCCATGCACTGGAGTTTTATGTTCCAGCACAAAGCATGTAATGAGCTTCATGCTTCAGCAGAGCTTGGGAAACGATTGTGTGTATTTTCTGTGGTAACACAAATAGGAAACGATGAGAGGTTTCGACTACAAAGAGGCAATCTGCCCCCTGGTGTAGCATGTGCTGGGCTTTTTTTGTAGAATAAAGACATTTAAGTCTGAATAAATCATATAGCCTGGCTATTAGTCATAAAGAGGTTGATTCTTGTTGTGCCCATTGTGCCTCAGAAATTCATCCTTGCAGAGCTTCTGTGTGTTTTGCTGACTTTTTACTGATTCCATTGCAGCGCTTGGCTAGTCTCTGCCAGCTTTATAAAACTAACGTGTGTGAATGTAAAGGGAACAACGTTGTTGTTTTTGGAACCATTTTTCTTGTCCCTTTATTTCGAATCAATACAAACTCTGAACAGTTCAACCAAAATCAGACATCTAATTGTTAAACTCCCCCCATGCATTCTCCAGCTGTAACATTGGTACACACACATGCACACACACACAGTGGGTGTCCCACTTTGTGGCAGGTGTGAAGGTGCTGAGAATAATGGTGCTTCATGAGGCCAGCTAGTTTTTACAAGATGGCACAGAGCACGTACTTTGCCAGGTATCACACCTCTGCTTCAGACTGGACTTTATTAATTCGCACAACAGGCCTCCTTCCCATCTTTCTCACCTATGTTATTGACCTGAACCAGCTGGTCTCTCACACAGCTAAAGAAAACCTCTAGATGTTAAAAGTTGATGAATGGATTGAACAAAAGTCCAATCAGGCAAGAGGAAAGAACCCCCATGGACTCATTGGGTTGTCTTTGTTTGGCTCGTTTTCAGTGGATGTTCACATTCCCCTAGTTTTAGATTCTTCAGTTAACCAAATATGCATGTTTGAAGACAAAAGGAAGTGATGTGACAGCGTGCTAAATGCACATAGAAAAGCCAAGCTTAGATCTGAACCCGGATTGTCTTTACTTTAAGACAACATTGTTCGCTGTCACGCCACTCTGCAGGACACAGATATGGTCTGAGCAAATGAAATGTGAAGCAAATTCACAATGACGGTGATTTAAGTTGTAAGAAAAGGATAAATAAATGAAGTATTATGATTTATTACTGTTTTCTTTTTGTCTGCGAGTTGTTTCCGTTAGTATTAGTGTATTTTTGTGACAGTTTTATCAAGTCAACACACTATATATAAATTGCATCATTACATGGTTTGGATCTGGACCAGACCACCTGCAAATGAACTGATCTGATTACATTCCCATTCAAATACTTCTGTTTGTTTTCTCTTTGCCGGGAATTCTGTTTATTAAAGGGACAATGTGTAACTTTTTGGGATTTTTTTGGCAAAAATCAAGTATTGCTTTTATAAATACATGTTAGAACAAAGTCAAATACCAATGGCATTAACATGAAAATGCTCTCTTAGCTTAGAAAAATGTATTAATAATACATAGGGGGAGGTGTGTGCAACAGTTGACCGCCATGATGCATCGCCATCTTTGAATACGGTAGCCAGCCGTATTTGCATTTAAAGCGCAAAGCGCCAAACAATAATTTTCAGTTGTGTGTAATTCATTAGCACCACTAGATGGGAGTAAATCTTACACACTGGGGCTTTATATAAATAGATCGTGAGTAGTATATGATTTTGGAAAAACTTAGTAAAGTCTGGATTTTTATGTTTTTTTCTGCACTTGTCCTGTTTTAGAATAGATGAGAAGGTAATGAGAACTAAATGGTAATAAATGGGACATTGGCAGCAAAATGTCAAATCCCTAAAATGGCTTGGAGCAGAAAAAAGTCAAATTGCAGGTGTGATTTTAACACTGTCGTCTCTTTTACCTTTCCAGACAGCAATTATCTTGTACTCCTGTTTGTGCCTTCCTCCGTTCCTTATCGAAAACTCATTTCTCTAAACCTGCCCTTTGTCCACTTGCCTTTGTTGTCTCTCTCCATCTCCTGTGAGTCTGATTTAAAAGGCTCGTTGCCTGCATCTGAACAGAACACACATCTTCCCCCTCCAACCTAATTGTAATGGTTCTACCCCCCTCCTAATTCGTCCTTCATCACCTTCACCTTGCTGCCGACCTACCTCCCCCAACATCAAAGCAGTGTGCACAGAGTGGGCTTTTGTAATATAATTCAATATCAGCCAGGTCTCGCAGATCAACAAGTTCACCGCTTCTGACAATTCTTGAAATGCTCAACACCTCCCTCCTTTTCTTCCCCGTCCTTCCCAGGGTTAAGGAAAATTTGATCTTCTGCTTTATACTGGATAAAAGGCATGTTTTTGCTGGATGCTGAAATTGCCTGGAAAATCCGATTTGGGCTTGTATCGTCTGGGGAGGTATGGAAGGATGTTTGCAATACAGTAAAGAGGAAAAATTGTTTAAAAATAGTTTAAATAAGAGGCAATGGAAGCTTCAAACGCACAGATTTCTTGTCTGGACTTTTTACTTTAATCTTCTCCCTTAAAAATACATTCATGGTGTGTTTGCTCACCATATTTTTCCTTTAACTCAATCTCTCACCATGCACCATGTAGCAAGTCAGCACCTGCTGTTAGTTTTTCTGCATTTGCATGGTGTTGGCATATAATTTAGGCTACAGAAACATGCATGAGCATTTAATTAGATAGCGTTAAAAAAAGAATAAGGCATGCTCAATCCTTATTGAAATTTAATTTGCACTAAACAACCCCTGGGCTGTTCATTTTGCATGACAGGGAGATGACACACTCTGCTTCTTCTAATGCTGACTTGCATGTTTGCCATTGCTTTAAACAGCTTTTGCTCAGCAGTTACCTCTATTTTTTTTACACAGACATTAAATTCCCATTTCTCCTGGTTAATGCTCTCACCAGATCTTGCATTTTCATTTTTACTGTTTACACTATCCAGAACAACCCATGTTCTTTTTGTCTATTTAGTTTAATGTATCAAGCAAGGTCAAACCAGGTTCTGATGAGCTTTGGTGTTAAACATAAGAGCTGCTTAGTTTCACCTACAGATATTTTTGGCCCATTGGCTGAAACCCTCATGGGAGCAAAAGATGTTTTGCTGTGGAATATTGATTACTCTCTGGTAGGTCTGGCTCCAGTTCCTGCTGTTTTACAAGGGGACTTGATACCACATGGAAAACATCAGCCTCTGCCTTGCATCATGTCAGCAACTTTGGCCTTGTGGAATTGTGAAATACTTGTTAAAGGGTTTTCTTTGGTTTGTTCCACGTTGGCCAGATATGACAAGTCATGGTGTGTTCTGTCACTTTTGGCTTACTTACATATTGATAAAATTGTATACTACATTTTATGGTTTATTTTCAACCCATGTGTTGGTATAAAAGAAGATTAGAAAAATTCCTTATTTAAATACCAAATGTAATGTTTGATGCCCTGTCTTTGCAATGGCATTAAATTCTGATTCTTAAATCTGTTAGCAAATCTGTAAAATGCACAAGATGTACTGCACACCAGTGGTATAGCATTCAGTAGCAAGCATCCAGTATAAATAAGCAACACAATACTGGAAAGGTAGGAAGGGTGGTAGCAGAATAAGCCACTGGAATTTAGTTTGGCAGCTCAGCTTCTGTTTGATCCACTTTGTCTTTTACTGATCTGGTCTTGGTAATTCTTGTTTGTATTCACTGAGTCACTTGCAACACATGCATATTTTTCTTGAACCATATATTACTGGTTTGGTTTATAGCAGTCTGTCACATGCTTAATAAAAGCAGGATCCTGTGTTCATATTGATATATTTAAAACCTGTAAAGCAAAAGATGTGTAAAACATTTGTAAAAAACTGCCATTGCCATCATGTATGCATTGCCATATTACTGACTCAAGACGAGACAATAGAATGTAAAACGTATATCTATCTTATTTGTGCCTTTCCACAAAGCTTCACAAACAAAAACTGCAGTTTGAACCCAGAAACTTTATGAACTTTGAAACTTTTAGACGGTTAATTGTCTGAGCTCTTCAGGGTCCAGGTGCACAAATAAGCTCTGAGGAAATATTTTACCCTCTAAAAGGGGCCCATTGTCCTGAAAGTGTGAAAATGAAGTGTGAATAACCGAGAGTAAACCTTAACCCACTAAACCCAGCACAATCTATTTTTCTTTAGTGGTTCTGCAAACACACGGGCATCCACGAGGCACTGCTGCTGATCGTGCTCCATATTCTGCTTGACTTTTGGTTCTTTAAATCATCTCCTTTCGCGGAACTTAAAAAAAAAACGATGGCTCTTTATTTATTTTCTTTTAAAGAATTATTTCACTACAATGAATGCAAATTGGTTCTGGCACAGTTTAATGACAAAACTGAGGACCAATCAAATTCAGAGTAAAGAAATTGGTGTGTGAGTGTCCTTGTTGTTTTTCAGCACATCTCCACTACAAACATCAATAAAACCCATGAGCAGAATAGGTTAAGCTTTGGAAAGCTAAGTAAAAATGCTAAAATCTCATTTTTTACCAAAGATGTTGTCTGCATGTGTTGTGTATGACAAACGCTTATTTCTTGCTGGTGGTCTTCCAACATAGTTTATACTCAGCCAGACTCTCCTGTATTGACTGATGACGGGTGTGTCTTGACAACTAACGTGATAATGCTTCATAATCTCACGAGACAAGTGGCTCTGTGATAATGACAAAGGATGTCAAAAGGCCTTGGGGTCCAGATTGAAAAGGATCCATCAAAATAATGTCATTGATGTGACTTTATAGTTAATGTTTGGTGCTTCTTGGTGGCAATATGCACAGCTAGATACACACGCATTGTTATTGTTGCTCGTTCAATATTGAGGAGTCGAGTTGTTGTGTATTTTTTTTCTTTTTATTTATTGCAAATAGGATGGTGCTCATGCCAGGTTAGCAGTTATGCTCTGAACCCACTTGTATGCTCTGGCTAATTATAATTTAACTGTGTATATTTATGCGGGTCAAAATCCGCCCCTTGGATCTCAGCAATGGTGACCTTGCCGATTTGTGAAAGCAAATTGAGTTTAATGGTGCTGTTTGTTTTGCAGAACTGTTTGAGCCTGAGAGTGAGACCAGCAAGATCTATTCCTCCATGCGGTGTTTAAACTGTGTCTTAAATAATTTATAATAGCTCTAATTTTTACGATGTAGCTTTTATTATCTCTTGTAATGTATTGTTATTTCCTATCGACTCAAGAAGAGTACGGGACAAAAGCACCTCTGTATTACATCAGTGACAGTTTTTTTTATCTTTGCGTTTAGTCTTTTCTCACTTTAATCCCCATCAGAGCTGTGGTAATTACTTAATTTCATTTATTACAGCATGTGTTCATGTACATGAATTGATTTGATGCGGCATTAAATTATTTGTGTTTTCCATCCCCTCTCATTATGTTCTGTTGCATTCAGTTAAGCAACCCTGTACGTAATCCATCCCAGCTTTTATTATCAGTTGTGAAAATGATCCTTTTAGTGCATGGGCAATTCTCCATTTTCCTCTCCATTAACTAAAGAAGGTGTTTCGTGGTTATTCTGTTTCCTGATTTTATTTGTTTGCTAATGTTTTACATTATTACAGAAAAAAAAATCCAACTTCCACTTCTCCACGTCAACTTTGAAGCTTTTTATTATATAGACAGGATAAATTGCTACAAATCCGCATGCGTCATGGCTGCATGGAGATTTTGAGAGGGATGGTATCGGCTGCATTTGAAATGAGCCTCTCTGTCTCCGACGAGCTGACCAAAAATTTTGTTTGCAGAGCTCCTTGTAGCCGCTGAATATCCCTCGTCTCCCATTAATCACATCCCCTCATCCCAGTCTGTCATCTGTTATGCTTTCGTGTTAGAAAATTACATAAATAGACAAATAAGCCCTTTTACCCACTCTGCAGTACCCATTAATCCTGTGTTGTTGCATTATTGCACCCCTTATTGTTATTTCTTCTTCTATTAGCACAGTCGTGTTTATTCATAGGTTTACTTTTGCTTTCATTGAAGCTTTATCTTTCCTAGTTAAGTTATATCAGTAAGAATTCCCTGCAATGCAAGTCTGCTTGATATATTTTATCTTTTATATGTAAGATTTTCTTTTCTTTGCAACAAAAGCGGATATAAAAGAAGCTCCAGCACTGTCGCCTAGCAGCTCCAGCCCACACTGCATCCACAAACAGCCAGGGAGAAATTTAGCTACTACGCACAGGTGTAAATGTTCGTTTAGGGGCCTTTACAGTCTATGTTTTAATGTTCGGCTATGCGATCACACTAGCAACAAAACAAAACTATAACTAGCCAACAACTTTGTTAGTTGAAGTGAAAATGAGAGGAGTCTCTTGGGATGAACAAATGCTGCAAAGCTTCAGCTGAGACATTTTAGGACAAATCAGGGACTCTTGAAAAGTACAGTAGCTTTACATTCTTTACTTTTAATTCTTGTGATCATTTTTTTGGTTTGTTTGTTTATGCAACTCCTCTGTGTCTGTGAATTTGCACAAATACACAATATTGTATGCTTCCCTCATCAGATGTTCCCATTAGTTTGACATGTCATTTTCACTCTAGACAAACAGTGTCTCCCCTGATGATCATGTAACACACACTTCTTTAAAACAGACACAAGCTTGGAAAAACATACAAGAAATCTAGTTTGCAGCAAGTACTGAAATGCATGTAGTTATCCAGTTCTGTGCTTCTTTTTTTTAAACTCCAAATTAAATTTAGCAAATAGACCACTTGCACTACAGCAATTATGTTTCCATGTTTCCTGGCTTTGTTTAAGATAGATAGATAGATAGATAGATAGATAGATAGATAGATAGATAGATAGATAGATAGATAGATAGATAGATAG
>JBAMIG010000025.1:5920060-5936341 GCA_037177335.1 Kiunga ballochi
GCGATGGACTGGCGTCCCGTCCGGGGTGTACCCCGCCTCTCGCCCGTTGGCTGCTGGGATAGGCTCCAGCCCCCCCGTGACCCTGTTAGGGACACAGTGGTAGATAATGGATGGATGGAAGTTCTTTATAGAATAAAACTTTAAAATGAACACATCTGGTTGTACAGGATGAAATTTTTTTTGGGTGTGGAAGTAAATTTGGTGCTCGTCTATGTCACAAGAATAAAGAATAGATAAAAAATCTCCCAGCCCCATGCAGGAGACCGACTGCCATGCAGGTGTAAAACCACTCCCGCCAACACATATGGATGGATGTAATCTGGGGGTGTAACCTGAATCCGGCCTGTTTATTTATAAACTACGACCGGACCCACACCCCATCCCTACCTTTTTACATTACTGATATCACTGCAAAGGGAAAGATGTTGGAGAGAACTTTCTTTGCTAAAAGAGAAAGTTTTGGAAATACTCCAGCAGAACTTCACATTTAAGGTGACTTTGGAACCTGTTCAGTTAAAAAAGCAATAAAAACAAATTAAATAAAAGTGCCACCAGGCTGCAATGAACAAATATACACCTGTATACAGGTAACCTATGTCCTTTTCACCTGCAAAACTGTACTGCCATGGGAGTATTGCCCCGTGGCGAGCAGTTAACCATGTGACGTTGTTCTGCTATGCCAAAGGTATAAAAGCATAAAACTTTTCAAAGTTCCTGCACAATTGTACTGAGTACCCTGGTCTTTCCAGCTGTAAATGCCCCTGTGGTGAGGCATTTTGGACTAACAGAGGTCTGATGTGCTTTTTAGGGATAAATGTAAGGGCAGCAGCAGCACAGTAGTCTAGTCTAAAAGATAAATAGATCAATATATTTTTTTCTAAATCCTGCTGATACATCAGTCCTTTAAACCTTCATATGTTCTTAAGTGATGAACATCTGAGGCTGATATTCAGCTCTGAGTCCAAGACTATTTATGGCTTTATTGTTGAATTTTGATTTAGCTGTCTGATTTTATTTCTTTCTAACTCTTAAGCTGTTTTTTTTAGTTTGTTTGGTTTTTTATATTGAACTAAAAGACATTCCAGCACATCCAATCGTTAACTTGATCAATGTATTTAGATGTTTATGTAGATGACTATGATAGCAAAAAGCTTATTTGTCATCGCTTAGATTGTGTGAAATTTATACCTGGACTAAAATTTTTGGGTTATCGGTGTCAGAAAAGCCGATGTCATAACAAGACCTTACCTAAGGTCATTTCAGTGCTGTGGTGTGGGTGAAATCCTCCTCTTAGACATCAAAACAGTTTTTTCTGTCAGTAGGATGTGTTAAAAACACAGCTTTTTTTTGTTAACCTGACTTAGAAAAGCGAGGTTTGATATCGGCTTGTAACTCTGCATGAGGGGTCTGCCGAAGTGTTTTTCTCCAGCAGTGGCAGCTTTTCTTAGGGTCTGACACCTGAAAAGGGAGACATGTTTACAATCTGTAAACTATCTGAGTCCATGCATCCCAAAACATTCTTGTAGGCGTGGCAGGGTTGAAGACAGGTTTTAGGACTGATTGGATAAAGTGTTTCCTGAAATCTTCATATGTCCTGCTCCTGGCTTAGAAGCTCTGACTGACTGACGGATTTTCTGGGTTTTGTCAGTAAAGACACCTGCCTATAGCCAATATTTAACATTTAAAGATCTGCTTTTAATGATTTGTTCATCATGATCATATTTGATCATAATAGTATTTAGTAAAGTTAGGATCCTTTTGAAAATACATTTATTTGGTGGATTATAGAGGAATAAACACAGTGCAACAAACATGCCATGCCGCTTACAGGTATATTACAGGTTCTGCAAAAAGCTGCACTGCTATATCCTAATATAAAAGGCTATTTTGGGCAAATTGCCTTCTTATATGTGCTGTAAGTTTATAGCTCTCCAGAACACCCATAGTCTAAGAACCAGCAGCTGGTTGAGGTTTAAGGTGTCTTTTGTGCGGACCAAATCAGGGGGAAGGAGCTGGTCCTACTTTGGACCCAGGTCCTGGAATGATTTGCAGGCCAGAATGAGGTTAGGATCTCTCATCCCTTTTTTTTAAACACAAAATATCAGAGTTTTTAGTCTCTAACTGTACCTGTAACATGCATTTGTGTACAAATGTATTTGTTTTAATAGTTATTCTCAATGTTTTTAGATTTTATGTTTCTTATTGTTTGTAATCATTGGTTATTTTTCCATCCATCCATTATCTACCGCTTTGTCCCTAATGGGGTCGCAGGGGGGCTGGAGCCTATCCCAGCAGTCAACGGGATGGTGGGCTACACCCTGGACGGGACGCCAGTCCATCGCAGGGCTAACACACAGAGACGAACAACCATACACACTCTCACTCACTCCTATGGGCAATTTAGATTCTCCAATCAGCCTATCCCCAAGGTGCATGTCTTTGGACTGTGGGAGGAAGCCGGAGTACCCGGAGAGAACCCACACTAACACAGGGAGAACATGCAAACTCCACACAGAAAGGTTCCCGGCTGGAGTCCTGCCCACACCAAGAGTCGAACCGGCAACCTCCTTGCTGTGAGGCCACTGTGCTAACCAACTGCGCCACCGTGCAGCCCCTGGTTATTTTTTATTCTCTGTAAGATTTATTTCATCTGTTTTGTGCATTTTGTCTGTACTGTACAGCAAGGACATCCTTGTAAAATAGATTCTCAATCTCAATGTATTATAGTTAAATAAAGATTAAATAAAAACAGTAGGTTCACAATTATGGTTAAACACGAGGAAATATTTTAAAGACAGCAGAATTTGTCTCATAACTGCTAAAGCAGCTGCAGATATTCCAGGTATTGTTTTTTCATTTCTTAGAGAAAAAAGTCAAATAATATTATTATTATTACATTTTATTTGTATTGAACATTTATCTGCAGAAAAAGGATCTTGTTTCTGCTTATAAAGCCCTCCTGTGTGGCTGTTATCAGCTCACCATGACAGCCATGAACTGTCTGACTAGCTTATAATGCTTCATCTGGATTTATAATCTTTAAATACAATGTACTAAAAACGACTAATTAAAACTGTTGAAACAAAAGAGATATGTTGGCAGCTCCGCATGCAGAATGATTACATCTCTGCATCGTCAATGGGATCACAATATTGATCTGAAGCTTGTTTATTGGTTTAGCAACTTCATCACTCTTCCCTTTAGACACGTCTTGATCCTCCATCAAGTCTGTCATTACTCACTGCTTCCCTATTGCAAAGGTCCTGAGTTAACTGTGGAGAGCAGTAAGCAGTGTCATCACTTCCCTTCACAATCATCCCATGTCTTACCGAGAATATTCCATTTCCTTATCTGCCATTAATAAAAACAAAAACAAAAAAAGGGAAAATAAATATTAAAAATCCTTTAAAAAAAACCATTGGGATCAGAATGAATAGACATGACCTGATAAGATGCTTTCAGATCTTATCAGGTAGTTCACATTCAGAGGTGGTTCAGGATCACCTTTTGGGTGTTATTCATACATTCTGGAAACATTTAACTGGCCTAATGCAACAATAAATCATCAGTGGATAGCAACCTTGATGTTTTTTCACTCTTCATGTTTTATGAAGTTTCATAAAGCAAAAAGTCACTTTAAAGCTGACAGGATGCATCATTGTGAGAAAAGCTCATCAAACTCAATCTGAATAAGCTTGTTACAGCTTGTTTTTTTCCATACAAGCTGCATCTTGATTTCATTCTCTTGCTTAATCTAAAATAAATTAAATATCTTAGGCTTTCATTTAAAGAAGACTTTTTAAAAGTGCTTAATTGAATAAAGGTGTGATTAATATAAATTATATGGGGCATAGCTATCCCCTACAATATGTCAGGTCTATGACAGAGTTTTACTGTGTCAAAAAAGCAAGAAACCCAGGAAAATGGAGTAAAATGGGATGTCATTATGATTGCATGAGCTAAATTATACTGAGAATATCTGCTTTCTGATAACTGTAACCTATGCAAATAAAAATAATGTATTTTATGGCTGTTGAAACTCGCAGACAGAAATGAGCTGTAGAATAGCCATGAAACAAAAAGGTTATCTATAAATATTAAACAAATAAAAGAATCTGGTGTTTTGATTTAAGATTGCTGTAAGATTGATGTCTTCAATGAAATATTACTTTATAAATGTATTAATGTGTCTGTATTTTGTGGTTGTGGGGCATGCAGTAAATCCTCTATGCTGTTCCACTGCATGATGGTTTCATACACGGTTACTTTTGCTTTCACGTTACTCATGTAGATGGTAGTTGTTTCATACATTATTTATATGCTCTCAGTATGTTGGCGAGTCATAATGTACTCTGTTGGTGTGAGAAAAGAATCACTTGAAGGAGCAAGCTGTTGGTTGTAACAAGAGTGTCGGCACCTGTATGCAAGTGTGTCTGAATGGCATCCAAATAGATTTGCTTGGATTCAGTTTGCAGATATGAGGGTTAATATGACATTCTATCAGGTTAGAGATTCTATTATTCTTTGGTGTGTTTGCACCAACATTGGGGGCTGTGACACTCCTCTGCACCTGTTAATGGCAGCTAACAGGATTATAACATCAGCTGGGTTCCTATGAGGGACCATGGTGCAGAGAGGGGGTTTGAGATGTTAAACTGGTTTGGGATTCATGCAGATATATATATATCAGTAGCCTACCCCTGCCGTTGTGATCTGGTTTCTGATCTGTGCACTTATGACGTGCGTATAGGACTGGTTTGTATCCATCATAATTATCCAGAGATCACGCTTACAGCAATCTGAATGACGTCTCGGCGTCAATCAGCTGAAGGTTTAAAAATGGCAGAGAGAAGTTAGACCTATTGTCGCTTCTGAAGATACCGCTGTGATCCAAGTTGCAGAAAGCAGCCTAAAGTTCTGGTGTGGGTATGTTCGTATTAACCTAAATGCTTTTTGTCGCTCACCTTCAGACTGGAGCCTGAAGGTAAACATGAAACCAAAAACTTTTAAGAGAAAAGAAATTATATTTAAAGTAAAAATTTTGCCCTGACAGCAAAGAAAATATATATTTGAGATTAAAAAAATGTTTTTGAAATACTTTTTTAAAAAGAATTTTTTTTTTTATTTGAAATATTAATAATAATTATCCCAAACTTTTTTTTTTTGCTCTTAAATATTATTTTTTCTCTCAATATGAAAAGAGTTACCATCAAATATTTATTTTTCCTTACAAATTTTTTTTTCCCTCTTGGATTGCTTTTTTTTTCTTGCATTTGATAAAAAGACACATATAGCTCCATATGAGTGGAGCATATTTATGACAGTTAATACTTAAGATTGCCAGTAGGTAGACATCTCTGGTGCCAGCATAAAGAACAACTTTAATTTAGATTTAGGAATGACTTTTTTTGTGAGACAGGAGGCTTAAAAAAATAGATTTATATGTTAAAATGGCAAGTTTGAAACGTGATGCCTTTTGATTTTTAAAAAAAAGTCTTCTGTTTTTCAGATTACCGTATTTTATTTACCTGAATACCTGAATTACCTTGTGTGGAGTTGTGGATGAATGCACATACAAATGTGTGATTGTGAAAAACTTTTACTTATAGACGGCAGGTTTTTTTCTTGTCTTTGGCTTTGAACTGCTTTACAGTTGCATGGAAAAACAAAGCAAACAAAGATGTTGTGGTTTAGCAAAAGGGATAAAAATGCAAAAAGAATGAGACAGAGCGATAGAGACGTTGTAATAAGTGTCATCAGAAATTGTGTCATAGTGAGAACGTGTTTGTATAGTTAAACCAGAAAAAGGGAGAAATTGCTGTGGTTGCACCCTGTCTGTTTTTCTTTCCTGGGGTTGTTCCTGTGGTCACTCCACTCATTTTGTAAAGCCCTATGTGCCATGGGAAGAGCCCTCAAGGTCAAAACAAACAAGGTCCGTGCACAACCACATAATAAGCATTTCCTCCGCAACATGGTGTCTGATCAGAGTCCAGACGCTGGCCTTGGATGAAAACGCAGACTCTCAGCCTCTTCAGATAAACAAGCTGTCTGGGGGCAAAAAAAAGCAAAAAAACTATATTTCTCATTTCTTTTTCGGGTATTATTTATAGGTTTTGAATGGCTGAATCGTGTGGTTCCAGTCACTTTCATGATGTTTCTGCATCTGAAATAAATTGCATGAAGATCCTTCTCATCAGTAAGGATAAGATCCTTACTGATGTGAGTTTTCTTCAAAGCAGCTCAGTTATTATTCACATTCTCTCACTGTTTTTCAGTGAAAACCCCCTTTACTGGTAGTAATGTCACTGACAAAGCCGGGGTCTTCTTCATTAATGCGATGTATTTTATAACATGTGCTCATGCCTTTTTCTACTCTAAATGGTTTGTTTGTAACTGTGCTGGCAAACATCTAAAAAGAAAGGGAAACTTTTGCAGAATTATGTGCTTTCAGTAATTGAAATATGACTGTTTACTTGAGGAGGTGTTTAAGTCCTAATTTACTTTTACAAGGACCTTATGTAGGTAAATTTTGTTCACAATGAGGTGTGAAGTACTCATGCTTTTTGTACTTTCAGTTTCAGTCCTGAAACTGGGAAGTCTGAGCCCTGGAGCCCTTGTTCTGCCTTCCCTGGGTGTCCGAAGGCCAGCAAGATTGGCAGTTGCTGATCTGAGCCCACTGGGGCATCCTTTTGGTGCCTCCCGGGTCTGTGCTCTGGTCTGGCTACTCGGGGTCCTATCGCCTGCCTGCAACCTTTGTGGAGGCAGATTAGCGTTGGCATGATCACTCTCCTGCTAAGACTTTTTTACATGAGATGCCTTAATTTAGGTTTTAGCTACAAGTGTGGTAGATGATCCAGAATCTGAGGTTAGGTGTGTTTTTTATGTAGTGTATTTGTACTTTCTATCTACTAATTTTTTCTGTTTTTTTTTCTTTTTTTGTCATTTCCAATCAAGTCCAGTAAAACTATGAAGGAAAATAATGTGTTACAGAGTTTGAAAAGTAAACAAATAAAAAAAAATCCGATTAGCAAGGGGATCGCCATTGGGTTCCTTTTGATAAAGCAAAATTACCCAGCACACACATCACATATCATTCTGCTTGCTTTCATGCTGGACAAAATAGAAAGAAGGTTACAAATATGCGCTGATAACATTTTCCAGTTAATTAAAAATACAATGTATTAAAGTTATATTCTACACATAATATTGTATATTATTAGTTCTATTTTGATCTTTCAACTGACTTCCGTACGAGTAATGCTTCACAAACTAATTTCTGTGCAAACGTCTCAATAGAAGTAATAATTGCTCAGTAGCATGAAAACTGTTCCTACGTGTTCACAGCTGAGACTCTGCACCTGTTGTAGCTGCTTGGTATTACTAGTGTGCAGACACTTTCATGCACATTTAGGCACATTTTATTTACAGTAATTTAAGATCAGCATGTTTCAATTAATTTTCTACTGGTCCAAAGTGGTGAGTTTATGCTTTACTTCATGACAGTAAAGGAAAAGATCAATGGATGTGATCTCATAATGGATATCCCTTTCCAGTGCTCTTCTTTTAAACATGGTTTGATGTTGTCAAACATTTTCATAACGTAGAAAATAAAAAGTAAGAGAGAAATAAGTAAATACTGTCTGTATAAACTTTGTATTTGAAATTTGCTGCCATGCTGTACTCATGCTGCCTCCTTAAGTCTATTACATGAAAGCAAACAGGCTTCAGAGGTTTTGGCTCTCTGCAGAATGAATACTTTTATTTTTTATATATGAAACCTGGTGAATGAGTCTTAGAAAATGTGATTTGTGAGGAGTAGGAAGTGGCTAAAAAGAAGATGAGCAATGGGTACTTCCAGAATAATATTTACAGTAAACAATAAAAAAGATTAACTTTAGGAAAACATGGGAACTTTATTATATTCCTCTGTTAATGTGTGCATATCCACTGCACTGTTTTATGTTTATTCTTTATATGTTATCACTTTAGTGCTATGACCCCAGGGAAAGCTAATGCATGAGTTGGAAGTGTTAATTAGGTGCGACTTTTCTAATTTCAGCTCTGCAACGTGTTGGCTGACTCAACATCATTCTGCTTTTCATTTCATGGATGGCCCGTAAACTGACCCAACAGCTTTACCATTAGAACCACTTAATGATGTTGACCAGTGTCACTTTCATTATAATGCACATAATGAAATCATGCTGATAGGCAGTTTAACCCTGTTAAATTATAATCGTATAATTATATCATATTTCACATACTACTGATTTATTGCACTGTTTAGATAAAAACAGTGGATATAATTTAATACTGTCTCACTTAATATTTGTCAACGTTTATGTGATTGCAATTTAAAATTAGACCACAGGATGTATTTACCTGAAATACGATCATGTAAACACCCAATTCCTGTTTGGAGTTGGAGGAGATGTGGACCCAAACACAGAGCAACTGGCTAGGTGAAGAGATATGAAGCAGGTGAGAGGACGTTGTAGTGAAACTGAGAACCAGGGGGTATAAAATGTGGGGACACAGCAAGACATAGGTGAAATGAAGGAGCCAAATTAAACCAGGTGAGATAATAAACAATAAACCCAACAGGAAAAACAAGATAAAACAGGAAACTCAGACCAAACACTACACTAAAGTACAAACCGTAACAATTCCAAGTGAAAAATGACCATTTGTAAACATTCATTTTGCTTTTAGTGAATTGTGTTCATTCTGAGCATGCTCCTTACCTTTGTTCCGTCCAGGTGACGCACATATTTTGTGCATTTTTCTGCCTCTAGTCTCCGACACTCTATGTTCCTTCTCCTTCTAAGCTGCTGAAAAAGGTGAAAAAGTCGAGCTGGTAATTTAAACCAAAGCGAAAAGGTTATTATGTGGTTTTATGTTGCTGCTGACAAGACGAGAAGCAGGAAGTGGAGCTTGTTTCTATATGGTACGTGTAAGTCAGTCGGGGTCCTGCTATAACATACCTGATTCAAATGAAGATATCCTCCAAAAAGTTGTTTTCATCTTCTGCACCTGCTTGTTAATGAACCATTGATTTGAATCAGGTGTGTTGTACCAGGAAAACCCTAAAAGCTTATGGATGGTAACCCTCGAGGACCGGAGTTGGTGACCCCTGATGTAAGTGCTTTACATTCTTTACAATCAGAACCCTTTTGGGCCTAAAGTGGAAATAAATAAAGCCGAATAATTCAATTGTCAATTCAGAATATTTCTATCTAAACCCGAGGAAGAATATTTAATTCAGAAAACTACTTCCCAATTATTAAACATCACGTATCCGTCACCAACTTTCCTGGTTTTGTGACACATGACTGTCAGTATGTGTCTGTCTAGAGAAGGTGTGATGACATAACAGTGTTTAAACATACAGTAAATCTTCACTCTGTGTCCCATAGACTGGAACAGGAAGTTGTAAAGCTAAAATGTCCACTAGTTTGACAGTTGGTCCATACCAACAGATGTGTGTAGAGTAATTGCTCTGTGTAGTAGCAGCCCTGGAGAGCCCTCCGCCCCAGCGCAGCTACAATTAAAGCTTAGTTATTCATCCCGAATCAAGCCACTTCATCTAAAATAGCATAGCGTTTGGCTTTCACTTGAGTTTAGGTTCAGTCAAGTGAGAATAGTAAATCTGATGCTTCCAACATCTGGCCACATTACGGAGACTGGTGATGTGGTGACTGTGTGAAATAAATTAGTTTTATTAGATGTCACTGGGAGCGCAACAGAATACTGACTGAGAACTGACACTTGGCTTTGTGGAAAAAGGAGGAAGAAGAAATGTATTATTGAAAATGCTTCCTGAAAATGTTACTTTTATTTGACAGTTTTTGTCAGAAGAAGACAACAAAAGCAGTGAGTCTCTCCAGGTGGTTCCAAGTAAAAACCAGAAAAATGCTCAGTGGGCACAATAACTTAATTATTTACACAGCAGATGTTCTTTTAAAGATGTAAGGATGTATTTCCATGTCAGAAATGACTGTAAGCAGTTGTTTTATGGCAAACCGATTCTGTCAGTTTTCTTTGCATCACTGAAAGAGCAATGATCTCTTAGCAGATACTGGACTGGGAAACTCAAGAAGCGGTGAAACACAGCAGGAAGAGCTTATCTCTGAAGCCTTTCAGCTGGATACACATAGCAGGTAATTTGCTGGGACATCACGGGAATGGCTTCCAGGTTTTGAAGCATCCTTTAATATAAAAAGATCACTTTTCCTTTTGTAGTGAAACCCTAGGGATCCTGTGATGAGTGATCATTTCTGTTCTGTTCTTAATAGCACAAAAAAAGGTGATCTTAGAACTCAAAAACTTCTGCCCTATTTTTACTGATTCCTGAACAGCATCAATACAGTTGTTTGATAAGGTAGAGTACCTATGATGTAGTGGCTGTAACAGTAAAATATTTGCTCACTAACCGCAGTATTGCATTCACAGATTCAGAAGAAAAAGTGCGCTGATTTGTTTAATTCACTACAGCTTCGCCTTGACAGCCTTTCATTATAGGAGAAAATGATACTTTCTTCAAAGCTATGCAGCAAAATATCTGTTACAGTGCAGGCGTCTCGGAATTATAATGTAAACGTAGCTCAGTGAAACGGCCCGACTGCTTCTCAAATTAATTTTATTTTCTGCGCCATTACTGTTTGTTGTTGTTGGGTTATATCAGCCATGTAAATGGTGCATGTTCCTGTTTTTCTAAAAAAAAAAGAAAAAGACCCAAAGCGAAGCAATAGGCCATGAAATGACCCCTGTCTGAGTAGAAGTCAGTGCTTCTTTACAGTCAGTTGGTGGTTTTGTTCTCACTGAAAGCTCTGGTTTATTGAAAACACGTGTTACATCACAATGCCAATTCAGGAGTATATTTAACCCACACTGGTTCTTTTTTTTTTTTGCATGTTGTGAACATAACAATACTGAGGCACGTTTCTGCTAAAAGTACAAGATTATTGCACCTTTAGCAGAAATGAAAAAATCACTGGTTACTATTGATATCTGCAACCCTTTGTAAGAGAAACAGCAGCGCCTCTTTTGCTCTGTGGGTAAACCCAACTGGGCCTCTCAACACAGTAGAGATTTTCTCTTTTCTCAGAGTCTGCCGTTTGTTTCCAACTGAGTACTTCTGTCTCACTTCATCACCTGAGTATTGACTTTTTGAAGAACCATCATCTGCTAGGCTCTCTCGCCTGCCTCTGGGTCATCTGAAATGTTTCACTCCTCCAGTGGTCTATCATGGAAAACCTGACATTAGTAAAGAGCATGCATAATCATGATGAAGCACATCCTTACAAACTGCAGCTGTGGGTATTTTTCTGCACACTATATGACATAATCTCCTTTATCTCTTTCTCATACAAGGAATTTTTGGTGGAATACATGAGACAGACTGTTGACAGTGACCCACTTAGACAAATGCATCCCTGTGGGGGGTGACAGGTCTAGGATCAGCTAAAAGATGCTCACCTGCTGTCACTATGGTGCCTGACACATCCCTGTCAGAATACATATCATTTTTATTTAAATTTTTTCCAGCAAATTAATTCTATACCTCATAAAATTAGGATAATTTGATAACATCATACAACAATGTGGATTAATGTTTGTCATGACAATAAAGAAGGCCACAGTGTCAGGAGTCCAGGGTCAGGAGGTCACAGGGACTGGAGTCCAGGGTTAAGAATCAGTGATGCAGGAACCAGAGGAGCGCCGTTCTTTAATGAAGGATGAGGGTCCCGTGTTGCGACCCCATCTGTGACAGGATCAGGCGGAGGAGGAACATCCTGCCCGGGGATCCACTCAGTATCGAGGACAGGAGGCAGAGAAAGAAGAGCGTCTCATTCAGGGACTCCCTCAATGCACCGTGGAGCCGGTGGCAGCGCCTGAGACATAGGCTATAAAGCTAATGCTTCCTTTCCTTTGGCGAGTTTGTTCTGTCTGGATGGCAGGCTCGGAGGTGGGTCCAACAGCTCCAAAATATCAACGCCGGATAGGCGATTTGTTTTAATAATGACTCCCTCTCTCATTGACACAAGGAGGAAATATGCGTTCTCTCCGTCTTCTTTAATGATTCTAATGTCTTCCTCTTGCAACAATCCCTGCAGCCATGTGTGCACAATTACGCATACAAACTGCT
Organism: Kiunga ballochi; assembly: GCA_037177335.1. Taxonomy (NCBI): domain Eukaryota; kingdom Metazoa; phylum Chordata; class Actinopteri; order Atheriniformes; family Pseudomugilidae; genus Kiunga; species Kiunga ballochi. The sequence continues at coordinate 5,932,209 of JBAMIG010000025.1, forward strand.
TGCACGTCCTTTTGCCACGTGTTAAATATAGACGCAGTTTCTATCCACTAAATTACTTTCAGATTTGATAAATCACTTTGCGTGTGCTAAAATCCTATATTTACACGTTCTCCTCCCACTCCACTCAAAATTGCGTGTGAACGCCCCAATTTACATATTCATTGAGGCAAAGGTGGAAACTGGAGATGGTTGCGCAATTTTGCACCTTTGAAAGACGCAAACCATTTTGCTCACTGTTCAGTTCACCAGATCAGTTTGCTCTTTTTTTTAGCATGAGCAATGAGTTTGCACGCATTTTAGTGCACGCACACCTGCAGTAGATTCGGCCCCAAGTGTCCAAAACATGACAGTTCTTCCCATGTATGCCTGGGTTTTCTCTGGTTATTCTAGTTTCCTCCCACCCACAAGACATGCACGTTAGCTTAATAGCTATGGTTAAACTGACTGCGTATGATATACAATTTGCTTTGGATAAAGGTGTCTGCCAGATGACTGTAGAACTAGTACTACTACAACTGTTCAACATGTTAAAAAGTAGGATAGTGGGAACCATTGTTCTTAAAGATTATGGTCAGCAATCACTTACAAATTTGGAGAAGTCCAAGACTCAAAGCTGAGAAACAACAGTAAAACTGTTGGTAAAGCTTAAAAGTGAAAGTAGGAGCATTTCCATGTGTAGAAGGCAAACAGAGCTCCTGATTTGGACTGAACAGTCGTGTAGCCATAAGAAAAACGCTAATTAGTGAAACTAACTGGAGAGAGAGGTTTCAGTGCCCACAGAATGAGGTCACCTGAATATACTGAATGAGGTTTTCCATCATTTTGTATTGTTTTCCCTGACGGTACGAGGATGATCTAAAGTTAAAATGCCAGGAATTATCGGGCTCAGATTGTGGGAGAGTGGTTCCAGGAGCACAAGAACTTATTTTCACACATGGACCATAACAGAACCCAGACATTAACTCTGTCGAGAATCTTCTAGATGAGCTAGAGAAGGTTTTACATAGTGGGCAGATTTTCCCATAACTCCCATTATTAATACAAGATCAGAAGAAACATTATTGTTACAACAAATGGAGGTACAGTAAATGTTGTGACATGGCAAAAACTCATAGAAACAATGCAACAGTAAACTCCAGTGTTATTTTTAGTGACTTTGTTCTTTTTCTTTTGCTCAAGCAGTGTTTACCTATGCATGAAGACAAATCTATGTGCAATACAAATTAACAAAGCAAATGCATCACATTGAAACTCCACTTACCATTAAAGTGCTTTCCAATCTCCCTGCATCATGCAATCAGGGTTGTCCGTCTTGTTAACTGACAGGTGAATATTATCTGGACTTTTATGAAGGAGCTGGATAACCAGAGCGGAATGAATGATGATATTTTGTGAGGTGAGTTGATTATGTGTCTAAAGATCCAAAGCATGTAAAAACAAGTGGACTCTTGTTGTCAGTCTGAGTGAAAATAAATGAAAACCAGTGCAGTGGAACCAATAAGGTACGGATGTTGGTGCTGACGCTGCATTTGGTTTGTTAAAAACCCTTTTGTGTAGTTTATTACACTCTATATCTGATTTTCTTTTACTTAAGTTAGAGATTGTTGCACACTTTACACGTATTACACTAACTCTCAATGCATAAAATATGTTTGGCAATTTGGCAGTTTTGCACCAGCTTTTTCCACATAAACAACCTTTTTTTCCTTTCTGCAACCATCTGATGATAATCCAGGTTTTTGATTGGTAGGACACCTAATTAACACTTTCTGCTGTGTCACCCGTGTTTTGGCAGAGACACATAGAGGCTTTTATAATGTTGTAGGACTCAATATCAATAAAAACGAGAAAAGAAATGAATGAATCAGGATTAAAAAAAAGATTTATCTGCTAAAGTGGTTTTTGGAAAGCAAAGTAACAACTGCAAATGACTTTATTTGGTCTAGAAATAAAGATTTAGAAGATAGTTATTTGCACTAAAACACATAAACTGATTTTATCTATGAGAAGGAGTATTAAATAAATATTAATATTATATAAATATTTTTACCATGTGTTAAAGATGGTTAGTTTGTTTCAGAGCTAGTCACGTTTAGCTGTATAGTCTGCTAATTCTAGCAAAAAGTGAAAAAGTAGGGAGGGGTGGGTCTGAAATCCACCAAAGACAAGTGAAAACACGTAGATATAAAGTTCAGCTTCAGCGTTGCCTTTTCCTGTTGGAACGTTTGGTTGCATTTTATATCTAAAGGCTCCTTTTACTAAAAGTCCAGTAATTTGGTTGTTCAGTCTCCTTAAGTAGATTTGTTCATGATGATGTCACAGAAATAGATCACAGATGTCAATCAAACAAACACAAACGATAAAATACAACCAGAAAAGGTATCTAGCATCACCGCTCAGCAGAAGGTGATGCTGAATTGCAGCATTTCACCAGAGCAAATGAAGGGGTGAAAAGATACCCTCCTTTGTGGGCAAACAAGTATCATCAGATGTAGACAGCGTCACAACTTCAGAGGTGATACATCACATGATACCCTCTCCTTCATCTTTGGTAATCTAACAGTCATCATTGTCATTATTCCTTACGCTTTAAAGACAAAACACAGTTTCCCACAATTCAATTAGTTTGTACAAAGTCTCCATCATTACCAAAGACTGTATGTTAAACTAAGAAAACAGCAGTGGGTTGTAAATGGATGAGTAATCTGAGTAATATATCTCGTGAAAATTGAACACCCAGAAGAGGCAAAACCATCAGTAGTGAAAATTGCAGTTACACACCTTTACAATTTCACACCAATTGCTTTAATGGAAGAGATGTGTTAATCTCCGCTCTACTTATTCCAAAGCTTTACGCGTCAGACTCCTGCCGACACACTCTCTGTTTCAGCTTATTCACTCACTTCTAACCCTGCTCTCAGCTGCTTAAAGAACTATTCTCCATCCTTCACTATGCAACCTTCCATGTCCTTTCCTTCATACAGTGAATGCATTTGAAACTTAATTACATTTAAAAGGGCCACTGAGGTGAAGAGCGTGCACTCAGACTATTAAAACACGTCGGTCATGTTCAGATTCATGGATCTTTTCACCTCACTTTCATATCAGGTATGTGAGTGCTTGGACTGGCTGATTTTTCCTGGGTTATAAAAGTTTACACTGAGTTCATTTTGTTCCAAGGTTGTCAGCTTGTTAAATTTCTGGTTTAAAGTGTGTGAGCTCGCTAAAGGTATAAGATACTAATGGTGCAGTTTCTTTAAGAAACTCCAGGTCATACTGGGATTGTATGTGAGTTTAGGGTGCCAAGCAAACCTTTCTTTTTTGGGGGGTTAAATACATAAAACATGAGCAAGTTTGTTGCTTCAAAGGTTTGCTATTCCTTAAAGACATTTATCTGCTCATGTTTACACAGGTTGCAAAAGATCTTTCTGAAACGTAAGCTTGTCAGAGTTTAAACCTTTTTAGCTTTGTGGGGGGTTTAAAAGTAGAAAAAAACATGTTATGCTGTTTTTTTTTACAATAGCTTTAAAATAAATCCTAAAAAGTAATTAAATCTGAGGAACAAGCACAATCTTTTAAAACTTCTGTGTTTATCAGAATTATTTCACCAAATATTGAAGCTATCAGCCATAAAACTCTTATTTGGGGGCATGTGTGTTCTGGTACGCTTTTTTTTTTTACTAAACAAATTACTCAACTTTTTACATTAAATGATGTTCATAACGAGTGTTTTTTTTTTTTTTTTGTGGAAAAGCAATACCACAGAAACAGTTTACGGCAGCAGATTAAATTCAGATTAGAATCAGATAATCTACACAGACGGACGGGGTCCTGGGCCTGAGTGGGAAAGGCCACGACTTGTATTTACAGGCCTGTGACTTCACTCTATCCCTTTACATAACTCTCACTTCTGTTTTCTATGAAATAGATTATTAAAGGTTATTAAATAACTATAAAAAAATAACACCCATCATTTGGATTGCTGAGTGTGGCTCCTGTATCTGGAAGGAGAAAGAGATGTAGAGAGGAATGCAGCATCATCTTAGCTGTAGGGGTCATTGTTGTGAGTGCAGCTGCCTCAGCAAGCATCTTCTTATCAATAACAGCACATTTAGAAGAGCCGACATTTGTTT
>JBAMIG010000025.1:5990123-6005347 GCA_037177335.1 Kiunga ballochi
TATATAGTCACAATCCTGCAGACCAGTGGCACAGCAGGGAATGTTGTAGTTTTTCTTCTACAGTCAATTGAAATAATTTAATCTGTTTGCTTCTATTTTTAGCTATAAATCTACTGTAGTGAACGCCCTTATAGCGCATCACAGGGACCCAAATAAATCCTTCCTTTCAACCATAAATTGACCATCAGTCATTTTTGCGTACATCCATCCATCTGTGTATTTTTCATTCCATCACAGACTGACGGTCACATCCTGGAAGGAAGGGGGTGTGTCTGCTGTAAGGGTCTTGCATGCTCAGCTTTGAGCCTGGAGGATATGGGGAAATGGAGAAAGTGACAGATGGCAATAGAGTGATGGGGGGAAGGATTGTGTGGGGATGGGGGTATGTAAGCATGTATCCATGTGCGTGCACGCATGTCGGATTAGTGCGTCTGTACAGTTGTATCCACTGAGTGTTTTCCCTTTGACCGTGTGTCAGTGTGTGATGTATACGCAAATGCGGGTTGAGTTAGGTAGCAGCAGAGTTGTCATTCTGATGCCACTGGTGAAAATCGAACACCATTTCTACTTTGCACCACACAGCTCTCGCTTTTGCACCTGCAGGCTTCCTTTGCAAGGTGTACTCCCTTCTGGAAGCCTTTTCTGGGGCAAGTTTGAGCAAAATCTTGTTTCTTCACCACCATGAAGTGGCTGGCGTCTGTGCGCATGATGCTGGCCGGGGGCAGTCGTAGTGCCCCTGTAAGTCCTGCTGCCAGCCCGAACTTGCACACCAAGGCAGATTTGGATGCCAAACGGGTAAGTTGCATAATGAGTCAAAGCAGATTCAAAGTGTCATTTTCATGTTTTTTTTTCTTTGCTTTACTTGAGAATTTTTTTCTGCATGTAAGAGTTTTGTTTTTTAGACTAATCTGTCAGTGACATCACAGACAATGTAATTGTATTTTGAATGAGACCAGTGGGGCATTTTCATTCAGTATAAGAAGGTGAACTTAAGTGTTGGCATTTATTCTACCAAAAAGTTCCCCTTGCAGGAGTTTATTTTTGTTGGATCTCCTGCTTTCAATTGCTTACTGTGAGTCAAATACACTTCAATAATGTGCTTCAGTTGTATGGGGAAAAAAAAGTACACACTCTTTCCTGTTCCAGATACTCTATCATGTCCAATGATGATATTAATAACTATCTCCTGTATGTTCTTGATGTCTCCCCTGTAAATATGTTGAGACAATCTTGCAGGGGAAGTGTACAGCACTTGACCATAAAGGATGATGCATTTGGTTGCAAAACCATAGTAGTATTAATCCTTTACCCTGATTCCATGCTGTGCTGATCCTGCAATTATCCTATATTACTACTTGCCCTGTTTTGTTGATCCCTCTCCATCTCAGAGACTCTGTACTATTGAATATTCTCTGCTTCAGGGCTCATGTTTGGCAAAATTAGTGCAAGATATACGGTGAATGACACCTTTTTGGATGAGTTTAGCCTATTTTCCTTCCTATCAGCATACAGTCAGTGTGTCACCAGCTGTAATTTGTCATTAATATTAATAAGGGAAGTCTGCTCCATAGAAAAGCACAGGGGCCGCAAACTCATTACCTGTTGGTGTGTTACTAGTGTGAGAATGTGTTCAATTGTTGGGTAGATTACATTGCAGGCATGTAATGCAACTTGGAAGTTCTTCTGCACAGTCATCCGAGTAAACCTCTGCAAGTTTGTCTGTAGTTCATTGATTTTATCTGCTTTTGTTCCAGTTCTGTGATCTGAATCTTTGCTGATTGTTGTTGGGAATTGCCTGTCAGGGTTCATTCACACTTTTCAGTGTGAATTTGATCTTCGGGTATTCTCTTCTTTACTTTTCAATGAGTGTGATGCTTTTAGCTTCTGGTTTGTTTACTGCAGTCAGCGTTAAAGCTTGTAAAAACAAATGTATGTGTCTCTGATGAGAACAGAGGAGTCATCAGGACAGCTATCAGACTTCAATAGCTTAAACTATCACATGTTTTTTCACGATGTTGTGGGTTTGGTGGTTAGCTGCACTTACTCAGAAATGTTCAGACAATGTATTGAAATGATTACTTCCTAATTTTGGAACCAGACAAAATATGGGGGCCACCGAGTCCGAATCTGTGTGTTCCTTCCCAGCCTAATAACAGATAATGATGGCAGAGTAATACTGAATCACCTAAAATGTACAGCAGGAATGTCTCCGACCAGAGTTTGATGATTGATGAGTGTGTTGTACCCCAATCATCTAGTCTTACGAAATCGCTGGGAGACAGTGAGTGCAATATTTTTGTTTTTTTTTCCTCCCTGCAACGGTAAAAGACAGCGACAGATTGAACAAAGGGGAGCGATAAAGAGAACACTTGTAATGAGAAACAGCCAATCAGTATTCTGACAAAAATTAATCATGTAAGATACATGTGAGAGGAAAAGAGGGAAGACAATTACACTGTAGTTGGGTAAAAGAGAAGAATTTGATTTGTTGGGGTGTTTCATTAAAGCCACTTAAAACAGATGGAAACCACTCACCAGGGAAAAGGGCAACTGTCTTGCATTGAGTCCAACTCGCATACAATAATTTCATACGAAGAATAATGAGTAAAACTCAAGTTTTCCTTTAAGAGAACTAAGATGAGTAACTCTACTACTCTTTATCGGGCTGCTTGCAGATAAGAGAGGAAATGTCCTGAACAGCTGTGGTGTGAAAGCAGCTTTTGTTTTATCAGTGGATAAAGCCATCAGTGTTTTCAGTCCCAGACTTACTTCTGCTAAAGCCGCCTCCTAACCCTCTTGCAGGTCCGTTAAGTTGCACCTCAATGCGATTAAAACTATACTTTAAGGAGTTTACTTCACTCTTGTTGTAGATCATGTTTTAGATGTACTGTGTTTTATGCAGCACATAAGTAACATTGTTGCACCCCTTTTTGTTTAATGTAGACTACTGAATGTCCACCTTTTAATATAGTAGCAGTTTTTGTCATATATTTCTTTATATGGACCAGCCTGCAGTTTTATCTCGCATATGGAGCAGTGTCTGTTTTAGTAACTATCAGGCTATTATGCAAATGAGAAGAATGAAAATCCCACTTGTGCATGCAAGAACTTCAGCTTGATACCCATGACCCCTATGTTTTGATGCTATTTTATCAGCATTATTGTTACCATACTGCATTCCATCTAATTTCAAAAGCAACTTGTAAACTACAAAAGTAACAATATCCATCTGATAGACTAACAAACTATTGGTCCATGTGAATGTTAAAGATTCTACAATAATACCTGTAGAGTTACTATAATGACAATTTCTCGTCTTAAACTACACATCTTGAGTATAGTTTGAGGGATATTGACGGGTGCAATTGTTTAGCAGCTAAAACTAGAAAAGCCATTGGAGATGCAGAACTCCAAGCAGCTCCTTTCCACCCATATTGTGGTATCTACTCTATGTTCTGGTCCTACATTCAAATGAACTGTGTACACTATTAGATTCCTGGATACATTAATCCACTGTGGATAAATTGTGCTGTTCGTTGCATGTTTATGAATTTGTTCTTTAGCAGTAATTAAAATTACAAAGGACCCCAAAGTTTTTCTTGTATTAGATCATAGTTAAGATCCACATCTATCTTTTTTGCTTCTTGTAAAACCTGCTGAGAACCTCTTCTGTATTTTTTGGCCAAACAACCTGACTATTTATCATGGAGTTGTATCCATAATCTGACTTAACTTGCAATGATAGATCCTTCAAAGAAAGTCCTGGATCACAGATGATGATCAGGATCACTTTCAATGGAACTAAAGATGGAAAAAAAAAAACGAACAGAAAAATGCTGACAAAACATAACCTCCTTCACAGAGGTAATAATTATACATTTGTTTCACCACAGGATTTGCAGCCAGAACTACAGGGAATACTGGACATAGGAGATTTCACCATTTTAATCCATTAATGTTGCATACCATTGTACTGAGCAACCTAAACTGAACGTTGGATAACACACAGTTACAGCCTGAATAAAGGATATAAATGTCCTCTCTGTTACATTTACTGATCATCCTGAATATTCAGTTTGTTTTCTTAGTTCTGTTTTTTATTACTCTTGTAAAATCTTTTGATTTAGACAGGAAATTGCTCTGCTTGCTCATTTTCTTCCCTCTTCTCCTTTTTCTCTGCTTACATTGTTTTTTTAGAATCATAATCATAAAATTATACCACATGTTTTAATGTTGAATTAAGCCCTTTATTTTTACTAATTATTATTGTAAAACAAGAGTTTTTTATATTTTTTCAGTTACTATAATATTCATACAGTTGATTGTTGCTCATTTTATCTCATCCCTCTTGCTACAGCTGGCACTCTGGGTATTCAGATGTTTTTATTTATCCATTAATTATTTCTCTCATTTCTGTCAACACTCCTTTTTTTTTTTTTTTGGTCATCAGTATCTCGTCTCGTCACAGCTTTAGGTTGTTGACTGCTGTGTAAGCCTCCTCTCAGTGCATATCAGTGTGACTTCCTTTGCACTAATCAGTACTGCTGGTGTGATTATTTCACACTTTGAGCACACAAACATATTTTAAAGGCCACATACCTAAAAATAGTGGCTCAAGGCAGCACAAGGGTGTGTTCGTTTGCAGGAATACAAATACACATTGTTACACAAACAAATTAACAACCGGATTGAACTTGTGGCAAGCAATGCAGATCCTATACAAAAGATGCAATGAAACATTACTGCACTAAACTCATCAAGCTCCCTTTAGCACACTGATTTCCTGAATCCTTCATTGTAATCAGTCTTCCTTTCAGCTAATGATCTGATTATATTATTCCTACTCAGTTTTAAAAGAGAAAGATCATATGTATCTGTGAACAATTTATCCATAGAAATGTTGCTTCAGTTCAGTCCAGTTATTCTGACATCACTGCCGTCATGTGCTGCTCCAGGCTTGAACACAGATATGTGAAGTGCAGTTTCTCACTCGCTGCAGGTCGCTAATGGTCACAGGAATGTGCAGAATAGATGTCAGTGTGCTAACAAAACATGTCAGAATCTAGAAAAAGTGTTAAATATCCCTTCTAAGATACCTAATAGCACATTATACTGCTTTCTCTTATAACTCTGCCATGTATTGACTTTGACAGCAGAGCTGTTACCCTCCAATCCATGATGAAACTGAAGAAAATTTCAACAGAGAAATTCAAATGCGTAAAGATTTTCAGGTGAAGAGAGAGTCGGACTGGGAAAAGTCCCTTTTCCAGTACTGGTGATATGTTTGAGATTATATGGAACAAATTTACACACAAGTTCAAACTTTTATAATTTTAGGACAGTTTTAAGAGTAAAAATCTTGATAGCAAGGAAGTTTGGCCTAAAAAACTTACAAAATGTGCTATTATTATTAACTTAAACCTTGAATACTCCTTGAGGTCCTTACATCAGAAAATGTGACAGTGAGTAGTTTAGATTCACAAGATAAAATGAGTTATTTAGTCTCCTCTTTGTATTGCTGCCTAACTTTTATTTTCTCATGCGTGCCATATTCACATTGCTTCACAATGATGCTGTTGAAAGCCTTATTTTTTCAGCATTTTTATGTTGTCATTAACACAAATTATTATGTTAATTTTCTAGTATTTCACTTTCCATTGAAATTTAATGCGTCGCTGAGGTCGTTTGAAATTTTTCCTCTGATTTAGTGTGAGTGGTTCTTGATCTCTCTTTGTTGACCCTGCAATTACAACCTGTTAAGGGTGGACTTGTTTCTTGCCTGCTAATTGTTGAGACACTCCACTGTCCCTGTGACCCTGGATCATAATAAGTGGAATAAAATATGAGTGAATTAATATATTTGTCATTGAACGACACAGAGCAGCAACCATTCCTAGAATTACTAAACTGGTAAAACGGAGGCAAGTTCAGGGTTCATGAAGATTATATATATAGGAGGCGATATCTCAGTTGTGAATCAGCCGTTTTGTTCTAAAGTATCTGTATTAAAAGTATATATAATGTTCTCTGTTGTTTGATTTCATGCTTGGGTTGTTTTATTCTCTGATATACGTCGCTTTGGATAAAAGCTTCTGCTGAATGTCTGTAGAATAGAATAGTTTGCCGTAATTATTTGGAAAGTATTGTCTAGTCATAACTTTTGTTTAAAAGATCTTTTTGTATTCCTACCATTTGCTCTTTAGCAAAACATTAACTAAAATGAGTAGTCTGAATAAAGATTCACTTAATGTTATTTTTTTTTACACTACAGGGCAGTACAAATGTCCCCATTTGTGGGTCAGTGCTCTGCAGGAATCCTGAGGAAGCTGCATGTTGTGCATGCCCTCTTGCCTAATGGATAGACCAGTTTGGGTGTGCTTTAAAATTTTTAGCATTTTATGCACGCCATCCACTCAGTGCTGAATCATATCTCTTCCCTCCATATTTTCCTCCTGGTCCAGCTCAAATATGTTTGCCTTGACAAACTTTCAATTACTGAATTAACTCACTTTTTCCACACTGATCTTCATTTACCTACCTGGCTATTCTAAAAACTCCAAAGCGACATTATTCAAGCAGATATATGGTTTTCACTGCAACACGGCTCAAGTTTGATAGTTTTGGCTATCATCTCTGTGGACAATAATGACATCATGGTCACAAAAGACCTTTTTATTAGGAGCCTCTGGGGCAGTCAACACAGTTGTCCAAATTTGATTTATTTCATTCATTTTTATCTTTGTTTTCTAATAATTCTGACTTTTATCTAATGTTGCACAGCAATCTATCTGGTCCTAAAGTATTATTTTTTAATAAAATGGTTTTGGAAACGGTACATCTCATTTTCAACAAACATGCATTTTGACTTAATTTTCTAGTAATTTCAGCAGAACATGAAGTTCTAGTGTTTATGGTTGTGTGCTTAGCCAGGATCCAGAGCTCTTTGCCAGCATTACAATATGTACATTTCTTTTTACAAAATCTGTGTTTATGGACGCCATGATGGTTTCCTAACCAGTGATGTTTGAATACAATAGTGGCATTTCATATTTGTGTCAAGCCTTATTATGCTCACCTTTTATTTTTTTCTAGAGTTGCCTCCAAATATGTACTTTGTCAATATACATATCACATTTTTAAATGTAACAAAACTTCTGTTTTGAAGCTTTTTATGACTTGAGGTATTTTCCTTTGTAATAGGAGGCTACACAGTGCTTTGGATTTTCCAGTGGTACTTTGTGCCACTGGAAAATCTAAAAAGACTCAGTTTATAGCACCCTTTTGAAGCTTGACAGACTACTACACTTTAGTGCCCCCTAACAAAGGCTAATGTGGCATCTGTCTTGCATCTGGTCTCTTCTCTGAGCTCTTTCAGTAGTAGCCAGTCTGATGTTGGCTCTTTTTTAAATCTTGCTCTATAATTGTCTTTCTTGCTTATCTGACTTTCTCTGGTATTGTCCTCTTAGGTTCATTGGCTGAATCATCCATACTGGGCATCCTAAACAGCCAACATGTTGAGAACCAGTTTCTGGTGTTTTGTAAAGCAAAAACAAACTGTCATGTTGTGGCTTCAACGGCCCAGGAGTGTGTATAATGTCATCAAAACAGGTCAGAAATAGTCTTTTAAGGCTATAAAACATAAGCTACATCAGGGTTCTCAGACTCAAGTCCTCAGGGTTTCAATCCAGCAGATTTTTATCGTTTCCCAGTTCCAACAAGCCCTAACCAAATCAATAGCTTTGTATCAACTTCCTGTGTGTCGGACCAAGGAAACAAGAAAAACCTGCTGGATTGCTGCCCATGACGTCTAGAGTTTGAGACCTCTGTAGTAAAGTGAACCCAATGCCATGATCTCAGTCTTCCTTTTTGTTTATACTAACTCGATTGTTTGAAGAAAAATCCTTTAAACAAATATTTCAAAATGGGACAACCATCCTCTCCCGGAAATCCAGCAACTGGTGTCTTAAATTCCCAGATATTTACAGATGCTAGATGGTAATAAACACATCAAATTTCAAGTCATTGCTGTCTGGTTTCTTTTCTTTTAATTTAGCATCTGAAATGTGACCTCAAGAGGTCAAACAGACAGTCCATCCCAGCAAAACTTATCAACAAGCTGGATTTTAGCTGGTGTTGTGATCTTTCCGAGTATGATCTAACTCATACTTGCTCCCATGTGGAGCATGGTGTTTTTCAAGGTGACTTTATATCGGTCTAAATGCCTTCATCGATGCTGTAAAGTGCATGACACACATTCATAAGTTATTCAGCCAGAATGGACATTATCTGAGTCGGCACACACTAGTTGCCAAATTTAAAAGATCTTATAACTGTGCTCCCAAGATGATGTCTGAGTGAGAGGAAAGACATTTTCAGATCACTCATCAAAACTTAGTTCATGTTTTTTCCCTCTGTGGGAATGACTGAATCAATTTACCCATTTCGTGCTGCGTAGATTTGGATTCCTAAATTATTTCCATCATTTAATTCTGGAGACTAGGCCGATAATTTTCCTGTCAAAGAACGTATTCCAATCTTTGGAAGTCACCCAGAGTCAGAGGGCCAAACCACCATAACACACACATACAGTGTGCTGACATTCACACACACACCCTCTCATCATGCAAGCAGTAATGAGTTTTATGGCTGAACGACTTTTGCATTTTAAATGTGTCCACCTTGTCCTTTAGGCCACAATGAGATAACAGAGAGCACATCGGCTGCTTGACAGATGGAGACGCCAAAATGTAGCTCTGCTTTCTGCCGCTGAGAAACTCTACAACCAGTCAGTTAGAAAAACATTTCTTAGGAAAGCAAATACAAAAAAGATAAAGATATAGGTCTTTGTGTAGAATTGAAATGCAAATTAAAGAAAAATGCAAAAAGGCATCAGAATTACTCTTGAATTTGCTTTTGGTTGAATAACATCAATTCTGTACGACACACATACTATAGATTAGAAATAAGCTGTGTAACCAGTGAACCACAATATACTGTAAGCTAATATTACTGGTAGACATGCTGTTGGATAAATATATATATATATGTATCCCTACTCCACAGGGAGCATAGCTTAGATAATAAATTTAGGCAAATCCATTTACTTCCCTCTCAAGGGAGACAGAATACCTGAGCAGCCCCCGTCTGGATAAAAAAAGTAAACCATTTTTTAGATAAATTTGATTCAAACTCTGCATCAGAATTAAAAACAATGCAACTTTGAAAGTGGCGTAGTTTTTGGGACCAGATCTGCTGGTCAGATCAGTCTTTTATTCTACCTTGTATCAACGGATCGGGGTACCGCTATAATGATATGGAGGATATTTTCTTGGCTCATTTCAGCCAATATAGTGTTGTAATTAAGCATGTCCACCTCTTTATCACCACAATGTACTCATTTTCTCAGGATACAAAACTTGAATCACTTCTAACTGGTTTATTTCTATCAGCTATTTAGCAAGTGGCAGGGTACTCCCTGGACAGGTCACCCTACAGGTATCTGTACTTGAAGACCAGCAGCAAAGATCAATGAACTCTGGTACTCCAAGCAAGCCTGCACAGGCTCACCTTTCATTTACACCTAAAGCTGTCCATTTTTAATACAATGATGCCCAATTAAACTATTTTTTCTCTCTTCCTGCATGTCTAATAAATCTAAAGGGAAGAAAACATCAAATTCTGCCTTTTAACAAGCATTCTTCAGTGAAACGTTTATCAAAAACACCAGAGAATTACTTTCATTCATCTGTAATAAATTGTACTCCCAGACAAATTTAGACTTGGATCAACATTTTCACTACAAGCTTCTGTATTAAATTATATAAATGCAGCAGAAAAAATGTTTCTCTGTCAAAGTCACTGATTTAAAAAAAAAAAAACTGGTACTTACCAAAATGTTAAAAGAATTTGTAGCTTTGGTCTACAGAAATAATTCCACATGGACATAAAACAGCAGTTCAGAACCAAAAACACTTGGTCCAGGAAGAACATCTTATGCAGACAGTCATTTATGATGGAGGATTATAACAATTTTTTGATGTGATGACTTCATTTATGGCTTCTCAAGATGGTATCTGTAACCCTGAGAAGCAGCTCCTGTTTTCCTGACACCCCAGGAAGTAACTGAGAACTGCTCACATTGACCCAAGAAAGCTGTTTTCTAAGACTGCTTGTACTTTGGGTCTAAAGTGTTGCATCGCTCAATTATTTCACATCTGCTTGAACTTTTGCCTTCTGAGAATAATTCAGGTGGTTCACAGTTTCAACTTTTTATGAGAGAATCTCTTTTTTTACAGTGTCACATGCAGAGATTCAACAGCATAGCTATATTACTTACTGTTCTTTTTACCTGAATTTCAGGGCTCCAGACTAACTTGGAGCACGATGGCCCCTAAACTTAATCTTTAGGTGCAAAATATTAAGGGGAACAAAACAAAATCATCTTACAAAGCAAATATTCATTTTTTTCTCTCATTTTGATAAATACTCTAACAATAAAATACCTAAACTAAGCAGTTGACATGGTATAAAAACCAGCTGCTATGAAATTGAATCCACACCTTTTTGTGTGTAAAGTGTTGAATCAATTCTGTCCCCTCGGCCCTGGTTCGCAGCCTCCTGCTTTCTAAATGCAGCGAGTTGCACTTTTATTACACGGGTCACAGCACATTTTGTGTTTCAGACTGATAAGTGCTGTGTTTTACCAGCAAAGGTTGTTTCCTGCATGTGGTGGGTTTCTGCAGCAGGATTTGCAGTTCATAATTTCCGTCTAAACTATTTTTTTGCAATCTTCTTGAAGTCAAACGTTCACTGCTGAAGACGCCAAAAGATGTCTTTTCCACTTTTGCTGCTTCTTTGTATGGAAAGCTGATTGTGCGCTTTCTGTGTGCACACTCGGCACAGCTAACACATTATCAATGTGCTGCAAATACACACCATAAAGATCATAATCAGAGCTCACAAGATGAACGGCCCATGCAACTTCAGGTTAAGGATGCTTACCTTCTTTGTTATATGCACTAAGGCTGTAAATACCATAACTCATTTTAGTGGATTAAATGCAGTTTAAGTTTTCTCCACATCTTAAACAAGACATGAAAATTACAAATAAACTTGATGGAAACATTTTAGAATTTTTTAGGTATTAGTTGATTTTTTAAAAATTTCTTCAAAGCTTTTCTGTGAAACATTTGAAATAATCAGAAATTGCTCTGGTTGGAGTTTATCTCTCCTGAATTATAACAAAATTTAAACTTACTGTGCTCTGACAACCAACTGAGTCTTCAATTCACCCGCATGTTGCAGCAAATATGTTTTTCTGATGTTTTATTACAGTGATGGGACAAAAAAAAAAGAAAACTAAGCCAGTTACATCCTTATTTATCACTTTAGATACACTGCCAGGCTCCACTCTCTTAAGTAAACAAAACTTGTGGTAATTTAATCCCTGAAAACTGGGTGATTTGCTAAATTGTTGTGTTAGACAAATGAAATGTATACAAAAAAATGACAGAAAAACCAAAGGGCTACATGTTCTGGCATAACCTTTTTTCCGAAGCAGAGAATTCCTTGAAACTGTGGATGTACTCTGTGACCTTCTGTGCCTGAGCTTTTTCACCACAGCCATTTGTCCTTACGTCAGACTTTAAGAGATGGCTATTACTATAATGACTAGGTGTACTCCAGAGTAGCTTTTGCAGATATTCAGCAGCCTATCGCATGATGCTTCAGGCCAAGAGCATCCCTTGTTCTCCACACATCCCAACCTCTCCTCATTTGGGCTATTAGGCCCATTTTACAGTGGCTGTGTACAGTGGCTCCAGCGGGTATTAGCTATAAGGAGAGAGAGATGGTTTCCCACCATCTTTGCTCTAAACATTGAGCCAAACACCACATGACCTCACACTAAAGTGGGCATGAATACATTAAGAGGCTTGCAGAAAAAACAAGAATTAAAGAAGAAAAACCCAAAGGAAAAATTATAGTCATGTGTATTTAATTACAGCTGGTTTGTCAGTTTAAACCTTCCATTTGTCAACAATTTACTCCATAAAAGTCTGCTTAATGACAAACTGCATTATCTAATGTGTGTTTATTTATTCTCCACTGTTTCTTTAAAGGTGACTGACAGCAACCAAGTGTTGGGTATTATTTCTGTCCTCAATTATATGTTTCTGGTACGGTCATCTAGCTTGAGTTGGGCTTTCTAATTGCATTTCTTTTTTATTTGAGCAACGGTTTATTTGTTTAGTCACTTCTTAAAAAAGAAGCAGGGAAGCTAATGCTCCAATCTTTGCACCTTGAGGGGAGTTTGTTTGTAGAATTACCATTCCTGACTCTCAACACAGTCAATAAAAAAAACTGGTTTGTGCTTTTTTATTTATTTTTTTTCTCGCTTGTCATGTTTGCGGTAATTTCACAGTCCAGTAGTTTTGGGAGCAATTCCTCAGCAGAGTTGGTGGGATGCTTGAGCTGTATTACTTTCCACAGTGGGACACAGCTCTTGTTTTCTTGGACAGTTACTTACCTTGTTTATTATTAGCCTATCAGTACTACTACAAATTATTATGTTTTGCATTAAACACTTTTAAGCAAAATTTTCTTCTTTTAAAATAATATATATCAGCTCATTTTAATAAGATATAAATGTGTTCTACAAGAGGAACAAGATGAATTCCCCATTATAAATTTGAGTCCTTGTTAAACCTAAATTTAGAGGTTATCCAGTGATTAATTTAAATGTGAGTTATATTCGTCTTTTTAATATATTGATGCTTTCTTACTGTGAAGAATACTACCGCTTAATAAGATAATACTTAATTTTAAGATTAGACTTTATTCTTGCTATGTATTTTCAGGTGCAGCAACTTCATGCTAACAAGTATTCCTGTCCAGCTCAATTTTCTGATTTCTTTTTGTTTAGTGCAAGATGACTTGTCAAAAGGTGAATTGTTGCAACTTCAGAGACATGGTCACTACACCAGACCAAAACCCCTCCATCCAGACTAGAAATATAGCTACTTTAGTTTATAATATAGATAGGATGTTTTATATTAAGCTCTATTAAAAGCATATATATTTACAGTGAAATGTGACTTTAAAAAAAAATTATATTTAAACATAAAACTTGTGATTACAGATAAAATATAAACTACTCATGTTTAAACTGTAGGAATCAAGTCTTTGTGTATCTGCTGGCCTTGGAGAGTTTAGTATAACTCACACAGTAAGTTCATTTAGATGCCATTTAAAAAAAAAATGTGTCCAATGAGAAAGGACTGCTAAGAAGACTGTCCCACCCAGATCTGTACCGGTAGTGGAAAGCAAGGAGTCATGAAGCCGGGATGCAAAGATGGCAGCGAGTGCAAAGTTCTTACCAGCAAGAACGAGACAGAAAACTGATCAAATATTAACTGTCAAAGAAAATAAAGACTTTAATTTGTTGCTATATGAATAATAATTTACTTTTTAAGCTTTTTTGTCCCAAAAGGTTTTTTCCCTCCAATTCTTTTTTTATTTTTATTTGATTTTGTTTACTTAAAAAGAAGGCAAATTAAATCTTTTTGGTATATATCTGAGAGGTTGTGTGTTAAAAGGGCAACACATGTTTCTTTAGGGCACCCCGATGTATAGCAACACCCCTACATGTACTCTATAAGCCACAATGCTTTCCTTCAGGTCTTAATTTGTTCTAACAGGGACTGTGAAAAGTGAGGATCACTGGTGCAATGCCTAACTGGGAATCAACTGACACCAGTTAGTTCTGTTGCTGCTTGTTTACTTTACGTAGGCCCTGTCCCAAGGCGTAAGTTACCTACAATTCATTGCTGCATGTTACGTTTTGAAGTGGAATGAGGGAAATTTGCAACGTTTGCTAAACGAGATCCCATGTTAATGCAGAAAATAATTATTTTCTGTATATATTGAAATATTTCCTCTTTTACTTTGCTGTCCATGTGTAATAACATTAGAAGTTTCCACTTTTACTTGAAATGATGCTTTAAATGTCTAAAAGTTATTTTACTGATAGAAGTAGTGATATTTACAGATTCTATGCTAATAGTTTATTTATTTTCTGTTTTTCAAAAACTAATAAAGCAGTTTAATAATTTTCTACATATTAAGTTTAGAATATAAAAGAGTTATTATTTTAAAATACAGTAAATTCACAGAAATTTGTTCAGTTTAATTCATTAATTCACTAAAAATATGTGGTGATTTTATAACATTTCTTTAGGACGGTCAAAATCTCCTCACAGGGCATATGTCCCATTTCTCCTGTCTTCCCACACTTGAGACCTACACACTTGAACAATTAGGCATACTTCATTCAAGTGCGGCAGGCCGTTGTCCTTTCCCCCACACCGCATGGGCAACTCCGTCCCTCGTTGGACAGCAGTCCTGCTAGTCATAGGAATTTCCCTGCTGCAACACACCTGACTCAAATCAAGGCGTAATTAGCAGACTTGTGCAGAGTTTGATGGTACGCTTTGCTCATGGCTAATTAAGTCTGATGTTTTTCAGGTGTGTTTCAGCAGGGATCGTCTTAATACATGCAGGACTGCGACCATCAAGGACCAAAGCTGCCCATCCCTGCCTTAGACTGTCACCTGCACCACTCCTAACATGTTACCCATTTCTTTATAGAAAGTCCTGAAAGAAGAATCTCTTCTATTATCTTTCTCAGCTATGAAAAGAAACTAAATCATCCCATCATAGCTATACAGAAAGGATTTCATGTCTGTGTTTGCAACCACTTATGTGGGAATACTTGTCAACTCTGTTCTAATTATAGTGACTTTAGGAAACCCAACTGTGACTTAGCATACACTGCTGTCACTTGTAGAGAGCTTCTTCCTGCAGTGCACTGCATGTCTTTGATAAATACAAAAAGACAGCAATTGCTGAGAAGTTAGAGGAGCAAGCCTTCGGCCGGCCTTTTATTCCACGTTCTTGCTTTAGGCTTGTCTTGGCCATTCAAGACAGTTTCTGCTTTCTACGGGGTTCTTTTCAGTGTCTGTAGCTGTGAGATGATATCACACAGTTATGCTGTAGGTATTCAACATGTTTTTATTACCTTCACATAATACACATAATAATCAAACCAGAATTAAGTGTGTTGGTTAAATGAAATGTTGCTCTTGATCAGTACCGGTAATTTGGTCCTCACCGTATGGCTAAAATTTTTTGGGTTTTCTTGTTATAAAAAAATATTTGTGTCCATT
>JBAMIG010000025.1:6026832-6040565 GCA_037177335.1 Kiunga ballochi
TTAGGGACAAAGCGGTAGATAATGGATGGATGGATGGATGAACCACTCTTCATACTGGTGATAACTGGTTGTGCAGATGGATTTCTACCTGGCCATTTAATTGGACCGTTATCATCCAAGTTTATAAGATTGAGAAAGGAACCAAATAACTGAATAATGTTATCTTCAACTAGTTTTATTTTAGGCTTTTTTAGTTGACTTACTGTGTTACTATGTTGCAAAATTTACTGCTTTTTTGCTGGAAGATTAAGATAACCTTTTCTGCTTATTCTTGTAACTGGCTTCTTCTTTTTACTCCTGGGATCTTGTGATCTTTCTGGATCAAATCCCAGGAATTCTGGAGCTGATAGACGTTCCAGAGTTCCCATACAAAGCCTGCAGAGTGACCTGCTCAAGCTGACTTAACTTGACAACAAGAACCCAAACACACAACAGAAAGCAGCCGCAATTAAACCTAACACACATTGCAAAGGCCCATTCTTTCACACCTATTGGTAACAGACTTCTGGCTGTTTTTGCCTGTAAATATAACAACTCTGTTTATTTGTCTAATTAAATCCACCAGGACAAAGAGTCCTACATTTGAAACACAGCATTTTCTAAACTTTTCTTTCAATTAGGATGGAATTGCCTCCTTTTCAAGCTTTGATTCTGTAGATCATGCCAATATTTACTAAAAAACTTCCATTCAATTTGGCTAAAGAATCCAATCATGTACATTACTGGTTCACCTCTTTAAAAGGGCATTTTCTTTAAGACATATTCATTACAATGATCTGGCTTCCTTGGTGCCACAAAGTTATTTCAATGGTTTAAAAAGGACAATAATTATAATTATTGACATTTTGAAACATTGTATTTTGTTCCTTTATCTGTGAATGTTTAGGAATTTCAGGATGAATTTTAAATGATATCAAGTTCAGGCTAAGCCAACGCGAGGAGAAAACGATTATTGGATAAATGCTCGTCTCCCGGTTCTACATTTGTTAAATATTGCTAATGGAGTACCTCAATTTACCTGTGCAGGGTTTAGCACAGGGGCCTTCCTGTGTCGTGTTTGCATCCTCTATAATTTCGTCTTTCTGGGTACTCCTTCCTGCTGTCTTAAAATAAAAAGCATGTATGTTAGTTTTGTTGACTGGTGACCAGAACAGGATGTAACCTGCTTTTCTTGCTTAATCCTGGGAATTAATCTCCAGCTTGCCTGCAACCTTAAACTGAACTACAGAGAAGGATGAATGCATCTTCAGAGTTTCTAATAAATAAATGGGAAACACACAAATCAGCCCTTAAACACAGATGGTGGGATTAAAAGCTCTTTCTGGAGGGTTGCTGTGTGTTGCTATACCCTCCCTTGGCACAAGATTTTACAGGGCACTTAACAAGGCAACACACATGTTTTTTGGAGCGGTTAGCCCTCACATTTAGACTCATCATTACCCACAACCAGCATCCATGTTCTCATTATTTTCCCACCTTTTTTTTTTCCTTTTCCAATCCAGACAGTTTGGTTTCTCTTATTTTTCTGCTTTTGTGTCAGTGGAAGCCTTATATAAGAGCAAATAAAATGCCAAATGGAAGCGATTAGTTATATATCTATATTTACTCTCCTTTTTAACTGTAGTTTTAATTAGCATTTTGCACTTTTTATTCAAACCGCCTCAGTTGAATCATCAAACCACTTTCTCTATATATGCACAGCATGCTCGATAATGTGAAGGAATTTAATGTCTTATTTTTAAAACACAGCAGCATTCATGATTGTAAACTAAACATGCAACAGCCTAGTTGACCTTTCTTGAGGTAGAGTTTAAAGTTGAGAAAAAATTATGCTAAGGGAGGCAGCCTCAGGGATCAAAAACACTTGTGAGGTCTGACAGTACATCTAAGCTCTGGACAGTTTGTAGAGGCTCTGGCAGTATCCAGTACACCCATGACCTATTAGTAACGGTAAATGGAGTGTAAAACTACAGAATTCAAAGCTGCAACTAGAGCCATGTGAGGATTTGTCTGTGTTTACAGTAAATGCAGCTATGAAATTAAATTAAGTCTTTTATATTAAGATAAATTATAAAGGAGTTATTCAATTCTGCAGCCTCAAAACAAGAAAAATTTGGATTTAATGTTGCGCTCTTGGTTTTTATGGGCAATCTGTGTTCCTGTGTGTTGTCTCAGTTCTAATAAACTGTAGGTCAAGGTGAATTTATTGGAGTGGTTGTCCAATTTTATTGATCAGCACAATTATTTGAATTATTTTTATCTGTTGTAGGTCATTTTCCAAATCTTCCCTTGGTCATAACTTTTGTCTATTCATGCTTTTTGTAACAGGAAAGCCCTTCCTCTTTTTTTCGGCATTAAGTGATCAAGTCATCCGATGATCATCATAATCCAATAAAATATATAAAGATATAGATTAGAAAATAGATTGATTAAATAAAACTAGTGTAATCATGATAACTTCAGAAACAGCAGGATTGAGCAATAAGTTGGTCATTTGAAATTTTGATTGAAGATTAAACAAATGTAAATATAAATGAAATAATATAAAAGAACGACAAACAGTCTGTAAATGACACACAGTCACAGGGGTTTACTGTTTCAGTGGTGGGAAACTGAACTTTTGAATATTGTATTTAGTAAATGCAGCTTTGTTTGCTTAAAGGCTCTGGTGCTAAACATGGATTCACATCTTAAAACCACAGAAAACATTCTCACAAATAAATCTAAACCTGGTAGACATGATATAAAACCGCTTGACTGGTCAGCTAAGCCTGTTGTTTTGGAGAATCAAAAGCTGAGATGCTATTTACCTTCTAGCGACGCGCCTCATCAGTTTAAAGACTCAGGAGACAAAACCCAGCACACCATGGTCTGCTTGGATACAGAAAGATGCCCTGATGCTGCGTTGCTGCCTGTATTGACAAAAAAACAATTTCACAGACTAACAAATTACATGACAACCAGCAATGAATGATTAGAGATACTCTGGGTACAAGTTATTATGTTATTGCTTTAATTAAATTGGGGAAATTATTACCGCCACCAATGAGATAACGGGCTTGATTGGTTTTTGTTACTATGATTACTGAATGGTGTTCAGTAATCATTAAAGCTTAATATTTCACCCTCTGTCTATCCTCTTTTCCTTCTTTTGACAAACCAGACCTACAAAAACACAACGTAACAAACTGTTATGGATCCTTTCTAAATCATTTGAAGCATCATTTCCTGCTTTTATTGTCATTAAAGAAAGTATATCATTAGCACTTCCTGCAAATATACGTGCATTAAATCTCCCCGAATCTGTTTCAGCAGCGTCATGGGAAGCTGGCGTCTCCCTTTTGCCTTCTTCGCTGGCCTCCCCACATGGTCAACAAAAATCTGCTGTTTGGCTCAGAGTGTGTTTTCTCACAGGATAAGTCTCCTGACACGTATTGGAGTTAAGTTTTATTTACCGGCTGAAGTTGTTCCTCCCATGTGGACAATCGAGCTTTTAACGATCCTGGGTTTTCTTGTTGATGCATCCTCAGTGACTTTTATCGAATTTATCCTCATTTCCTCTGCTTGATTGGCGTGACTTAAACAAGCGGGTTTGTTAGGTTTAATTTAGGAAATGGAAAGAAGCGATGCTCGAGCTTACATCCAGCGGGAGTGTCCTTATCTGTAGTCATTTCCCTTCCTATGCAGGGAGTCTCATTTTCCATATTCCTGCTGATGAATAGCACTTGTTGTTGCTGCTCATATTTTTCAGCTTAATCTTATTGTGCAACGGCCCTCCTCACATGATAAAGAGGGAATCTTTGTCAACATTAGAAGGTCATTGCATCAACAAAGGATTTACAGAATGAATGTGGTTAGCTTCTGCAGAGATTCCCCCCCGTTTGCAAAGTTTCATCAAACGACCAAACATTTTCCTGTAAAATCCCATAATAATGAGAAGACTATAGAGATTTGTCCTGCCTTTATCCTTGAAGAGACTTTGTGCTGGAGTTGTAATGAGAGGACAAGAGGTTCCTTGTATCAGGGCTCACATGCTGACCATACATTTGCCAATAACTGGTGCAGCCAAAGTAAGCTGCCCCTTTAAAGATGGAAGACAAGCACCTTTTGTATTGCTGTTTCTCACTGCTGATGCCTGCAGAAATCTATATAAAATCCCAATGAACCTAGGTGATTTAAAGCTATTCTCCAATTTAGGAAAAACAACACTTTTGTGTGTGTTTTGACAGCAAAACCAACTCATGGATCCTCTTTCAAGAGAGAAAAATCCCCATTGAAAGAGCCCAATTTACCATTGCAGCCATTATTTTGTAAGACCTGCGGATGAATCCTAAAGCTCAACCAACTTTGACCTCATGCCTTCATCTGCGGCCGAATGGAAAAGTGTTATAATAACACACGCAACACTAAAAGGCCAACTCTTTCATGTCAAAGCATCAGAGAGAAGCAAAAACAGATTGAACTGATTGTACTTTTAGTAAATGAGGAAGTGATTCATGTTGAAAGGCTAATACAATGTATACCACAAAGGCTGAGTTACCCACAACACTATATTGTGACAGGAAAGGGGAAGCTATTATATTCTAGAGAAACAAGGAAGTCCAAGGACTGAAATCAATCGGCACAGGCTCCAAAGGAGGAAGAAAGAAACTGCTGATAGAAGCACTCTGTCTCTCACGGCTGAAAAGGTAAATGCAATTGGTAAGGGTGATATATGAACCTCCAGATTGAAAGCAGATGCAAGTTTTTCATTCAGGTTTCAACCTTAATCTTTGCTTTTAGCTTTCTAAAAGGCTAAAAGTTAAGATGCAAAAAGGGTTTGAGGATGTTGGATGCAGGGAATTGTGATAGTGGGAAGGAAGTGCCTGAAAGGAGAGGAGAGATTGCAGTAGTTGTGTTGGGGATACTGCAGATTGATTTAAGGACCTAAATATTACCCTGCAGATTCCAGCTGGCATGTAGCCACGAGCTCTGAAAAAGCATGAGAGCATTAGAAAAAGGAAAGGAAGTGGATTAAGGGTGGAGGTCTAAAACTTCATGCCAAGTTCATCTCATGGGACTGCGAGGTAAGTCCTGTGTGCACGTCAAGGACACCCAAGATACAGTGAGCCAAATAAATGTTACCTAATTATAGTTCTAAATCTCACATATAGATGCTGAGTAGTTGATGCCTCCTTGCTGAAATGGTCTCCGTATGTCCTGCCAAAGGGGTCTTGTGTAGTTTTCAGTTTTCAGCGCACTTTTTGGGAAACATTTAGTGGATCTGACCAAAGTTTGACCAAATCTCTGCCATCCATCCGCACAAAGGATTTTGTAGCAGCATCTGTGTCTATGTAAGGAACATTTCAGAAGCACAGAGCGAAACTATCACCCTCTTTTTTTTTTCCTGTAGATTCCTATTAATTTCCATGAGTTTGAGAGAGCCATCAATCTTGAGCAGAGTAGAGTTACTACATTTTAGAGGGTGATGATCCTCTTGCTCAGGCCACAAAACACATGTATAGGCTGTGTGTCATACAATAGCCTTGACTACAGTGAAGTGGAAAGATTGGACAGACGGTAATGAAAGTGTGGAGGGATGAAACGTCTTTCTTCCCCCTACACCTTCAGGCGAGTCGAAGCAGTTTGGTCATGACCTGCTTCTCGTCGTCCCGAATGCAAATAAAACTTTTCTATTTCACATTTTTTAGTTTAAAACCAGTCGATTCCAAGGAGAGCCTTAGTGCCGACTCCTGTGCTGAATAAGCAGGAGGAGGAACTTATCTTCTGCCTGTCTGATGGTCCGTCCCACAAAGTGTTTCCCCATCACACACACCAGGGAGGGAGAGTTTTGAGTTTTGTGGTTGAGAAGGAATGCCCTTTCCCACATTTAAAAAGACCTCTACTTGATGACTTATATCATAGATAATGATTATACTCCCACCAAGAGTGAAACTTGTTGAAATTCTTCAAGTCATTTGCTATTACGCAACACTGATTTAATTGTTCATGACATTTTAGATATGCCTCTTAGTCATGCCAGATTCACACTGAGTTGTTAAGGAGTTATGAAACAGACATTATGATGACTGTTCTGGTCAAACCATGTCCAGAAGACTCTTTCCCATGTCTATTTTCTCATTTATTGAGGCCTTAACATGAATAATTAACATGTTTGTTTCTAAATAGGCAGGGAAATCAAACTTTCGGTTACTGCAGGTTTTCCTTCATGTAAAGTATTTTATATTTATCTTTACATGCTTAATGCATGCAGAACATGTCTGCGCGTGTGATTACGTGCGTGAAACATACATTTCCACATGTACTTGCACGAACCTTTGCCGTAGCGAGAAACAAGAATGTGTGTGTGGGTGTGTGAGTGAGTCTAATTTTCCCATGTCTCTGTTTCAGCATAGCATTTGGCTGCTGGAAGCCCAGCCTGTAACTCTTTAACAGGAGAGTTGTTTACTCTTTATACCAGTACACTTCACTCCTGTTTTGGGAGAGTTCCTTTGCCTTTTGGTTTTGCAGTATGGAGTAATTTTTTACAGCTTAATATGCTTAACACCATCTTGATAATGGCTTTCATGGCTGAAATGGTTGAAAGATGTGTGTGCTTTTTTATAATAACCCCAAGTTATGCAATCAGACTGGCAAATGCAATGTTAGATTATTTCCCTCTCCTGCAGAATTAATGTGAATTCTCTGTATTGCAGCTTATATTTCTCCCACAGCTGTTTTCCAATATCGCAATTTGACCCATTCCACAAGAGCATGGTACTTTGCCTCTCTTGGACAGGAGCAGACTCCTGGTGTTTTTAAGTTTGTCGTTGTGTGGTAGTCTGATAAATCCTATTTGGTTAGTCATCACTGCAAATTAGCTCCGACTAAAACTGAAATACCCAAAAGTCTGTGATATAAAGTCCAGGTTGCTGTTTAAAACCAAATATATTACATGCAGAAAATGCTGCAAACAAAAACCACAAAAGTCTTAACTGAAACCACCTGCAAGAAAATATAAGCACAACATTTCCAGGAGATTTTGGAGTTTATCCCATTTAAGGTGCAGCGTTTCTGCATATGTAGCGATGAAATGTGACCGAAGCACCTTGCAGAAGGAGCATGGGAGAGTCCGTTTCATCCAGCTGAGTTTGAATTGGACCCTAAAACTTGGCAACAACTTCCATGTGAAGTTGACAGACATAAATACATCACTATGTGCCCTGAAGGCATCACCATTCACGCTGCATTAAAATCACAGCTGCAAATGACACTGAAAGCTCACTAACACTACAATTATGTCGCACTTGCCTGTGGGACAGGCGGCTGCTGCAATAGAAAGCTCTTAGGTGATCGCCGCTTGCCAGGAAGTTGACATTTTTAATATTTGGCTAAGAAGGCCAGTTTTGCAATGCAAGCACAGTTAGTCATTTCATCTTGTGAAACTGCACCAAATGGAGCAGGAGGAGTGTGAGTCGGGTCTGTTATGGGAGGAAAAACTGATCACTTTGATTTAGCGTCTTTTGTGAGGTGAAAATGGTGTTAAAAGCTGCAGTCATATTATCCTCCTGTTTGCTTTTAGTGTTAATAAAATTATTATTTTCCTTGTGTTGTTTCAGAGTAGTTTCCCAATATTTTAGATTAGTGTTTCATACAGGGAAAGAAAATAGATTATTCAATGTATTTCAAAGCGTGAATCATTCTGAATCAATCTGCTTTGCAAGCTGATCGTATGATTAACAGGCATGTAAATAATGTTTCACATCATTATGAATTAGCGGCTGAGTGTTAGCCTATATGAATTGTTTTGTCAGCAGACAGTTGAGAGGTGGAAGGAACATTTTGGGGGTAATTATGGGCACATTTTCCACCGCTGTCCTCAAACCTGCCAAGTCCAAAGAGACGGCAGCCAGCTTACTTAGTGGCTGCACTCTATCTGTCCTCGGCATTAGACACTTCAGCTAATGTTTTGGACCTGAGCATTAGCCACACTGTGCAGAGGTATGTTTGCCTTGGAATTGGCTGCTGAGCCGCTGTGCATTGCCATCCATGTCAAGTGGTACGCTGTATAATACCATCCCGAGAAAATTTGGATGCTTAACGTGAGGAATTACATCTGTGGTTGTTTCAACACGAGCCTGAAGTGGTTGGCCCAGAGGCGGTATCGCATCCACAGGTCAGCAGGGGTGTAATCAGGGAAAATCTGTTTAAATATTTTAACATATTTATTGATTCTTGGTGACAGGGGGAATTAATACTTTCAAGTACTACACAGGCTTCTCAGTAAGTGCGCACTGGGAAAGTTGCGTGGATGGTCTGTCAGCAAAGTCGACTTTCTGCACGTTTTCTTTTATTGTAGTCGTATCGCAAGCTGTGCTGAGTCCCACTCAGCCTGAGGCAGATATGAGTCGGCACCCTTCTTTTACAACCAACAAGCTTTTCTTTTTTTTTACTTGGACTTACAAGCAAAAGAGAAAATGTTTCTCCAGATCATTCCGTTTCCACAACTCTGCCATCGTCTTTCACACACTTTGTACTGTTAGTCCCTTCATCCAGCTTCTGAAAAACTGAAAAAAATCCTAAAAATGTTTTAGAAAAATGCCCAGATACAACAGTACCACAGGTGTGGTGGCTTCTGTGAGAAAAAAAAAAAACCTTAGACGCGAAACATTTGGGAGGATGTAACCATTACTAACACTATTAACTTATAAAGAGCCACATCTACAGTGCAACATGCTACGGCTGTATCCGAATGAGAAAGTTAGAACCTCATCCAGCTATTTTCTTCCTGTCCTGAGATGCAGAAACACAATCCCTTTGCTCCAGATTATCAGAAGTGTCTCAGTGTTCTGTGCACTAACAGGCTGAGGTCAGCTGGTGTGGACTGTTTACATCCATCAGCCGCTGCATGCCTCAGACCCTTTATGTTCAGCCATGTAAACATTGTGCAGGTTATCTGGAGGAACTTCTACGACATGTTCTGTGGACTTAAAGTTTGGAGAAAGTGTAACTTTGATTGCAACTTCTTTAAATGTATTAGTTTGGATCATAAAACTAGTGTCTATATAGCCTTTGTAATATTTTCTTTACCACCCCTGTTTGGACCTTTTAGCTTTTTTTTGTGGATCTGCACGGTGCAAAAACGTATAATAAGGGTTTCCAATGTTCTGACTTCATTTCCATGGACAGGGTACTGTGTGCTGAGGGCAAATAAAAGAAGTGTTAGAAGCCAGAAAATAATACATTCAGCTAAACTCACAGTTCAAGCTCAGGTGGATGAGTGAGCTTCCTTGATCGCTGTGTTCTGGTTGCTTTATCCCCTTTCACTCAACGTGTTCTGTAAACCCCAAATCACTGTGGCAATCTCTTGTTTTAAGCATTAATAATCATTTTTTTGTTTTTTAATATAGGCTGAAAGATCATGAAGTGGGATTGAAATCATAATACTTTAGTAGAAAAAGAAACAGGAAGTCTTATTTGCATCGTTGTGAGGTCACTCACGTGCATCCTAAGGGACCTAATTGGGATTTTTAGGGACATTTAAGCATTGAAAATGTGTTTCATTCTCAAGTCTTACATTTGGAAAAGGTGGTTCCTCTGCCAGCACAGCCAGGGGCACATTTTGCATTTTACACTGACTGTTTTATGGCAGAATATCAAACTCCAACAGTGACGACTAACTTTGGAGCCCATGTCATAAAGTATCCGGCAGCAGTTTAGATGTTTGGTGGCAAGCTGTATAATAAGATGGAGGCAGAAGCATTATTTGTGTTATTTCAAATTGGAATACGTTGAGAAAGCATTATGACATCTGCGATGAAACAAAACTGGAGTAGAGAGACGGCACAAATAGATTGACCTCTGTTTGATTGCCTCTTATTTTTTTTCCTTAAGTATTTGGATTAGTTTCAGACTGTGTCCAGGCATTTCATTAAAAAGTGAAGAAATGCAGACCACAGCCCTCCCTCACATTTTTTGATGGATAACTCTTATAGGGAGTGCAGTGGGGGTAATTTAAACGCAGTCATAATTGTTTCAGTGGTCACTTTTTATAGTGGGAATGTGGAGGGGACTTTGATTGCCAGTTCAGTTCATTTGCAGGAAGAGAAATCTGCCTTTAAACGGGCTTATTATATAACTATACGATTCACTTCACAGCTCTGTTCTTAGTCATCTGCAAATATGATTTAATGAAAGTCTGCTGTAAAAATCTAAATGAAAACCACACAAACATTCATGAGGATTGATGGACAATGAACACAAGGAACAGTTTATTAAAGCTCCCTTCATCCATGCATAGCTTTGAGAAAAGCCACGGTAAAAGTTTGCATTTGTTCTAACTGCTCCCCAAAGTAAGGTTGCAATAACTCACATTAAGTGGCTGCTCGCATTAAAGGATAATACTCCTAAATTTGCACTAGTGGTTGTCATAGCAGAAACTTTTGTAGTATAAGTATGCAGTTCAAGTTGCTACAAGCTGATATAGCATCTTTCCTCGTTTCCTTCTTTTGTTCATTTTTACCTGAGTTATTCTGTGAGTGGACAAAAACTGATGAGTAGTGCATGATATAATCACAAAAAACCAAACTTTCC
Source organism: Kiunga ballochi (assembly GCA_037177335.1). Classification (NCBI taxonomy): domain Eukaryota; kingdom Metazoa; phylum Chordata; class Actinopteri; order Atheriniformes; family Pseudomugilidae; genus Kiunga; species Kiunga ballochi. The sequence continues at coordinate 6,037,405 of JBAMIG010000025.1, forward strand.
ACAGGACAGCATCGCTTTGGCAACCAAATACTCTCTAAAACTGTCCCAGTCAGGGAGAAAAATGCTAAATCAAGCTAATTTTTTTCACTCTTCCCCCAAATCTGTGCTGTTTAGTGGTTTCATATTTGCACATGTTTATGTGATTCACAAGCTCAGCATTTCTCCATGATAAAAGCAGCTTATTCTGTCCTAAATGAGTGCGACTTGTGATATCTGCAGGCGATTTTCATGCGATTCTTTCATGAAGTTATTCTGTAATAGTTCTTTAGCTTTTCTATTCTTTGTTTTTTTACAACTTTGGCTAAGTCTTTGCTACTTTACAAAGATGCTGGGAACTGTGGTATAAAGGATTTTGATCCTTAAAGTTTTTTTTTTGTAACATTTAATTTAGCTTTTAAAGCTGCCACTTTTTTTCATGAAAAACGCTGTAAAACCTGCTCTGCATCTGGGACATATTATTCTGCTGTTACACTGTAATTGCTTATTAGGCCCATCCTTGTTGAGTTGGAGTTAAAATCTTTGATTTCCATTATGTTTGGCCAAAGATTCGAATGATTTTTTTTGTTTCAAAACCAGGCTGGAGCTGTAAAGCCTGATTAGTCTACAGTAGAACGTTTCAGGTCAGTGCTGCTGCTAGCCTTGCTGCCTGCATCTGCTATCAACACCACTGAACAATCAAGATATGTTGGCAACATAAAGGCAGGAGTGTGTGTGCTTTCAGTATCAGCCTGTATCTAAGCTGTTGTATGTGTGTCTGGAAGCTGGGGGGTTTACTTTCATGGGTTTCCTCACAGCAATGTTGGAGATTGATTTAGCTTTGATGTTACAAAGTGGAGGCCCGGGCCCAGCAGGAAGCTACAGGAATAACTTGCAAGTCAGGACGACCTCGTCTGGCCAGTCCTGGTCTGTCTGAAACCACTGACTTAGCTAAGTGTGCATTGTTCACCTGCATATTTTAGCTTCTATTTCCTGGTCATTTTATTTGCTTTCTTTAATCAGAGTAATCTTGTATTTGTGTGTTGTTGCGTTTTTTTTTTTAAACTCATTTTCTGTCTGAGACTTAGGCTGAATCCCATTTCACCCCATGGCCTTACCCCTACGTTTTGCACGTTCACGTGTAGGGGTCCCAATTCCCATGAGGACAGAAGAGAAGGGGTAAGGGGTAGGATATATACCCCTTCAAATGAAGATTTTTCAGGAGCACACTTCAAACCGAGGGGTATGAAAAATTCCCCAGAATACTTTGCGATTCAATGGCTACTGCAGAGTCTGAGGTTCACAAATGTGTATTTTATCCACTCACTGAAAAGTTTTTTTAAATTATGGCAACCTTTGATTTGTATAGTTTAACATTATTTCAATATGTAACCTAATGGTCAATCTCTTAATAAAATGCATATGAAAAAAAAGTCGCCAGTCCTACTATGAAGCTTCAGTAATGTTAGCGTTAGCATACTAAACATTAGCGGTGCTTTGTAGTGAGCCATGCTTATCTACTCTGGTAACGTTATTAATAAAACTTTTGCAACTTCGCTGCTGGCCTTTTAGATTGTGTCCGTCATGGAACACAACATACAATTCACAAAATAGATGTAATGCTAACGGTACTCTGCAACTGTAATGAAGAAATGTGTTTGTGACTTGAGTCATCGGTTGATGTATGAAATTAAAGTTGTGAACTAATTTGTGAACAAACTGATGTTGTGTTCAAGCATCTTAAAAAGATGCCAAAAGCCCACGCAAGACAGATTTATCACTGTTGCTGACGGCATATTTCCTCCAGATTTGGGACTACAACTTGTCACTTCAACTTGCGTAAAAACCAGCAGCGACTATGACATATGCGATCGGTGAAGGGGTGTCCCAATTCGTAGGGTTGACTTTTCAACCCTACCCCTTGTAGCTCCGTTTAAATGGGTGAGGGGCAAGGGGAAGGGGTAGGAGTAAAAATGAGAAATGGGATCGGGCCTTAAACTATATTATATTTTTAATGTGTGTCGGGACACGTGTGTGTAGTTTTGTGTCACAAGTATCTTTTTTTTTTTTTTACCTTTTACACACTTCAGTCAAGTCTGAATGGTAGCATCACAGTGTCACTTCAAAGTTTACACAAAGCCTTTCTCAACCCAATACACTCAGAAACTACCTTTTTTCATCATTTTGTGAGGAATCTGGGAGACAGCTTTAGCCCCTGGTCCATGTGTAAGTGTGTGTGTGCATGTGTATGCCTGGAGATGAAATATAACCATACACTTTTGAGACATCTTGGTTTGCACAAGTGTGTGTGCACTATCAGATGAAATAAGATATGCTACAAAGGCAAGCGGAGCAGTTGAGGTTGCATGTGAGCTAACAGGTGAAATGAGATCTTCCACAAAGACAACCATTTCACTTGGATTTATTGTGCCCGTGTGCATGTGTGTGCTCGCAGACAAAATAAGATACACCTTAAAGACAATCCCTGTACTTGGAGTTATTGTTGCTGTGCGAGTATAGCGGCAGTAAAAGTCTGGCTACACCTCAAAGGAAAGGTTATCATGCATGTGTGTGTGGGGGTCTGTGTTCCTGGGAAGTTGCCCATGTTGACATTTACCTCTAAGTTTTCTCCTGTGAAGTCTTCTTCAGTGGTAGGCTTGAGTTCCTCGGATTCCCACCTGCACACTTGAGGCGAAGCCTTCAGACAATAACTGACCCATCCAGACTTGTCAAATGACTTCAGACCAACATCAGCTGGAGTGAATTTCACTGCTACTTCTAATGAAAGTCCATATAAAATGGTGTGATCTTCTTACTTAAAAATGATATGCTGAGGATTTATCCGGAATAGGTTTATGGTAAAAGATGCCTGCATGATTTAATACAGAGTAAACATTTCATCAGGATGTTATCTGAAATAAAACATGTACATCTACTTTGAATGAGAACCATATGTTGCCAGAGGGCCTCTGATAAGATGCAATAATATAATACATAAAACAACTACTTGTGACAGCCACATCTTCACTTCAAACAAGCATTGCATAAGAAGTAGTGAATTCCCTGCAGGGTTTTAGCACCATTTCCGTGTTTAGTTTATCCTGAATTATCAGGACTGCTTTGCTGGAAGAGATGGAATCCAGCGTGGTCTTTCTGGTTTTATCTGAAACATCTACTTACTCACA
>JBAMIG010000025.1:6046877-6060745 GCA_037177335.1 Kiunga ballochi
TTCCCACGCATTAATAACGCGTGGCCACGACTTACTTATGTCGTTCCCACGCATTAATAACGCGTGGCCACGACTTACTTAAGTCGTTCCCACGCATTAATAATGCGTGGCCACGACTTAATAACTTGTGGCCACGCATTAATAACGCGTGGCCACGCATTATTTATTTTTTCATCGATGTCACCAGACAAGCTCCGTAGTTTTCCGGTATATCTCAGTAAATTTCTTACTGTTTGCTTCTCTTTAGCTCTTGGCGGGCCTTTCTCTGCAGGGCTTTTAGTTTTGTTTAAATCAAGTCTTTTTAAAAATTAATTTAGTTTATCCTCAGTGATTGCTTCCTACCCAGACCTGCAGATTGTGACAGTCAGAATGTTTTACTGATTTAGGCTTAGCGTCCGAATCAGTGGCCAAAATCCTCTATTATCTGGGCAGTCTCACTATATTAGTGTCACATGTTCTAATCAGTCCTGCACTAATATAACAATTGCAGGAGTTGTGAATTATGAAAGCACAATAATTGCTATGGCTGCAGTCAGAAAACAGGGAACAGATGCAGTGGCAACATTATTGTATTTGTGAAAGCCTTGATTTTGGAAGAATTGTTTCTCACTTTGAGTAGACAGCAGGGCAGACGGTATCTAAGCTTAAAACCAATCTGGCCACATGCCACTTCCAGCGTGGGTCCAATCCCACTTCAATCTGAGCCACTGACCCAGCTGGAGAACAACAAGGTGGAGAAAAATCCCAATTAGACTTCAACCTTCTCTGGTGCACACACCTGATGGCATGTGCTCCCTCCCAGTCCCTACAAACTGATCTGTGAGCTGTCTCCCAGTCTAGAAAGTAAAATCTCTACTTCAGTGTCTCCTACCCTCCCTTTGTGGAAAAATCCTTGGATATTAGGATAGTAAGATGAGGTTTGTGGTGATGGGGGCAATTCCCCTGTGGCTGCAAAATATCACTTTCTCCCCTTTTGGGGGGTAGGAATTACTGACACACACCACAGAAAACCAAGTGGCACAGGGTCTAAGGTTTCAGGGGCCCGCACATTGAAAACCCTCCATTTAAGAGAATCATATCATTTACAAAGCTTCCCGGGGTAGCAGTGTAGATTTTATCGGTGAAAATGACTCACCACTTTTTGATGATTTAGTTTCATTGCAAGGGAGAACGCCATCTCAGCTTCACTCGGCCTCAAAGCCGTGCGGAATATTCTGGGTTTTAGTGATAATTAGGGGTTTGCCAACATTTTAAGACAGAAATCATCACAGTTTGGATGAAGTTGAGGATTTTTCCCTCATTTATCCCCCAGAGCCAGTTACGTGTTTGCTCTGGTGGATTTGTTTGTATTTTTTTAAAACGATGCCAAGAATATTTCAGGTTTACGGTTGTCGTGACCTCACTGGATGATGGATAGCACCAAAAAAACTCCAGAGAGAGGCAGGACAAGGACGAACAATGCCATTGGAACAATAGACAGTTTAACAGCAAGTTATTTGGATAGTAGGAAATGGTTTAAGTCTCTCCTGAGTACACCTGTTCAATCTTTTTAATCATGTTTCATTTTATTTAGTTTATCATAATTTAGAGAAAATCCTGCACAGATGCTTTCCTGTTAGAAATTTCTGAAAAGGTTTATCATAAAAATTTTGCCTCCAAGGCAAAAAGAAAAGGCACTTTCTGCTCTCTCTGCAAGAAGCCACTTGGTGCAAATTGCAAGTGACTGGCGCACATCCCATGGCTGTAAGAATTAACTGCTGTGCAACCAGATGCTGGGACCAAAGTTGAACTCACTTTTATGAAAAAGTCTTATTTCCATCCATCCTTGTGAGGACAGTCACTTTGAGGTCATCACTCTGAAAGAGACACCTACTATATCTCTTGGACCAGGATTATGTGTTTTATTAATGAAATGAGGATTCCCTGCAAATTGTGGTCTTATTTAGAAATATAAATAAAAATAACTGGACATGAACTGATTCTTGTAGGACCGATTAGCCTCTTGCTCTCATAGCTGCAGCGTTGGATCAGACATCAGTCTATTAAGTCAGCTTAGAATCGAGTAGAAATGGGGGAATATACCAACCGTTTTAAGCTCTTTAACTAAGCCTTTACATCTTATTTGTTTAATCCACACATAAACCGGTGAGTCGCAGCTTTACACTCTAATTCTACTAGATCGTGTTACTCAGTACAAAGTCAGTCGCCGTTTTTCTGTCCTCTGTAAGTAAGTCCATCAATAATGCTTTAACTATATAAATTATTCTTATAGGCTGAACAAAGCAGAAGACATGGGTAAAACACCCCTTATTATGCCTGTGTGCTATTATTGATTAATATTTAGGCTGGTAAATAATTCACCACACATAGTATGACTATCAGCAGAAAAAGAATATTACCCACAAATTTTCACCTCCTTTTTTTAGAGTGTAATTAACTACTCTGTCGTTATGACAGCCTTGCATTCAGTGACCTCGTCAGAATGAGAATTGGCTGCTATCAAGACTTCCATCAGCTCTTATGTTTCTTCTTGTCCTCTGAAGCAAACTGAGGAGGCCAGAAAGCCTTGTGGGAAAGTAGTTTTCATTTTCAGAAATCCTAACTGCTTGCTGATTTACAAGGTCAGGGGTTTGATTCCCACTGGTTCTGCAGGCCTCCATACTGAAAAGCACTTTGGATTACGGCCTCTAAGAAAAGGCACAGGTTATTTTGTATATTTATACATCAAATCTACAGCTGCGGGGGGGAGCTGGGGGTCTCGTAGAGAATCCATCTATGAACAAGATGAATTTCTGTCGCGTCAAAGAAGCGTTACTTTGCTGGCCCCTGGGGTGGATGTGTTTATATTAAGAAGGTAAATCAGAAATTCAACTCAGGATCTCCCTAGTTTCCGCTCAATAAGCTACTAATCTTTGAATTGATTAATTCAAGCCTAACTTTGGAATGATTTTTTTATTTATTTAAGCATGAAGCAAGTGTGAAAATGGATAAAGTCTCTAAATAAGAAAAGAAAGGAAGGGAAAATCAGACTTTTAAGGCCATAACCCAGCTTTGCTTTGGGATTATGTCATCCAGACGAAGCACCTGATTCTCTCATCATCTTCATCTGTCTCATAGGCCAGACTACACTCCTCTACCTCCCACCTTTTAGTTCTTGGGGTGCATGAGTGGCTTGGGAGAGGCGGACTGGACAGTGGAAAGATGCAAGGAGGGAATATTAAGAAGATGCAACGAAAAAGGGGAAAGTTGTAAGTGGCTGAGAAAAGTGCTGTGGGGGCAAAGTAAGAGAGGAGAGGGAAATAATATGAAACAATATTAATGTTAGGAGCTGAAAAACAACAGCATAGATTTAAAACTGCTTTATAGTCTAGATGCATTTAGTTTATCAGTCTACTCAGCCCTGTGCTTCAGAGGTTGTTCAAAGTCTTTATATACTTTATTCATTTGGTTTAATGACACCAAAAAGCCTCTAAGATGCCTCTAATGTAACTGTCCAAATATTAATAAGGTGGTGAGCACAAGATAATTGTTCAAAGTAAAAAATCAAATCCACCTGCTTTCAGTAATGGTTTGCACAAATGTCTACAAACACAATTTCTTTGTGACACTGATTTATTATGAACAACTAAGATACGAGTGGAGATGCTGGCCCGACCACTGAAAGCTGTGCAGAAGCCTACTGCATTTCAAGCATTTATTATTCCGTCTTATTCATTTTTGGGGAACCTGAACATACTCAAACTCTCCAAAATGTTGCGTAACCCCTAATGGCGTCTGAAAATCTAAGTATTTTGGGGTGCTGGTGACCTTTCATGAAGTCTATTATGTCAACATGTCTCATGTCAGATCACTGCTAATCAAAATGTGATATCTACAGTGTAGTCAAAGCATTAGCCCCGCCCCCAGAAAACAGGAAGTGACTTATATTTAAGCCTAAATGACCTTATGGGAAGTGTGACTGCTCTGAGGGTGAGAGAAGCGTAGGAAAGACTTTATAGCAACAGAGCAACACCTTGGGTGTCCAATGCTGTTTGCAGCTTTAATTTATTCATGTTTTGATTTGCAAAGTCCAGCACCAGCACATCCACAACCCATATCACTTGTAAATGTGTTTGATTTTAAGTAAGTCTATCCGGTGGGGTTAGCATCAGCCATGCTCGTGATCCAGCAGTCTCTCATGTGACTCTTGAGGTGTGTAGTGATTGGCTTTGCTGTTGCAGCAGCATCAAAAAGGTCAGTTCTCAAATCAATGCTGTCATGCAGAACAAGTCATTCTCAGGATCAGATTGTCATCCGACTCAGCAGCTTCAACTCACAAATATCACAGCCTTATTAAAACTTTACAATAAAACATCAATAGGCTTTTTTTAAGTTTAGAGTCAGAATATACTTTGACAGCAGGCATCTATTACATTATTCCTCCTGCAGTGGGCAGCAGATACAGCTGGATCCCCATCTTTTTAGTCTCTGCAGGTAGCAGCACTTGTATGGTGTTATCATCATCTTTCCTCTCAGGTGTGGTCAGGAGATGAGAGCTCTGATAAAGCATCCATTGCTTCCTGTCCTCCTCTCTGTTGCCCTCCTGCTTTCTACCATGTGCATTATATCCACATGACTGACTTGTGTGGAATTGAGGGAATTTTTAGTTGTTGCTTTACTATGATATAAATTTTTGTTCGCACTGCAGCACCTGCTTGCAAGCCAGCGAGTTGAGGTGCTGAGTCAGGGCACAACTCTGCGCTTGTTCATATTTTGCTTTTCAGCCCAATATGTGAAAACAAAACAATGAGTGTAAATTCTGCTTGTGTCCAGCTGTGCAGCCTCTTTGTAAAAAGATCTTTTTTTTTCCAACATCCCAAAACTTTTCCACCTTGTTATATATATTTTTTTTAAATATGAATGCCCTTATTCCCTCTGACACTTGAACCCTGGCAGTTTTAGTGCCCTGTTTCTGAGAAATAAAGTAGAAAAAGTCTGTGAACGGGAGGGTCACGCTCTTCATTGGTGCAGAAAGCTGCCGACCAGTTTTCTCTTTTGATCATTGGACCATGATTATCAAACACCGGGCCAAAACTTAATGTGCATTAATCAGCGTCAGAATACACACAGTCTTACTTGACATCAAACACTTTTACAGTAAACTTTGATCCTCTGTGTCCAGACTTGATGTTTAATTCATGTATTTATCCCTTAGAAATCATTTGTAAAACTAGCATCGCTTCTCTTCTGCCTAACACTTTGACCTATTTAACAGACTAATCTAAGGGAAGTTAATTCTCCCTAGCATTCTCTGAGATCAACTTTCGCTTCTACAAGGTATCTTGCATCACAATAAACCTATCCAGCTCTATTTTCAGTATAGGTAAATGAATCAGATGCATGTGGAGAGTCTGAGGGAGTTTGCTTGATGGGGTTCAGTGTCCTTAGCTACTCCACAGTGCAGCCTTTCATCAGTATTTTTGGTTGAACTCCGTCTCTGTGCTGCAATATCCAGCTTTCTTTTTTTTATTAGTTTTTGTCCCATTGACTCTGGGTCTAGACGTAGGGCAAATAGACTGGAAAAACGCTCGCTGTCTCGTCCCAGACACATCTCTCTCCATCACTCTCACTCCGCAGAGGGAAGAAAAGTTTCCCCACTCTGCTTCCTCTGACCCTTTTTTCCTTCTTGTTCCCTTCTTTCAGATTTTTCAGTGCACTGCAGCCACCACCCAGTCCTACCCCACTCAAAAGCTGTCCGTCACCATCACGGGCATTAGCGTCCTCTTGTCTCTGCCTCTGACCTCGTCAGTGAACTGAAACTGCTGTCACTCCAAATCCATTAAGAATGGGTCATAAATAACGTTGTCAGTCATTGAGTTTGCGTAACGTGATTGCTTGTCTCTTGCCTCTGGGTCTGCAGGACCGCCCTTTGCTCCCTAGGAAAAGCTTGAGTAAAATGGGAAGCTAATAGCTGCCTAACTTAAAGCGGGACAGCCACTTAGGAGACGGGTGCTGTTAGGAGCTTTTAGATGTGATATGATGAAGGCCTCTGAGATTTTCAAGCATGATATGGGCTTTAAAAATAGTTCCTCCACCTCCTCATTCAGTGAAAATGAATTCCTCTCCCGACACGACTAGGCGAACAGGAGGGAGATAAAAAAGAGAGGGATGAAGTGGACTCTATCCTTCACTGATCTTGACAAGTCTCTCTTAAGACAGCTAGTTTGTTCCGTGGTATAAACCCAAGTGTCACACATTTACTTCCTCTGGATGCACTTGAAGTTGCATGTGAACAAACTGGCCGTGCTGCGACTGGTGAACCAAACGCACCATCCTTAGGAATTTTAAAGTCTGGGTCATTTGTCAATCTGAGCAAAAATAGCTGGTTGTGTTTTGTTTCTGACCTGGAAGTTCTGGAGGTTTGCTTATAAAAACATGTTTCCCAATGGTTCCTTTGTTTTCCTTCATTTAGTTCCCTCCTCTGTCTGACAGCAGGTGTTTGTCCTGAGTCCTATTCCAGCAGCTGTTTTTACGATCCCAGTTTAAAGTTTCCTCATATTTCTGCTAAAACTACCCAAGTCTTGTTTGACTTACTTATTCAAATGTATTACTTACAATAAAACTTTGACATTACAAATAATTTATATATATATAATATGTACTGTATGTATTCCTATTAAGCTCAAACACACACACTCTTTTCTTTGTCTCATCTTTGTTTTCATACCTGTGTGATTGTGACAGGTGAGGCATCTGTTAATGGGTAACAACTGTCTGGATAACCAGAGAGGAAATCCTAATAGCAGCATTGATGAAAGTTTGTTCCCCCAACTGTGTCCAATCTCCACATGTCTGTCAAGACGGAGTTATATCCCACTTGGCAGAGCTTCTCAGGTCTTTTCATCTGGAAAAATATAATCCTGACAGATTGTGGACTTGGTTAACTTAAGCTGTGTTATAATGCACAATAAACAGTATATTTTTATCGTACAGAGAGAAAAACGTTCACATAGTAACATTTATATCTTATTATATAGATGTTACTATACAGTGTCATTTTAATATAAAATAATCTGATGGAAAATTAATTGTCAAGGTTAATTACAGCAGGAAAACCATCATTTATTTGCTGAAATAAAATCACTACACTGATAGTCATTATTGGAAATCTTTTTGTCAACGAAACATAAGACAAAAAAACCAACATGAAAAGCCCCGATCAATCTATAGCGTGTGAGGAAATAAATGAGGGGGGGGGGGGGACTAATACCAGCACTGACTCACGGGGCAAGTATGAACACGTCCCAGTCTCTGTGAAAGGCCAGCTCACTTCCAGCAAGGGTGAGTGAGAAAACACTGTGACTAAGCAGCAGTCACCTGTGAATCAGGGTCCGCTCACGGACCACCAGGCCCAGATGTTTAACACATCAACACTTCTCTTACAGTGAACGTCAAGTTCAAATGGGTACAAATAGTCGGGCTGACCACATCCATTATTTAACCTGTATTTTTACTCTATAATGGCTGCAGATTGCATAAGCTGCTCTGTTACTGGAACTCCCTGCTGGGTGATGAGGCACAGTCTGCTTTTAATAAATGCTTTTTTAATAGGATAGTGAATTCCTGTATAGAGTATGTTCCCTGTATTTGATGCTCTGAATAAATGATTGTGTCCAAGATTTAATGATTTGGACAAATGGGGCTTAATCTTGTCTAATAATCAAATATATTAAGATTAAAAATGGATTTTTCTGCAGCTTATAGATAGTAATATTAGATATGAATACATCATTTTACCCTTTTAATACATCACAATTGGCTCATTCTGTTGCTGGAAAGTGCAGTGATTTGTACGTTAAAAGGTTAGACTGAGGTAGTGGATCTACTTTAAACACTGGGGGTGGGGGGTTAATGGCACTGTCACCATTAATAGTCAATTAATGATTTAAACCACTTTAAATCTATCCACTCTGTGTCTACAATACATTTAGTTCTTACTTGTTTGATAGCGCTTTAAGTTCTGAATGTGTGGATGTGAGGAGGAGGTCTGAATCAGGCAGACAGTCACAAATAGCTCTGGTAGGGGGGAATCAGCTGTGGGGGAGGCTACAGTGTGACCCTGTTGGACCTTGCTGTATGCAGAAGTTCATTTTGTTCAATTTGTGATGAAGTCACGCAGAGGAAATGTAAAACTATAACAGTCCTGACATTTCTGCTATTTCATGCCACATGCTAGTAGAACTTTTTTCAGTATAAAAGCATAAGAAGAAATGAAGTCAAGATTGATTCCAGTGAAGCCGTGATGTGCTTTGTTGATGCTGGATGTTTGTAGAGACCTTCAAATAACAATGAGTGCAGAGGAAGTTCAATTTCTTCGTATCAGCCGTCGTCTTCGCATCATCATCATCCTCATCTTGTTTCACATTTCCTTCCTCTGTTTTTCCTGAGGACTCTGCCACAACCAGTCTGACTCATTTCACAAACTGAATGATGCGCCTACTGATAAGCACGCTGATGGCGATATGTTCAATACATCCAGGTAAATTGTCATTTTTCTTATATTCCTGTGTGCTTTATTCGGCCTTTTTCAGATCGGTTTGAGCTCATAGACGTACGTAAAAAGGATGGTAAATCAAGCTTGTTTTAATCATCAGCTGCTGCATCTGCAGATAAATGAAAATTACACACACTCCATCAGTACACACAGATCTGTTCCTTTAAGGCTTTGACAGGAGGGATCTGGTTTATGTGCTCTAGCTACAGAGAGCACCGGGAAATATGCATCATTACCAACCAAAAAGCCAAAGCCACCATGCTTTTGAAGCGGCCGGCAGTTCTGGCTTTCACCCTCAAACTGTGATTCACAGATGATCCTTACATGACTCATTAAGTTGAGCAGCGCGACCCTCGCCTGCCTTTCTACAGCCAGCAGCTCCATAAGAGGCAGATTCTGCATGACGCAGAGATTGTGTGGTAGAGCCCTCTGCTGGTGGGTCAGTAGGGAGCCACTATATACACAGTGCATACTGGTTTATTACCACAGTGTGAGCTTAACCCTTTAAAACCCAACGGAAAAACAGCTCAACATCCATCCATCTATCCATCCATCCATCCATCCATCCATCTTCAACCGCTTTGTCCCTAAAGGGGTCGCGGGGGGGGGGGGCTGGAGCCTATCCCAGCTGTGATGGGTCCAAATTATTGTAGTTTATTTGTATTTGTTGTTTTTTTTTGTTTTTTTGGTGTTTACCAGAGGACCGGAGACCAATATCATGTGGCACAATTGGATTTTAAATAGTTTCTACCATAAAGTGATGAAAAAATCTTAAAAACTTTGAGTCAAATATGTTATATTTAACTTTATAGGGTTAACATTTTATTTCTTAATGCCAGTATAACTGCAAAAATTGTGTAATTTATGTCAGAGATAAATGTATTTGGTAAAATAGAAGGGGCATAAAAAGGTTAAGTTTCAAACAAACCTCTGTAACTCAGACTTTACCTAAATACTGTTTAATGACCTGCTACTCAGCACATGTCTAACTTCTCTTTCTGCATTTAGCAACATTTGCTTTAAACTAAGTACAAAAAAAGGTTTTCTTCACATCATCTTTTCTGATTAACTACCTCTGCAGATGTTCACTCAACAACTTCTAAACTGCTCCATAAAACCACATTATTAATGTCTTTAAACTGCAGAAACTTCAAACCCATCTTGTTGAAGATTGATAGAGCGATGGGTTAACTCTGAGAGATAAAAGAGAGGAGATGATGCATTTTACTTTGCTTTTACAAAATCTATTTGATGTAAACCCAGGCACGATGTAAACAAATTGCACACATGCTCTCATGCAGGTACTATCATGTATTATTATTGTTATTAAAGCCAAAGCCATTGCTCATTTTTTTCCAAGCCAGTCATGTTGAAAACAATCAGCCGTGTAGCTGTCAGACGGGTTTACTAAGTGGTCGGGCGAAGTGTCACTGCCCTGTCCTCGTCCTCTCTGAGTGTTGTGAATAAAAAAAACAAAAAAAACAAGCATGCTCAGGCTCCTGGCAGCCTGGCCAGCTCCCAATCAAAAACCCATTAATCTAGCAATCTACAATAATTTGTTTCTCAACAAGCAGATGGCTTTCCCGACTGAAACCAAACAGACATGTGTTGTGTGCTGCATATAAATGGATTTATAAGTTGACTTGTACTGAAAAAGCAAAGGCCAGATTTATCCACTGTGACTGATACCTGATCAGGATGTAAGTGCTTGGTGGGCTGCTGATAGAATAGTTATCTTTGTTCACTATGTCTCATATACTGCCGCTCCATTATGTCTAATTTGCTTGCAGAACACCTGACCTTTTGACCTTCTCTCTGCACAGGCGTGATAGCGAGCCCGTGTACTTTTATTTCGGCCGTTTTTTAGCCATTTGCCCACTATAAATGACCCGTTGTTACTGGGAATGAGAATCACTTTTTTGCAACAATTGTCCAGGCTTGAAAAGCAACAGTGGGGAGTGAAAGTGCCCCTCTGGAGCTCATTTGAAGTTTTCAACCAACCGCAACCAGTGAAACTCAGCAGCTGAGTCGTTTGATTTCATGACTCTAAATCCTGTCTGATGTGAGGAAGTGTGACTAATCCGAGCGGTGAGTCATGAAGAAGCACGTTGTGTTCTTTTAATTTTGGTTTTTGTTGGAATCTGTTGGGAAAATCCTTCAAAACCCACTTGATGGGATCGTGGCAGTCTGCTTGGTATCATCATGGATGAGTTTTAGTGCATCTTATAGAAAAGTGCCTCGCCACAGCAGGGACACCTAATGATGCAGCTGCTTGTTAGCTTCTCTTCATTCATTTGTGTGTTTTGGAGAGAGGTTGCAAGTTGTGGAGGTCTGGAAGTTGGAGGATCTGTGGCATCCCAGAATAGCTGGGTGTCAGCCGGAAGCCCCGCAATGCTTGTTAAGGTCTCCTCGTTGCTTCCAAGCAGGAAAGTTCTGCCCGTCATTCCACACAAACCCTCAATTATGGCTGTTACCACCACAGCGAGGTGTGCCGTGATCTGAGCCTGCAGACGCAGCTCATCTTATGGGCTTTCAGCTAAGCAGATGATTCACCAAGGCTCTCCCCAGGCTTCTCCCGGCGTGAAATGTCACACAGATACCTGCAGCTTTCTTATTATAGTCAATCTCTCAAAGCTGGTCAGGGCTAATCGAGATCGGAGATGGATATTTTCTTCTTCCCTTTGTTGTCTTTGGATTAGGATTGTTGTGATGCATTGAACGAGAGCCAGTTTGAAAGCTGGGTTTGTGGAAATGCGTGTATGTTTTAACCAGTACGATGGTGGCTGTGTCTAGTTCACAAGCCACAGAGCCAACAAGCCAGACGTTGCCTCACATGCTGTGGTTACCATGGTGAAATGACATATTGTTTGTGTGCATTCAAAGGTTTTATAAACTGGGATGTAATGGTGGAACAACTGGGACACTCTGCTCATGTCATGCAAGAAATTATTAGAATCAATAGACGTAATTACGATGCCAATTAGCCATTCTACTGTTTTCCCTGCTTTACCTTTGTAACCTGTTAGGGCTGCAGGAGATGTCCAGTCCCTATGTTTGAGGTTAAGACTGCAAAGAGAAGGAGGGAGTGTGCTGGTGGATGTGTGTTCAGAGGTCAGGTAAATTGCTGCAGCTCCCCTGGCTGGTTATGGAGCTCCATCATGTAAACACAAATCATTTCAGCTTGTGTCGCTTTGTTTTTACAGAATCTCTCCTGCAATTCCTCCATTTTCCCTGCACAGGGTAAAGTTCAGCAGAAATTGTGGTCTCTCTAGTTAATGCTCAGTCATTATGGTTTGTGATACTTTTTGTTTTATAGTTTGCACAATGTCATGATTCAGCTGCATCCTCCCTGTGCCAGGCTGGTGGTGTGAGACAGAATGATAAGAGGTCTGACGGTATTTTTCCTGGCAGGAAATGATGGAAATCAACTACATGTAATCGTTAAAACTTAGCTGCTTTGGCAAATGATCGCCTGTAATTTGCAGTGGTAACCGCTGACAGATTCCCAAATAAATCCACAAACTTATCTCTTTATTTCCATTTGCCTGCTGTTGTCTATCTCTAAGCTCCTCATCTGTCTTCAAAGCTGTAGCTTAGGTACTGTCAATTCATTTTCTGGTTTTTCTTACCAGCCTCTTTTCTCTCTTCACTCTTTGGCCTTCAGTCCCTGCTGCCCTACAAGAGATCAGTCTTGATTGGCATGTGCGATCGCATCCAGTATGGGTTGTCTGTAAAAAAAAGAAAGAAAAGAAAACTTCTTCCAGCCTTGCAATTATGGTGTTTTTCTCCTGAAATGACAAAATGACTTGGCAGATTGAGGCATAAAAAGGGGATGACTGACTGTTTTTTAGTTTTAACAGCATGCGCTTCTCTTCTGTCCAGAGTAAAGTTATTTGCTCAGTACCACACTGAAAGATCATAAAGATCATTCTCAACCTTTAGAGGTTGAACCTAAAGATCATGTACTTCTACCGTACAGCTCATCATTGTATGTACACGGTGTGTAAATCAATGCATCCGATTAAATAATCATGCCAAATCCGATTTTATTTGTATTTATTCTCAACTCAACTTTATTTATAAAGCCCTTTAAAACAACTGTCATTGTAACAAAGTGCTGTACATAACCAATAAAACAGTAGAATAAATTAAACAATAAATATTTTTAAAGTCAGAAATTTTAAAAGAAGTAAATAAAACCAATAAATAAAATCAGTAATCAAACACATAAATAAAACAAAGCTACAGCACACTAAAACAGACAGTCTCATACTGGGTTAAAAAGCCAAAGATAAATGTTTCGTTTGCTTTAAATTGTTTCATAAATAGAAGGTGAACAGTTCATTTTGCTCCAAATCCTCTAGGTGAAAAAAACCAGGATTTGGTTAGAACTGGCTGTTAGTCCAGCATGAGGGGAACTCTGCTTGTCCCACTTATTGCCTCTCGATTTCCCCCAATTTTACCTCTTAAAATAGTTAAAAAATGCTGTGACATTAACAGTTATTATTTTTAATCCCTCATCAATAGTCCTCGATTTAAGCAAACTTTGAGTCTAAGATCTCCATATTGCCAACATGAACTTTCCCCAAAGGAGTTTCTTCAGGATTGGAGTGAAGCCACACTGGAAAGCGGCCTGCTGCTATTACCTCTGGATTGGGTGGGTTTGAGGGGAGGCTTCTCTGCTGGATCCCAGGACAGAGCGTAATGGCCTGAGAGGGAATAAGATGCCATTACTTATCGGCAACACCCAAAAGTTTTCATGGTGGAAATAACTTCCAGGTGTTCTGATAATGCAGCGAGACGCTGTATTTTATTCTTCCTCAGTGAAGGGCGGATGCTAGCATCACACTGACCAGTGTACTGCTTTTTGAAAAAGTTGGGCTCACTTTTTCCTCCTTAAGAATATGTTTATAAAAACACAGCCCACCGTTACTTTAGTCTTAGAAAAAGTCTGTTTCATAGGAAAATGAAGAGTCCGATATGAAGACCAGTTCAGTACCCAGTATAGTCAATGCTCTTTGGTTCACTGTACACACTCAAAAATAGAGGTACAAGAGGTACAAGATTTCTGTACTTATAGGTACATTTTTTAAGAATGTTCTCTCAAAAGTACAAAACTGAACAGAACATATGTGCGTCGTCAGACAATGAAAACGGACTGAAGGGTACAGAAACGTCTCTCAAAAGGGTACACCCCCACCGACAAGCAAATGTACCCTTTTAAGTACAAACTAGTACCTTTATTTTTGAGTGTGTAATTCAGCAAAAGAAAGCCGTTTGCTTTGATTTGCTGAATTTTTACAAAGCTGCATCTACTTAATTCTTGCTCCTCTTA
>JBAMIG010000025.1:6060845-6078083 GCA_037177335.1 Kiunga ballochi
TTCAGCAAAAGAAAGCCGTTTGCTTTGATTTGCTGAATTTTTACAAAGCTGCATCTACTTAATTCTTGCTCCTCTTAAAGCTTTACTGGGAAAATTGAGCCATTAAATGTTTGTGTTAAAGGCAGAATATTTATCTCTGGAGGGTTTACAACCATAAGCATCCTAAAAATAAAACCTTTCTGACTTTTCACAGAATCTGTCACACTCATAACTTGTTCTTTTGACAGCTGTCAAACAACACAGCCTGTACTTATTTTTCTGTTGATTACAATACTTTGGATTTCTCTATCTATGCTCTGCTCCGTTAACTGCATGATGCCACCATTGGATCTGGCCTGCTTCCGTCCTCCATCACTACCAGTTTGTAATGAAGCAAAGATGGAAATGAGGCTGAAACTCAAGGAGGAAGCTCCATCACATGCAAGTCCTATTGATTCTATTGGCTCATTACTCATTAAGTTAATGCAGCTGCATGTTGTGTTTAATTACATTTAGTACTCGTGCGAGAGCAATACTCTTGCCAGGTAGAGGTTTGCGAGCCAGCTCAACCACAAAAGACCTGTCTTTTTCTGGCTAGCGTCTTTCAAACAGCATTACACAGCTAAAAGTCTTCAAAGTGATTTTATTTATGCTCCAACTTCCTAAATGCAGCAAAGCTTTTAATGTCTCTAACTGTACTGGAATGATGCCCTGATTAAAGAGTCCATACATTAAGAGGAATTTAGCAAACGTAATTTGATGATTACAGTGGAGTAAATACAGTGAGTCTTGCACAGTTTGGTTTCCTTACTGCTTCACCTTCTCTAATCCCAGCATCTTATCTTTCTCCTTTTACCTGGCTCCCTCCTGAGGCTGAGCAGTGGCACTGCAGGGTTTTTTTTTTTTTTGTGTGCCAATAATACCTGCGTAGCTGTAGTCACTGCATTGTGATCAGCACTGTTGAAGGCAGTTTATGTGCTCCGGGGCAGGAACTGGCTGTTTGTCACCATTTGGGATCCCCGGCGCTGGTCTGCAGAGCAGGTAGAGCCAAACAGGAGAGAGATGCTTCCTGCTGCATCAATTAGGATAACATCAGTATAGTCCGGACTTCTGCTGATTGGTACTGCCTGCCGAAAGAGAGAAAAAGAGACTGGCAAAGGGGAGGGGGGATCTGTTTACTTGTGTATGACTAGCTGGGGTGTTGCATTCGTGTGCATGCTTGCCGTCTCTTCTAGCATGTGTATCTGTATGATGTCAGTAGTCTCAGTCAGCACCACTGAGGGTGGTGTTATTGCTGATGCTTAGCCTGAGTCGCAGCACTAGCCTCTGCCTCCCAAAGCAACCAGGATTCAGACAGGATGGGTTGATGAGTGCAGGAAGCTGACAGACACAACTCTGAGAGCCACCAAAGAGTCGGGAAGTGAGCGGATCACTGAGTCAGCGCAGGAGCAGAGACAAGAGTAAAGCTTCTTGAAAAGTGCTGCTTTGATGTTTGTGCATTATCAGAAATTTCAGAGAGGAAAGTGGAGATGAGGTGAGGGGTTATAGAAATCTGGGGTTATGTTTGAAGCCAGGACGTTAGTTTCTTCCTTTGATATATAAAACTAAAATTTTTTTTTTGAGAGAAGCTTTTATCCCTTCATTTTTGCTTTGTATGACCTCTCTTGAAGTCCATCTTTTATGTTTAAACCATTTTTGAATATATAACAGTGTGTTCATATGTGTGTTAAAGGGTGGGTGGGTCAACTAACCAATCATGTAACTTGTTAATATTGTTAACTAACTTTTTGCCTATGTGGTTATTTCCAGGTATTTTGGGTTGGACATTAAAAAGGCATGGCCAGGTTTAGGTAATGGCACCATGGTGGCTAAAAGCTGCTCCATAGAAACAAAAAAAAAGAACTGTTCCTGTCTTTATGCATCTGTGTTGAGAAACTGCACATTTTGAACATTTTGTGGAGAAACAGGATTTTTTTCATCAGGAGTTGAAGTTCCAGTCCTGCAAGCACTGCTTGGTAGGAGAAGGGAACAGGATTTAAATAACTCCAGCAATCATCTAAACTTGGATTTCTTGTTTTGCAAAAGAAAAAGAAAAAAACTTTGTTTTTGCTGTATCAGTAATACTGTCATATAAACTACTGCAGAAGCAACCAGGCAAACTTTTAGGTAAAAAAAAAAAAGTTTTCAGCCTCGGTGGGAAATTTCACCCAGACTTTTCAGCAGCTTACTGATGTCTTTTGATGCAACTGGACCACCTTGTTCATTTAATCATGCTGGACAAATCATTTCCATGTGTGCTTTCCATTTTCATTTGCACATCTGCATCTTTTATGCGAGTCCAGATCTATTTATTCTTCAGGCTTTATTGATCCTGGGTTCAAACTTGCATAAAGAAAGACGTTTTGTCATTGTGAAAAAAAGAAGAGAGGGATGGAGGAGGATACATCAGCATAAAACAATAACCGATATGGAGATACCTGCAGGTTTAATGGGTAATGAGGGGAGTCCTAAGCCTGTTGGCCTTTTTCAAGATATCTATACACATAGCTCACATTATATTGATCCAACAGCCAATGAACTCCTGCACAATGCCTGAATATTTAGTCAGATGTGTGGAAGCAGGGATGCATGGAAAACCTGCAGGATTGAGGCTGGAGCTGGACACCCCTGGATTAATGCATACCCCTGAAAATGCATTTACTCTGGATCCATCCAGGAGCTGCGGAAAATGCAGCAGCAGACGGTTACAGAAAACTATTCTCAGCTGAATTTATTCACTGTATATCACATCTACATCGAGTTCTCGGGAGTGCTTCATCTCTCCCTGACTTTTTTTTCAAAAAGGATTAGGCTTCGTTATCTCATTTTTAATATATTTTAACGAAATATTGCAGTAGAAATAGAAATCCTAATTAATTCAAACATTAAGTTCTGTTTCACTTTCCGCAGCGTGTACTGCCTGCTTCTTACAGTTGACTGTGTCCTTCCTCTGCTGTTTTTTTCTAAGCTTGGTTTATTCTTTTCCTACAACAGTTTGATGCTTTTTAAACCATCAAAATGTTGTGTTAACTCAAATTTTGAGACAACTCTGGCTCTTCATCATGACTACTGTACTCACACAATGATGATAAATTATGATGCATATTTATTTAGGTTGTGTTTTGTGGACAAACAGTTCAGAGAGGAGCCATTTTTTTCCTCCTTCTCCTCTGCAGAGATGTTAGTCTTCTTTCTCTGCAGATCTATAAGGGTAAACTGGAGGACAAAGTCTCCAGGACAATAAAACACATACTGCACTTTTTTTTTTTATTTGTCCTTGTATGTTTCTTTGTACATACTATTCTCTGTAGATTTGAATGTGTTTACCTCGATGAAAGCCTTTGGTTATATGGATTCTGCTTCTCATCATGGAGAAACTCACCGAAGGAAACCACACATTTAAACTTCTGAGAGACGGCAACTTCAAAAGAGTTCATTTTCCCACTTTTAAGGGGAAAAGAGAAAATGGGAGAGAGCTGCTTTAATTTGTGGTGTTTATGAAGGGGCAGAAAGATTATTTCATCATGAGAGGTGGTTAAATTTTATGAGGAAATTCCTCTAAATATGACTGCCGTTTGAGCTGTTGAGAAGCTTTACAAACACTGAAAGCCAACTGGAAGAAAATGACAGTACTGGTGTTGATGTTTTATGTTCTTGCAAAGTGGTACCAGCACTCTTCTCTTTGGTAATCCTGGTTTCATCTCTCTTTCCTCCTACTGAAAGGGTCTACTTTACAAATATAAAGACTATTTCCTCAATCAAATCTTAGTTGAGCTTTGCTTCATTCCACAGTTCTTCATATTTTTGTAAAGTATGAATCATATGGTTTTGTCTGTTTTTGACCTCAAAGGACCCTTTTTTTCCGATGTCATCCCCCCTTTGAGCACATTGCAGATCTGAAGGGATTTTCACTATTCAGAATCTTTCATTATGCTCAGACCTGTGTGGCTTTTTATAACCGAGGCTAACGGGAGATTTACACAGGCATCTTTAACACAACCTAATGTCTTTATATGGGCTCCCACCATCACTATCAAAAGTTCTGTTTAAGACCAAAAAGTAGTAATACTTCTTTTCTGAGTGTGTGGAAATGTGTTGCAAGCCACTGCACAATCTGATGCTGTCTTTCAGCCTGTTTACAGCTTCCTGGGTCCTGTTAGAGCCCTGATACAGCAAGTCTTGATGTTAAAAGTTTGATTTATCTGCCCTTTATTGCCTAGTAGTTTGTCCTATATGGCTAACTGTCCTGGAGTTGAAGAACCATGAGGCCAAATGTGATTCATATCTTTCATCTCTGGAGCTCGGTTAAGCCAGCTGCTGAGAGCGGCCTGCCTATCGTCACACAGAGCTTTGCTTATCAGCTTTCTCATCGGCCCTAATGAGGGACAAAGCGGCTGTTAAGAGCTTAACATTACAGCTCAAAATGTTATCTGATGGAGCTGTTTGGAATTGATGTAAACCCACCTGCAATTGTCTTCACTGATGTTTAATTAGTCAGATAAGTGAAATTCTGCTTTATTTTAACTTCAGTCTCAGTGTGCCTTATTGCAATGCTTCTACATGTTGGACAACGTGTCCAGAAAATGTCTGAAAACTGCATTTTGTCTTTAATTTAGACTGTTTGGACAGTGAGTGTGTCACATTAGCACTTATCTAACATCTGTGAGTTTGTTGGGATGATTTACTCACCCCGGAAGATGCTGTAATTCCTCCTGAGTATCAAAGCTTGATCAAATATTTGTGTTTGAGTTGTGAGGAGGTGCAGGGGGTCTGTGTGGACTGCTCTCTCTGGCACAAAGCTGCTATGAAGATATAGGACATAGAATGGCTGTCGGTACTTTTTTCTTTTTAGGGAAACATAGTTGCCTTCAGGGGTAAAGCCAGGAATGAATTCTTCCTTCCATGTGTTACCTTTCTATGACAGGAAGGTCTAACTTATAAGAAACTTTGCTTTTAAGCAAAAGCCTTCATCCTGAGATCAATGATTCATTCATCAGTCATGTGATTCAAATTTGCCAAAGTTTATTTTCTAGGATTCAGGCTAAAGGGTAAAACATTTGTACCGCACTGAGTTTGTCTCACTGCTCATCTTTCCTGTTTTCTGCACACACACTGATGGAGAGCTTGTTCTGTTGTTGCAGATTTACACAGACTGGGCCAATCACTATCTGGCCAAGTCTGGCTGTCCACGCCTTATCAAGGACCTGAGCCAAGACGTCGCTGATGGAGTCTTGCTTGCACAGATCATCCAGATCATAGGTAGGTATCTGCACATGCCTCCTTCATCATACAAGAGATGGGGAGAGCGAAATAATCAATATTAATATATTGAGTGTGGTGGATGTAATCTGCATTCATTTCTTCACCTTCTTTTGAGCAGATTTGTTATAGGCTGGACTCTGTTTGGTATTTTGACTAAAACACAAGCTGCAGGGATGCAGGATTCAGACACAAAGCGGTGCAAAAGGCATGCATTTCCTGTAGCATCTGAGAGTTTATTTTTCTTTATATCCTATAAATCTTTACCATTATTGTACTTTTTCCACTCTTTGTTTGACTTACCACTCATACCCTTTGTTCCTCTCTCTGCAATGGATTACTGACGTCCCCCTGAAACGTATTGTGGTAATATGATTATGTCTTTCAAAGAATAGTTTAAGAGATTACAAAGTAAAAGTTCTAATCTTGTTAGTGTTACTTATCCCAGTGATACTGTTTCACTCTGACGTTTAAGCGGAGACATCTTCATCACTACCTTGAGAGTTGCAGGGATTGTGGTCGGTTATGTGAATCATTCTAACCACTAATCAGCCTTTAGACTGTCATTATAATAGAAAATCATTCGAAACTGCATTAAATATAACGCTGACATAAATATGTGTGTTGCTTCTGAAGATTGTGCCTTCCAATACATTCCCAACTCATCACAAACTGATGCCTGGTCAATAACCCTTTGCTTCAATTTCCACTTATGTTTGATGCTCTAGTCCTGTTGCTCCAAGAAAACCTTATTTTATAGAGCAGGCTTTTCAAAAACCGAGAGATCATGTGAGGAGGGAAGAAAAGAAAGGAGTTGTTTGGATATTTTTGTTTTTCCTAGATTGATTTCTTTACTTCTATCTATTATTCAAATTCTTTGGAAAAGCACTTAAACATCAGAGTTTTAGCTTGAGATTACACAATGACATTTCCACGTTGCTATGGCAACCTTACAGATCCTAAAGTGATGAGTTTGTGTGAGAAAAGGTTACTTGGCTTAGTTTATCCTACGCTTTACCTCCAGTAGTCGTAACGAGTCATTCTGGTAAATATGAGATGCTCTGTTGCCCTCGACTTAGGAAGTCTTTGTTGCTTTAGCAGATTAGAGGAGTGGTGTCGCAGAAACAAAGACTAATCCATCATCAGGATGATTAAGATGAGTGAAAGGAAAGCAGCACGACTTCACTGTACCTAAAACGTTTGCTATACATTATAAAGCAGCATGTTTAGCTAAACTAAACTGTTCAGGCAGCAACAAACTGTTCTAGCATCACATATATGAAGGGACTCAGCTGAAGGAGACTCTGGATATAATAAGTATTTCTAACAGACAGCTCTTATAAACTGATGACACCCTGATAAATAGTAATTGCAATGCTTTTTTTTTACTTGCCCAGCAGTGCTCCTTGTTCATCCAGTTCATAACTTTTTTTTTTGTCTCATCTTTCTAGGACTCCCTCTGTTTATCACACTCGCATACGAACACATTTTCATCTCTGTTAACACATGCTGCTTTTCTTACTCGCGCTGTCTGTCTTTCTAAATCTCTCTCATTTTTTTCTTTCTGTCTCCGTCTGACTTCCTTTCTCTCCCATTCTCCACAGCCTCTCTCTCGCTCCGTCTCTGCTGGATTGAAACTTTACCCTCCCTTCTCGCCCCAACAGACAATGAGGCCAAGCTGGCCTGTCAGTAACTCTCTGGCGGCAGCTGACGAATTAGGCAGCTTTGCTTTCCAGACCTCTGCTGTGTTGCTCCACACCTCAGCACGCCCGTGCACTTGTGCACCTCCACATATGCTCTCCTTTGTTAATCTCAGCAGAGGTTCCTGCTGGATTCATGCACCTGAACTTAAAAGTCAGTGGATGTTAGAATGTTGCAGCTGAGAATGGGATCTCATGTCTTCATTTCCTCTCTCACACAGCGAATGAGAAGGTGGAGGATATCAATGGCAGCCCCAGGAGCCAGTCGCAAATGGTGAGTGGTTTTCTGCCTAACTTATATAATTAGACTTGTGCATCCTTTTAAGCACTGTTTCTTATGAGAGAGTGATCTGAATGTCCTGTGTCTTCTCTGTAAAGGTGTTTTGCCTCTGAGGTTTTGTACAGAAAGCAGTAAAATAGTTTTGCATTCAGTATACGATGAGTAATTGGCAGCAAGCATGATAATGAGCCATACAGCTGTATTACTGTAGGTCATGCTGTCACGGCTACGGCGCAGCATCCTCTGAACCCCTATTATTATTTCAAGCTAGTGAATCAGATAGAAATTTAAATGATATACTAAAATGTTTCCATTGGCAAACATAATGTTTATATGTGTATAATGTGTATAATGTTTATACCTCTCTATGGTGTGTTCTGGGATTTGATTCAGGTGATCAACAGATGTGATACCAGCACTTTACCTTATTTACATATCCTGACATATGAGCCTTAATATTTTAAGTTAAAGATGAATTGATATGTTAAAGGCAAAAATTTGATTTTGGAGTTTTAGAAATTAAAAATTTAGGTTAAATTTGAAACTAATTATTTAATAATAACCATTTTTCTTACTTGGAAAGTTGGTTGTCACTGTTTAAACCACATTCCTGCTTTGCTAAAAATCCTGTCCGAGCCACAAAACTTCAAATGGAATTTAAATGGCCTTTTTAATCAATGTATCTGGCAGCCACACGGCCGGGCGATGCTGGCGGTGTCGCTTTCCCCCTCTTTTAATGAGATGAAGGGCTTTATAGGCACTGATTGTCGTCACTGTCAGATAATAACCCCTTACTTTAACTAGCGTTGACAAAGTGTTTATGCAGGGTTGGTTTGCCCTGGCATCGGCCCTCCTATCATTTAAAAGTGACTAAAGCCGTTTACCAGCTTCTGCTTGCTGTCTTAGTGAGATTCTGTGGGTGAGGAAAGTGTTTGGTCCTGAGGATGTGTTGACTAACTATGAGACATCCAAATCTAGCAATATTTCACCTCCTGGTTAGTTTGCTTCATATGAGGACATTTGAATTCATTGCAGTAAAACTGTCTGTATTTTATGACCGGTTTCACGCATTTAGCACAGTTTTCAGCTGTTTTTTCCCCTCAGTGTGTCCAGCTGTAGTAGAATCAGGTTGTGCATGTGTTAGAAAAACAACATTAAAGAACCAGCAAGGAAGAAAATGTAAAGGTCATGTGAACCCTGCTAACCCCTCATATCGGTTTGTATGCTCAACACGTCAAAGCCCGCTCTAAAAAAATAAACTCCTCTGCATTTATTTTTCTTGTCACACAAAGTGCTTCTAGTTCTCACTGGAAACAGCTGAGTCCAGACTGATGCACCGGTCTCTAAGGGCAAGCTGCTGTTGCACTTCAGGCACGCTGCCTGATATGCCAGCATCCTTGGTGTGTGTGTGTGTGTGTGTGTAAAGTTTAGCCTTTGTCTCATTCAGTTACTAAGCCCATTGATCCAGCACCTGCTCTGACCACAGAGGGTCCAGCCAGCTTGGGATAATGAAGTTTGAGGAAGCATGGCTGCTTAGTGTGTGAGTGCAGGGGGAAGGAAACATCTGACACACTGTCGTAAAAACACACAAAAATGTGTGTGAGTGTTTAAGATTACTGCGGCAGGTTAAAGGAACAGTGTTTGAGCATTTTCAGCTCTTTGTTTTTCTGGATATTGTTAACAATGCTACCAGATGAAGACACAGAAGCTACCTCTCCTCCACTGTAAACAGTAAAATGTGGATTCAGAATATACACATTATGAACCAGAGCTCAAAGCGGCAGTTTCATTTTAGCTTAGCTAAATGACATAAAGATGCTTTTATTTCCATGTTTTTGACAACATGAGTTGTGAATTCTGGAAACCTGCTATTAGCCACCATCCACCTGGAGTTTAAACTCTTTAACTAGAGTCATCCAAGTAGCAGTGCTGTGAGCAGATGCTTCTTCCTCCTCTGGATCTGAAGACAATAGTCCTGGAGTCAGTGTGTTTCTAACTACTGGTGTATTGAGTAGGAGCCAACTGAACAGCTGCTGGAAGCTGAAACGCTAAAATGACACGAAATCAGCATCTGTGGATCTTTGAAAGGTCAAAACACATGAGGTATCTTTCTCTAACTTCTTGTTCAAACTGCTAAAGGTAAAAAATTAGATTTATATTTTTGTTGATCCATCAGAGTGATGCTTTCATATCATCTACAGTGAAACTCTGCTTACATGAATAGAGTTTTACTTGAAGTACAGTGTGGAATATATTGGTTTTGTTATAGATAAACAAAATTTTCTGCATTTTTATTACGGGATAAAATGTCCTTTTTTCTAAAGTGGGTGAATTTGCATCATATTATAGACTTTTAAGCTGTATTAAATGTACAGAGTTAAGTCACATTGAACATTTATACAATAAGTGACTCTGGAGAAAAGACCTTTTCTTACAACAGTGTCTCCAAAGAGCTTCTGAGTACTCAGTCCTCATAATTACAGAGTTAACCAGTATTACGTCTCCCTGACCAGTGGCCTTTTGGGATAGGATCTTGATGAATAGTAGTACTATGAATAATTAACACCTCTTTTTCCTGTTCTCCCCACTTTTCTGACCTAAACTGCTCCCATATTAAACGACATACAAAAGTCTTTAACCTTCCTCCTCTTTGCTTTTTCACTGTATTACAAAGGTGTCCATTTATATCCTAGAACTACTCTCCATTGTGTCTAAAAGGTCACACAAAAAAGCTGCCTCATCCCTACTTCTGCTCCTATTTTTACTCAGAAACATAAGGTGGAATAAGAGTTGTGTCTGCATAAAGCAGCCTGTGAGTCCCATCCTAGATCTACGGTATTCATGGTGTTGCCTTTCATGCTAATTGCATTACTGCAAGCAGAGGGTGCCGCAGTGTACAACTAAAGATCACTCTATTATTTATAGTAGTTGTTTGCATGGATGCAACAATAACCATTTGTTATTTGGTCAGTAGAACATCTACATATAAGATGCAAAGTGAATTTCTTACATTTTAGACCCAATGATTCACTGGTAGAGGTTTTGGTTAGTTTGGAATAGTTTGGTTAGCATACCGCAGCAGCTTATGATTGAAAATAGTGGAAGGAGACTCAAAATGAAGCTTTATTTCTTCCTTTTGATACAAAAATGTTGGTTTCTTAGTCCTCTCTTTAGTTTATGCATCTTTAAAAATGTCCCTTGGTTATTTTATATTTTCTTTTGCTTCTTTTTTCTTTTTGAATAGATGTAAAGACTATAAATCTTGGATGTAAAATGTTAAATGCTTTCTGTGGATTAAGGATCTCGCAGTCTTTATGTATGCACCTCTCATCCTGCAGCACTCTGCAATCCTTTCTTCCAACCTCACTTCTTCTGACTCTGCATTTTCTCATAGTTTCACAGATGTGTGAAGGATAAGCATCCAGGTTTTTGAATGAAGTGAAATATCATTTCTACTCATTTTTTTTACCCTCCTTAAAATAATCATACTCCAACACAGGAATAGCAGAGAAGGATGCCAGAAGAGGCCCATTCAGCAGAAAATATTTAGCCTTGCAACGCTAATCCTCCTCATTATAGACAGACATCATTAGCAAACCACAGAGCGCTTCCTTCCAGTACAGATGACTGTGCAGTTTGACTCCGTGTGTGTGTGCATGCGTGTTTGTTTAGCTTTCAGTGACCTCAATAAAGAATGTCAGGGGAAAAAAAGAAAACAAAAAGCACTTGGCAAAACCTTAGTGAATTATGTGCAGCCAGAATGTAACGTCTGTCAGCACATAGCTGCACAGGTTAAAAGACACTGAATCAGCTTCGTCTTATTGCTTTCATTATGCAGCACTGACTTTTTAAAATGTCATGGATCATATTTAGATCAGCTATTGGCAGCTTGTTAGTATATCCTTTCATTTGTAACTGGCAGAATGCAGCAATATTAAATGCTAACAGCTAATGCTGCAGATGTTTTGCAGAGCTCGCTTATCAGTACGTCAGTATTTGGCATGAGTGTTTAGCTGTAGCCATTAAAACCATTTGTTTGGGTTATAAAAATATCATTTTTTTATTGTTAATTTAAAGAGGTGCTTTACCAGGATTTTCTTTTTCCTTTTTTTCTTTTTTTTTTGACCACCATGATGTGTCCTGGATAAGTCCGGTTGCAGGAAATACCCCACATATTGACATTAAGTCACTAAAATATTTTGAGTGCTGCCAAACAGATGTGTTGTACCAAACCGATATACAACTGAATGTTTTAATGTGCAAAAGATTAATTTTAAAAAAGCATTTTGGGTGTAATTTAACTTCATGGTGTTATCAGAAGGAAGGAACTCAGTAAGACCATGAGTTACTGAGATGGATAAATGTGGGTCCGGTTAGAAACCAGAAGCAGCACCATTAAATCTACACTCATCTTTCAACTATCCATCGTCCATATCTGCATTTCCTAAAGCATTTATGCAGGGACAGGCTGAAGACGGTCCCAACAGGCACCAGGTGAAAGCAAATTCAGGTGCAAGCTGTTCATGTTTATCATCATTTAAAGCAGTCCACCAGGAGTAAACACCTTTTGCACAGGCTGCAGTAACCAAAAGAATCAATGCTGAGCTTTAAATAAGCTCGATGAAAATGAACAGATTGTTATGTTTGCATGTGCGAGTATAAATGTCCAGCGAGAGGCTTGCATCAAGGAGCATCTGCATCTGTGTGACGTGTGTGCAAATGATTGGTTTCCTCCAGATTCTGAAGAAGAAACTCACTCAGCACCTAAAACAAACAAAAAAACATCCCGTTATTGTGACTACAAAGTCTCGGTGGTTCATTGAAGACCCTGAAAGCACCATTTCCATGTGCTGTTTGGGTATTATTTCAAGAGTATTTGAACACACCTTTGGTAAAAGCTGCATACCAGATTTTGTATTTCTTTCTCCTCCATGGCTGTTATCACATTTATCGATCTCAATCTCATGTTTTCTACTTTTTAACACTGGAATGATCCCTGATAATTTAATACAATTAACATATGTCCCTGCTTTCTGAGGACATGCCATACACACGTGTATGATTAAATTCCCGCCTTCAGAAATACTAAATCACCACTGAAAATGATGCTTTGTATCAATCTTCTGTTACCAACCAGTAATTAACAATAAACTAATACTGCACATTATCATTACATCTCTAAACACTGTTCTGAATCTTTTAGCTAAAATAAATATATACACAGCCAGCCCAAATCTCACACAGCTTCCTTCCTCGCTAATAGGAAAGTGGTACCTTTACCTCCATCAGATCACCTCCATGTTTATCAGTGTTGTTAAGTTAAACTGTTAAGAGTTTAAAATAAGGATTGCTGCACTTTAGACCAAGTTGAACCCAGGGTTTCTCAGAGACTATAAAAGCACAGCAGCTTCATCTGGGCCCCATCTGTTAGCAGCTCACACAGCAGCCAGATGGGAGGTAGACAGCATGAGTCCCTCATCTTCACTGGCCTGATGTTTCATCACCAATGCAGCTCACTATTAATCTTTGCTTCTAACTGATCTTGCTCCTAATTTCAGGCTTTGGCCCATGATTCTGTAAAGCTGCACCAACTTGCAGCTATTCCTCAGTTTGTAGCTTTGGCTGCATTAGCACTGGCTGTCATAGGACTGGCCTTTCACAGCTGGGCTTAAAATACAATAGCAAATAATTGATGGGAGCTCAGGGCTACTGAAACAGCCACGATGTCATTTTTATAGCCGATTTTACAGAAAAAGACCGAAGCAGATAACCAGTTTAAACTGCTGGGTGTAATATGGCCTCTACTCTTGTTCACAATCTGGATCTCCAGCTGTAGCAAGAAAGAGGAAAGTGTTTGCTTATTTTTTTAACTTTAAACAACTTAAGAAGCAGAGGTGACTCGGACAGGTTTACTTTCAACTTTCTGTGTTTATTAATGTATCAACAAAAGCTACAAAACACAGAATAATCCTCTTTATTCAGATAGTTTTTGGAGTACGAGCTTATTACTGTCCCTGAGATATGACTCTCCACTGTATTACTCCCTCCAATACTTGACTCTTGTGAAGGCCTGTGTTGCTCATCTCCTTTTCTTTGTTTCCCTGCAAACAGCCGTGATTTTTATAGCAAGAGATGTGCTTTTTGTGCACACGTTGACCTTCTCATATGTTTCTGGCACAGACTGCGTCGCATGGGACTCGTTACAGGCTAACTTGTTGCTCAATTGGAAGCTTTTAATCACTCATTATAACTGAATGACATTGGCAGATGTTCTGTTAAGGGAGCAAAGACTCGGCTTGTTAAATAGACACAGTGAAGGACTTTTAACCCCTGGTCCAGCTCAAAGTGTTAGACAGCAGCATTGCAGCTGCAGTTTTGTTGTTATTCTGACACCAAAATTTATGATGTTGCAAATTGGCAATGGATGTCAAACCTTGTTTATTCCTTCTTTCACTAACCTGCATCCTGCATACATATATTATTGTTATTGCTGTCATTCTTCTCCCACCTTCCTGCCCTCGGTAAACCCAGCATGCCATGCATCTTCCTCAGCCACCAGCAGCAAAACCTCACATGTAGCACGGCTTCAGCTTATGCTATGCATCACTTTTATTCCTCCGTGCCTGACTGAAAAATAAGATTTTAGTTTGTTTTGCTTCACAAAAGAAGAGGCAGTTTTTTTACCGTTAGCATATCTAGCATCTAGGTTAGGGCTTACCCTTTGATCTGTCCTACCTTCTTCCATCATACCATCATGTTATTCATTGTATAAGTCTATAATAATGCAAAGTGACAAACAAGTTGAAAGATTTCCTTGAAATCCAACTTTTTACTTCATGCATGTTTTCAAGGATCACTACCAAAGTAAATGCATGAAATAAATCATTTTTCTTCCATCACATTTTTTTCTGCATGGAAATGAATTGCAGGAAATAATTGCACAATGTAAAGTGAGAATTTACTTCACTTCAAAACAGTTTTATGACTGCAACAGGAAGAAATTAGCTGTGCCTTAATGGTGTTACAGTTCAGGAGCAGAAAATATGGCAGGTACCTGCAGCACCTGATTTATCACCACAAACTGACCACTGCTGCAGAGGGAAACACATCTGACATTTAGCATCTGGTAAGGGCAATTGTAAATTCTCCTGCTCTGTTTTATTCCACATCTGTGGAAGGTAAGAGGTTGGTTAAAAGTAGATTATGGAGCAAGTTCAGAAGCTTAAAACAAGTAACGTATTTTATGTCTTGTTTTCCAGACATGTCGGGACAATTTTCATTCCTTTATAATCTAGTCTTTAGAAATATGCCAGTACATTGCAAACATAAAGATAAGGCAGGATCTGCATGCCTTCTCTGTATGAAGCCACATTTTCCCCATTTAACCAAAGCTTTTAGTTTAATGAGTGATCAATAGGTCCTTCATTTCAGAGAGGGCCTGCAAAATCATGCTGAGTATCGGTTAGCAAAGCAACCGTTTTAAAATGATTTGCTCCCAGGCTCGTTTCAGGAAAAGAACATGTTTGTGCACAATGGACCTTGTTGGATGTTTCTCGTCTTTTTCTGTTCAACCTACTGGCAGGTTACTCAGACTGATGCTCCAGACATCAGCAACTTAACCTCACTGACCCTTCAGACAGGACTGGCGGTCAAATCCGCCCCCGGTCAGCAGCAATACTTCCCATCATGTTGGTGACATGCAGCTTCCAATAACAGGAGTCTAAAAGAACATTTATGAGATGGAGACTTTATTTAGTTGTTGTTGCCGTCAGTAGTTTTCATGGCTTGCTTTGTCACTAAAAGAGTGTGTGGTGAGCTTTGTGTGACTCCTGAAGAATACTTTTTTAGTCTTGGGGTTTCACGTTTAAGGTTTCATGAGGGGAATCCTTAACTTTAAAAGGCAGGTGACTGAAATTCCTTGTCGGAGAAAACCCAGGGTTGATCCTTTTGTGTGTGTCTTATTAAAAATGTTGCAGAAAATGTATAATGTTATCACTGCAGCTTATTTATTTTCTAACATAAACAAGATTAAACAAATCAGTCTGGCCTCTTCTTTTAGTTCTGATTCTTTTGTTAGATCAAGCTTTTCCACTTCTACACTGCATTTCTTCCTATTATAAAGTCTCATCTGAGAAGCTTTATGCAAAGTATTAACTATTTGCAGTCACAATGCAATGCTTCTTTTGTTTCTTATTAGCAAAACAGGGCTGCTATGGAAGAAAACAGGTAATAGATAAAGCGATAACCAAACACATCCTTGTTGTGCATTGCATTATTTAGCATCTTTTCTTTAAGATATTAAAACTAAGACTTGTGGGGTGGCTGCTTGATCTGTGGCATACATGGAACTTCTTTGTGTCTCACACATGTGAGGACATGCAGTCTGCATGTGTGGAAGATGCCACATGGGAGCCATCCAAGAGATTTTAGGTTAACATCACAATAAAAGAAGTCAGGAACTCGTTTGTCTGTGAATCCTTTGCTACTTAAACTGAATCGTCATAACTCATAAATGTTTGTTAAAAAGTTTTATGATGTATAGCTTGATTAAAGTTTAGACTTTTGTGAATGACTCTGTGAGCCCAACAAGTTTCTTTATTGTGGATTCTGACATGAAGAGCAATGATGCCTGGATAAAGAGACAAGATCCTTTAACCCAGACTCCTCTCTGCACATCAATTGCTGTAAAACGGATTCATTGCCTGTCAAAATCTGTCTGCTTTAGACGCATCAACAAAGACAGAACCAGGAGAAGCACAAGTGTCAGCTCGACGCTCGGAAGAAAGAAGTTGATGGAGAGGTCACGGGCGATGAGAGCTGGGTTGTTTGGAATAGTTAGGGAGCGAAGCAGCTGCAAATCCTTACAGTTTAGATAAGCCCTTTAAACTGCAATGTCCTTCAGGTCAAACATCAGGTGTTTATTTAAAATAACAAATCATTCTCACGTTCTGTTTTCTTAAGCTTTTTCTTGAAAAAAGATGAGAAAACAGAGCCACACGCTGAAGCAAGGTTTGGGTTTGTTTAGCCACAACGTTGTTTTATGTCTCAGATGAAGCGGTAATTAAGGTGTTGGTCCACTTGTGTTTGGTAGTTGCATCTAAGGGATAACTTCCAATACGATCCATCGTATATCTGTCACATGATAGGGATCATGCTCACCTTTTAGCAAAAAAGGGACACGGACACAAAAAGTTGTAAACATAAAGTTGTAACTGGTGTCTCACTTTAACCCGCAAGTCCTACTGACGTGTTGCAGCCGGGCTCAAAGGCCGTAACAAAAAAGGAGTAAGGCACAAGGTGTTTGGTGTTAAAAATAAATAAATAAATTTTTAAAGAAACCCAAAAACCCTGAACCAAAAAGGAGCAAGCCTGTCTCCCAGGCCCAGCCAGGGAGATCACCTGAGCTACTGCTGAAGCAATAATGAAGGGGGGCAGAGCACACCGGGCCCAGGTGCAGCTCATGCCACCAGACGGCAGCCAGGGCCTTGGAAACACACAGCATGAACACACACCCATCCATATGAGGAGATTATTTTACACGGTAAGTTTGTAGTGTGTCTCAACTTACATTTAACAAATTCAGACGACTGTCTTTTATGTGTTTCTGAGATATAAACATTTTCATACCATCTGTCATGTTAGAGTGGGTTCTCTCTGTGTTAGAGTGGGTTCTCTCCGTGTTAGAGTGGGTTCTCTCCGTGTTAGAGTAGGTTCTCTCCATGTTAGAGTGGGTTCTCTCTGTGTTAGAGTGGGTTCTCTCCGTGTTAGAGTGGGTTCTCTCCGTGTTAGAGTGGGTTCTCTCCGTGTTAGAGTGGGTTCTCTCCGTGTTAGAGTGGGTTCTCTCCGTGTTAGAGTGGGTTCTCTCCGTGTTAGAGTGGGTTCTCTCCGTGTTAGAGTGGGTTCTCTCCGTGTTAGAGTGGGTTCTCTCCGTGTTAGAGTGGGTTCTCTCCGTGTTAGAGTGGGTTCTCTCCGTGTTAGAGT
>JBAMIG010000025.1:6078183-6090663 GCA_037177335.1 Kiunga ballochi
TGTTAGAGTGGGTCCTCTTCGTGTTAGCGTGGGTTCTCTCTGTGTTAGCGTGGATTCTCCCCGTGTCAGCGTGGATTCTCCCCGTGGCAGCGTGGGTTCTCTCCGTGTTAGAGTGGGTTCTCTCCGTGTTAGAGTGGGTTCTCTCCATGTTAGAGTGGGTTCTCTCCGTGTTAGCGTGGGTCCCGTGTTAGAGTGGGTCCTCTCCGTGTTAGCGTGGGTCCCGTGTTAGAGTGGGTTCTCTCCGTGTTAGCGTGGGTTCTCTCTGTGTTAGCGTGGATTCTCCCCGTGTCAGCGTGGATTCTCCCCGTGTCAGCGTGGGTTCTCCCCGTGTTAGCGTGGATTCTCCCCGTGTCAGCATGGGTTCTCCCCGTGTCAGCGTGGATTCTCCCCGTGTCAGCGTGGGTTCTCTCTGTGTTAGCGTGGATTCTCCCCGTGTCAGCGTGGATTCTCCCCGTGTCAGCGTGGGTTCTCCCCGTGTTAGCGTGGATTCTCCCCGTGTCAGCATGGGTTCTCCCCGTGTCAGCGTGGATTCTCCCCGTGTCAGCGTGGGTTCTCTCTGTGTCAGCGTGGGTTCTCTCTGTGTTAGCGTGGGTTCTCCCCGTGTCAGCGTGGGTTCTCCCCACGTTAGCGTGGGTTCTCCCCACGTTAGCGTGGGTTCTCTCCATGTTAGCGTGGGTTCTCTCCGTGTTAGCGTGGGTTCTCTCTGTGTTAGCGTGGATTCTCCCCGTGTCAGCGTGGGTTCTCCCCACGTTAGCGTGGATTCTCCCCGTGTTAGCGTGGGTTCTCTCTGTGTCAGCGTGGGTTCTCTCTGTGTCAGCGTGGGTTCTCCCCACGTTAGCGTGGGTTCTCTCCATGTTAGTGTGTGTTCTCTCCGGGTTCTCCAGCTTCCTCCCACAGTCCAAAGACATGCACCTTGGGAATAGGCTAAGTGTGTATGGTTGTTTGTCTGTGTGTTGGACTGGTGACCTGTCCACCGTGTCCCCCACCTCTGGCCCAATGTCAGCTGGGATTGGCTCCAGCCCACCTGCGGCCCCGTTTGGGAATAAGTAGTAGATAATAGATGGATGGATGGATTTTAACTGGCTGACTTGATCTGAGCCGTATTTCTCTTTCGGTTTGGTCATTGGAATTCATGAAGTAGTTTTATCACTTTGAATCTTCCAAGTTTTCTGTTTAATTGCTCTCCTTTGCGCTTCTATGGTAATTAAAGAAATTATGGAAGAAAGGCTAATCAGGAAGTGCTGTTTGGTGCCACTCAGCCCTGGTGCCGTGTTGGTAGGAACATGATATTCTGTTTTACAGTGAGGGTCTATAAATTAAACCGAGGGCAACTGAAATGGATCATCACAGAATTCCAGCAGCTCCTTCTGATTATTTTTCCAAGCTATTGCAAGTTTCCTTCCCCTCTGGGCCATGTTTAGCATTCAGCCTCATGTCAGTCCTAAAAATGCAACCCCTTTTTTTTCTGCTTTAAGTACTTCATGAGTTGGTGAAGTGTGCTTAATCTAAATACTCTCTCTCTGGATTGCTTTTAATGGCTTATGTGGATCTGACTGATGCCAGCCTGCATTGGAAAAATAAATGATGTCGGTTACTCTAAAAACTGTTACAGGATGCCACAAAGCCAAACCGCCCACCAAACTAGCAGTTAAACATCACCAGAAACCTGTGGAGCATTAATATCCTGTCCATCACCACCGCCTTCAAACATCGTTCCACTTGTTTGCATAATTTTGGAGATAATGTGGAGTAAAAACAAACAGCAGCTTTCTCTTAAAGCATCAACAGTTCAGGCTGAAGTGTCACTTGGAAGCTCAGGCTTTCTTCAACGTTGCAGGTCGTCTTTTAAAACCGACACAGAGATCCGTTTCCAGCTGAAGAGATTTACTGCTTCTTTAAGAGATTACTGCTTTTAGTATTAATCAGCTATTAAACCAACCTTCAAACACACACATAATTAAAAACACACTGCCTGTGGAACCGGCTCAAGGTCCTTCAGTGTGGCTTTTTTTGTCGTAAATATTTGTAGCATGAATCAGTCTCCTCTTGGTAAAAAATCATGCAAACATGATCTGCTACAGGCTGTATTTTCTCTGCCTGTCGGCTGCTTATTTTGGCAAACAAGTCCCGCATCCGAGGCCCTCATGCTTAGTCTTATTAAGGCTGGGGTAATAGGCATTCACAAATGCTGCTCAGCACATGTCTCCATATACAAACTTCTAAGAATGTGTGTGGGATAATGAAACAATCAAGCAGCAGTGTCAGTCTGTGTGGGCAGAGAATATGGAAGCCACATATGAGCCTATTTGGTGCCTGATGTGAAGCAAAAATGCGTGCGGTGTTTCGAAGTGGAAGGTTGTGGTTTTGTTTGGCAGATGGCGAAGGTCTGCGTGTGAATTCATGAACCAGATTCTCTCTGTTCATGCAACAAGCATAAACATATGTGATAAGGCTTGCAGCAAGTGTGGAACAACTTGTGTTTATGTTGATTTAACCGATTTCCTCAACGGATACATCACAGAAAGCTCTGACCAGTAAAATGAGTAACACTGCTTACGTTCTCAGAGTGCAATGTTGTGCTGGGAAAACCTTCATCCTGCTGTTTTTTATGGGTTTTAATTGTATAGTTACGTACCTAATGGTACCATACACCATGTGGGCATTACTTTAAAATAGATGTTTTACTCAGTCTCCCTTCTAAAATCTATGTGTCAATCATATTTTTGAGATTTTAATGATCCATCCATCCATTAGCTACCGCTTTGTCCCCAACGGGGTCGCGGGGGGGCTGGAGCCTATTCCAGCAGTCAGATTTTAATGATGTACCATAAAAATTATTAACTGTAGATTCAATAAAAGTAGAACTTATTTAAGACCCAGATGATATTGGATTTATCTTTGAAACTATATTGTACTCTAGTAGCCGATGATACAAAGACATCCTGTTACATCAGCAGGAGTCCAGTGAAATGTGTGGCACATATGTCTTTTAAACGTGTTCAGGCAGAAATATTTGGGGTTTTTAGGGGTTATAGATGTTTACAGGGATAAACTCTCCTAGCATGACAGTCGCAAGTTGAAATACTGGGAAAAAAACCTTTATTATGCAGGTCTGATGCATTCAATGGCCTCTAGACACCATGGAAACCAATGTGATGGGATCTGTGGGAAGCAAGCCTGATCCAAAGAAAAACCCTACTCAACAACGCACAGGATCTAAAAGATCTAGACTCCAGGATGTCTATTTTAATGTCTTCTCCAAACATATAACTTTTTTGGCCCTTTATAGGAGGACCCAAACAACACAAGCCAGGCAGTTTTACTATAGTATCAGTATTTGATATATAGTATTTTAATCATAGTTCGCTCTATTTTTCTCCATTTTTTTTTACATCAAAATCCCAGTCATCATCAGCATTGTGGAACCATAGATAATATACCATCACTTATGTTGTCTGACTGAAAGCAGAATCATCTCTACAGGAGTTTACTCAATAGTGATTATTGAACAGACTTGAGTTAAACCATCTGAACCATCTGTATCAGGTCATTTTCAATTAATTTGTGTTCATTATTAAGCTTTCTATGTAAACGTCTTATTACCACATGCAAAATTGTTAAAAGATCTCCATGTGCTTTCTTTTTGTGAGATGGATCCTCACTGAGATGGCATTAAGCCAGCAAAGAGCATACATTTGGTTGAGTCAGTCTTGGTGCAGCGATGACTCATTATGTGGTCATTAAGAAGGGACATGGACACTGAGTAAGCAAACGTTATAGAGAGCGCGAGCTGAGAGGGGACTTACAGC
Organism: Kiunga ballochi; assembly: GCA_037177335.1. Taxonomy (NCBI): domain Eukaryota; kingdom Metazoa; phylum Chordata; class Actinopteri; order Atheriniformes; family Pseudomugilidae; genus Kiunga; species Kiunga ballochi. The sequence goes on from JBAMIG010000025.1 coordinate 6,081,993, forward strand.
TCATGAATCATCATTGCTGCTGGACATCTGGGTGCGTTGCCCATGTTGTGCCCCTGACACACTGTGCTGAAACAGAGCGCTCTGACCTTTGACCTTGTCATAAAATGCCTCCTGAGTGTGTTGGCTGCCAGCCGCCATGCTAATGAAGCCGCCCGCTAGACACTGTCAAAGAAGGTCTGCAAACTCAGAGGCCCTTTGTGGAACTGCTACTAGTTTATGTGTTAGCTGCTGTTGAATGCATCACAAAAAGCCTCAAATGCGCCATACTGACTTGTACAATTTATAATTTATTTACAAATCAGGTGTGTACGAGTAGCACACTTGCTCATTTATGGATCCATATTGTACTGAATTTATAGCACATTTCTGCCACTCACTGCCTTCAGTTGTGTGTTCCTTCCTACAGTGTGTATACATAATATGCACAGGGTTGTGTAGGTGGCTTCATGCTGTGGTCAGTATGCCATGCAGCCGGGGTCCAGGGTTATGCGGGGGTCGGGTAATAACTACACAATGATGTGCTTTATGGGTAATAATGCTGATCTGCCCCTTCCACTGAATGCTATGCCCCTAGACATTTTGGCTGGCTGAATGCTAAGTGTTGTCGCATTCTCGATGTGTCTGTCCTTTGTGCTGACTGTCTGCCATCTTCTTTACAGATCGAGAATGTGGACGCTTGCCTCAGTTTTCTGGATGCCAGAGGAGTAAATGTACAAGGGCTCTCAGCAGAAGGTAAGAAGAATAAACAATGCACAATTCAAAACCCCATAAAAGTCTTAATTGAATCAAATAAGCAGTAGAAGAATGAATCTGTTACAGTTTTTGATCTGGAAAATCCCCTGGGCTCCAGCAACACCCATCCCTTTGTGGGTAGCTTTCCATTTCTTCCAAGTTCCACAAAGTGTTCAGAAAACTGGTTAAAGTCCGTTTCCAAGACGTATTTTACTTCACAGGAATGGAATTTACCACGTCGATATCACGACAGGGCTCGCGGTTTTCACTACAGCAGCGTAGGCAGTCATTTGGGCATCAAGGCTCGATTGTGGGAGATTGAAGCTGGAGAAAAGGATATTCTTCTTGTCCATCAGGATATGCTGAACATTTAGTTATTCTACAAAATTCCCTTTAAAAAGTTTTAATTGCCTGAGTTGGTTTATGTCTGTTTCAAAATCCTGATGTGCAAACTGCAGCTGACGTTGCTAAGTATAAGGATGAGGTGACCGACAGGCTCTTTTTGATTTGTGTCCTGAAGCAATAAATGCACATGACTGACAAATATCTTCTCCATATATGATCTTATAGCCCAGATATTCCCAGAAATTAAAATAAATCAAGAGATATATTTTTCATGCATTCTTTTTCAGTGGATGTCCACTGCAGTTTATTTGTTTTTATTGCTGAATTTATGCCCTCTGATGACTCAAAATTTTACTAATTTTAAGCCAATAAATGAAAATAGATTGTATCTACTCAAAGTATTGCACTCTGCTAGAGGTAAAACTGACTTTGTTTCCTGATTCTGTTTGTGTATTGCACATCTGTCAGACATCCTGGTGTATATAGAGAGCAAATGAACCCGACCTGATTGGGATAAACTGTAAGTTAGCATCAAAAGTCCTGGATATCAGCAAATGTTAATGAAACTCATTTCACCGATTCCATATATGCAAATAGAAACAATTAAAATGTCCTTTACTAAATGAGGTTTTATTTAAATGAGACACCACACCAAATGTCCGTATAGGATTAGAGTCACTGTTTAAAAAATGTTGCATATTGTTGAAGCTGTTTGCATGTTTAATGGGTTTTATAGACGAACAGACACCTTCCAGGCGTTGCAGCAGCGTTTACAGCTCTTCTCAATGACCTGCCCTTTCCTTGAATCCCTGTTTCTGTTTTTTTCTCATGTTTCCTTTTGAACATAAGAGCTAAGTGTTGGTTTGACCTCTCAAAGAGCACAAATAGTCCAACATCCTGACACACTGACCAGCAGCTCTAAATTTTGTCCCCCTCTCTTAACTACAGCTCTAAAAACAGCAAAGTGACTCACAGGACCTGGAATTTCAAAGTGGGTCTTTAGATATATGGGCTATTGGGTTACCCTGCTTATTGCTGCTGCTGATGCATTTCATTACAGCTTTCCTTCAACCCTCTTTCCCTCTCGCTGTGCATGTGCGGTTCTTTTTGTGCGTCGAGCGACGTGGCCACGTCCACCCCCTTGTGTCAAATCAAATTTGCTCAGGCTTTCCTGGCATATTCAGTCTTTGTGTTTTTACAAGGCATTGGAATTAAATAAAGCAGAGTATTTGATGTGCATAGACCTACTTATAGCAATAACCTCTTTAGAAGATCCGCTTGCATTTCTCTTGTGGGAGGCTATAAAGCAAAGTTCCGGAAAAACTCATCTTATTGAAGAGTGTTTTGGTTCCTCTGCAGACTTTTCCGCTGAGGGAGGTTACGAGCTATAATAAAATCAAATCAAAGCATTTTTTTTCATACGAGAAAGCAAGCAGGGGCATCTGTTCTTGAACTTATGACAAAGGTGGACAACAGATCCGACATATGTCTGAGTTGACCAACATAATTTGACAATAAACTCAACCACTTTTGCTTTTATTACTATTATTATCAGTTATTATTTATATATTACAGGATATAAAGATATGCTGCATATATTTATGGGTAACATTTAAAAGGTAAAACCTCCTAAAAGCCCCCCCTCACAGTTCACACAGAAAGTAAATCAAACTGACAACATAAAACGTTTTTACTACCTGAAATGTGATAATTATGTACAGGAAGTTCAGTCTGTTTCCAGCCTTAAAAGCACGTGTAAAGCCCCGAAACACAGTTCCTGCAGTTGATAATGAGAGAATTCAGGGGTCCTTGCAGAAGATCATTAAAGCATTTTCCACTGCAGGGTCTCTGCAACTAAAACCTTTGCAGAACAGCCTCATAATGGTTTATAGTACCAGCAAACAACCTACAGCTTAACCTGCTCTCCACAGTGACAAGTGTCTTGCTTGATCTCTATGGGTTTTTTTTTTTCTTTTAATAGGTTGGATTTCATTATTTCCCTTTAAACACCCAACTGTGTTGGATCAGCAGCACACTAGATCTGTGACCACAGCAGGGAGCGTACGGGGAGGATGAGGCTTCAAGCTGAATTTTAGCACTTAAAATAATCCTTCAGGTGTTACACGAATCGGGTCGGAGAACAAAATGTTATGGAGTAACTAAGATGTGGTAGCTGTCATGAACATCAAAGAGCTAACCTGTTTGCGACTGTTGGCATTAAAAGTTTCAGAAACTGAACTTTAAATCTTGTTCATTTCCAGGTCATTATTTTCTATGTGAGGGTTCAGCTTTGTAATAATGATCCGTATAGCTGCTCTGCATTTCTCTCTATGTGCCTTGTGATCACATTTCATATACTTATTTTTAAAGAGATACTTTTGAACTGTACTGCTTTGGTTTGGAGTTTCTCCTGCTCAACTAACACCTTGTAATTATCTCCATCATGTCATTCTTTTAAATGGGGGGACCGTGACTTTACCAAGGCTGAGTGGAAAATATATTGTCTAAAATGAGTCAAAAACAATTATACAATATCAGTTTATTATCTGTACTGTTTATTCCAATGAGGCTTTTTTTAACTCGACTTTACAGTTTGGACTCATTTTTCAACCTTTGCCGGGCTGCCAGGTTGTGGATGTGGCATCGTATCAGGGTGATTCGCTTACTAAGAAGGATGTTTATCAGCTTATTATAGTAACAAAATGTATGCATTAAACATGCATTACTATCTTTCACTAAACTACAGAAAACACTGTTGTTTTCTTAAAGCCTTTATAGATTATTGTTACATTATGGGTGTTTGAAAATGGGAAATTGCCCCTAGAGAATGAACCCTAACTTTTCTCATTGCCATGGAGGGCTGAGAAAGGTGTAACTAAAAGAAAAACCTGCATTAACCCCTGGCCTTCCTCTGCTACTCATAAACTCTCACTACCCTACAATTTATTAAAAAACAGAAGCGATTCTTGCAATTTTAGCCATATTAGTTATTTTTTTTTAAACCTTTATCTCTTTTTTGCCAAAATCCTCACAGTTCTAAGTTATTTTTTTATTACAACATAATAAAAAACATATATCTGATTCAAATGATTCATTTAAAAAAAGAAAATTAGTCAAATCCACAGATGGAGCAAGAGATAGTTCTCACACCCTAAACTTTTCCATTAACCTTTTAGTTCCTAATTCTGTGGTTTATCAGTTTTTCTGATTTTATTTCTAATAAAAAAAAAAAACAGACTCATCTGATTTGGTGTAATTTTGCCTGTCGTTTTTATTCACTAACTAAAATCAGACGAGCCGCATCTAAAACGTCTCCAACCCTTTAAAGAATCACTTATATTGTGGTTTAGCTGAGCTATTAAAATTTTCCCATTTATATTTTTGAGTCTTTGGCCGTCAAACATTGGCTCACGTCTTCTAATGCTGCACTTCACACTTAAACTACTCGGTTGTTTATGTAAGCAGATGTTTCAGTCTGGAAATCTGAGAACTCTAAATTGTATCTCTTCTGTATACGCTTTACATCACGCTCAGCATGTAGCCAAATGACTGAGCTGTATAACTGAGTCATTGTGTCAGATACAGTACAGCTGTAATCTACACCAGTGTTCAATGTTATTATAGATTCTTATGTTTGCTGCACAACATCTGTGCCTGAGCTTTATCCTCAGGAGGACATTTCAAAAGTCAACATATGCTTGCTTTATAGTGTTTGAAAAACGCGACAGACAGTCGGGATAATATTTATCTTAAGCGTCACAGGACACAGCTCGGGTCCCAAACAAATGAGAAACAACTTCAGCACCACTTCTTCTTGCAGAAGCTTTTTTTTAATTCCAAGAAAATGCTTTTGACTCGACAGAGGGTTTGTTGCAGGGTAAAGCTGTAAATCACTTTATGCTGCAGCAATACATGGCTGCAGTGGTGCACTCATTTAATGAAGGACTTATTCAATAACTGTGACAGCTATTTCAATTTTGCTCCCATTTCGCCCATTCAGAGATCCGGAATGGCAACCTGAAGAGCATCCTCGGCCTCTTCTTCATCCTGTCGCGCTATAAGCAGCAGCAGCAGCAACAGCAGCAGTACTACCAGTCCCTCGTGGAGCTCAGCCAGCAGACCAGCACCACTGCACCGTCCACCAGCAGCCTCAAGACACAAGAGATGCAGTCCAGGTATGCAGCTTCCCTCTCCTTCTGTTACAGTAATAGCACAGTGTCACAGGTTTGAATTAGTGTGCTAGTTTTACATGTGCTACATTTAAATGATTAATTAGGTCCAGTTTGCAAACAGGAATAATGATGTGAACTTGCTGCTCAGTTGTGCTAAAAGAGATGCTAGTGATTAAAAATTTGCTGCATCAGCTTTAAGGCTTTTCACAAGGATGTCTGGCTTAATGACAGCAAAGCAGAGAAGTGATGTCATTTCTGGAGAACTCCTTTTCTTATTAATGTTTTCTCTTTATGCTGAATACCCTCAATACTCTCCTATCTGCACTTATAATTAAAACTGTTGCTTTTGTTTAAAGACTAAATTAGACGTGATGAAAGAGAAAACAAACTCCAGCATGTAAAAGCTAGTTCTTTTTCTTCCAATGTTTTTGTTCTTTGCTAATTTCAACTATTTAAAAGCAGCTTCTTTTCCCACAGTTTTATGCTAAGCAAACCAGTAACTGAATAACTTGAATAAAATAGTTGATTTAAATGGTTCAATTGATTAAAAATGATTGCTTTCTTAAAAACAGCAAATGCAACATGGAACATAGGCATAGTTTCTGCAAACAAACATATGGAGATGATGGTGGAGAATCCAACTGAAAGGGAATTTGGATACTTCACAGATTCTGCAGCACAAACACTTTACTCCAAAATCATGATATTTAATTAATAACTGTTGGCATTGCACATGTATGTTGGGGTAGAGGGAGTGAGTATGGCGTCCATGAATCAGGAAAGATGTGAATGAGTTGTAAACACAGAAAGGAGTCATTTTCAGATCTTAAACATCGGATAAAGCCTCCAAAACCAAACTTTTTCTTTTGTTTCTTAGTTACAGGTGTCATTTTAGAGTGGAAGTGCTGGCAGTGAGAGATGATAAAAGCAAAGAGAGCCTGTCCTTGTGTGATGTAAATAGACACAGCAATCTAAAGCATCTAAAGGAAAGCCTGACGTGCCAAACATGAGCCGCATTCTTCATGATCAGATCTAGTTCTTGCTCTCCTACATTGAGCTGAGCTGCACTGTGCTTTACTCTGTTAGTGTTTGTGTGTGAAATCAGCCCTATAAGTGCAGTTAGTTTCACATAAGGACAGCGTATGTGATTAAGATGATACTGGCATCTTCGGCGTTGCTCAGTTTGGACGAGTAAGGAAGTGCTAGCCATGGGGTCACTGCATGGTGTATATAAAACTGTGTTTGGGGTTATTCAGGGCACAGCTGCCTTCCACCCCCACAACAGGTGGACAACGCTCTCACACATACACACAGCGAGGAGTTTGAAGCTTACTGCAGCGTCAGTGTAGCATTGCAAATATGCCAAATCGATTCACCCACACACTCTGACATTAGCTACCATTTCCAGCAGTGCATCCTTTGGGTTTATGTAGAAACTAATAGAAACATGAAGATGCAATTCACATTCTGAGAGTCTCGGTTCAGTACAGCATAGATCTTCTGTCTTCACTGTGGTTATTAGTCACGTCTGATTCCTGAAGGCCAATCTGAAGGTCTGTCGGTGATAAAGTAAACCATTATTTCATTAATTATTAAGGAACATAGGCTATCCTGCCTCCCTTTTTCACACTGAAGGAGCATGTAAAGGGTGGAGAATTAATTTGGTTTAGAAACCAAAGACAGCGTCCAGCCACTGTAACCATAAACTACTTAAGTCAGTTGCGGTTTGTAAAAGTCCTGCATCTCCTTTTGTTACAATAGCACAATTCCCAACCAAGAAAGAGCAGTAAAAAGATTAGAGTAACAAAATCAGAGCAAAATGTACAAAAAAGGTACAAAAAATATACCAAAAAAATATACAGCGATGATTAAATATGGAGAAAAATATACAAAAAATAATCCAAAACAATACCCAAGTGGGCTGAGCCACCCAGTACTACTATTATCATGTCACACCTTTACATAGTAAACAGCATGGTTACCAGGGTTGTGCATTGAGTGTAGTGACCATGTGACATCAGACGCAGATGAATGCATTCTTCCCTTTTTTTTGCATTGAGTGGTGGATCTTTTTCTATATTGCTTGAAGATGCATAAAACCAAAATTGAAATAGTGTCCGCTTGTTGCTTTTATCTCACACTCAAGAAGAAACTGGCAGAAGCTTTTCACAGCTTTTGTTCCAGTAGAGCTTCCTCCAAGTTGCAAAGTCCATGTTGTTGATTAATATGAACTCTTCTAATGTCTTTCATGTGCAATCTTGTCAGATTTATATGCATATTTTTTATACAGACTGAGTTGCTGCTTTGAATGATGCATTCAAGTTTCCCCCCCATCACTGCAGTTTGGGGAAATTAAGAATGTCAAGGCAGCCAGAACCAGAACAAAGCAGTAAATTAGTAAATAAAACTTATTGAAAATGATTCCTCCTCTATAACATCATCTGGTAGACCATGGCCCTCAGTTGGAAAAGGTTAGGGTCTCTAGTCTCTCCTAGGGTTAGTTATAAGGTCACACTCCTTGCCCAGGTGGAGGAAGGTTTTGGGTCTTGTTCAGGAGGATGGGAAGAATGGAGCAGGAGAAAAATCCATAAATCTGTGCTGCATGTGCAGTGATACAGTCTCTCCATCACTCTGTCACTGGAGATAAAACTGAGCCAGAAGGTAAAGTTTGCGATTTTCTGGACAGTCTGTGTTCCTATTCTGGCCATGAACTGTGGGTTTTCACTGATATCTGGTTAGGATGCACCCTGGACATCCATCTGGTGAGGTGGTCCAGCTACATCCTACTGGGGGCAGCCACTGGGGAAGAGGCATTCAAATGGGAATATACGTATATCCTGGTTGGCCTTTTTACACCTTGAGTTCCCCAATCAATTAATGTGTTTAAGTGGATGAAGAGAGGGCAGTGTGAGCTATGCTACTTAAATTACTCCATCTGCAGAAGAATGGATGCTTTAAATACGAGTAAATACATCAACATCTCTACATATCTGCACACAGTCTCATAAAAGGTACTAATTCATAATAACATGAACACCCAGAATGCCTTTTACTCCACGATGAAAAACCACTGGCAGCTTTTTAGCTATAATAAATAAATATCTTACAAATGTCACATAGAATGATTAGTGCATAATAAAACTATTTAAACATGGCCTGTTTGGTGTGACTTATTTTTGTTTTAGCCTTTTTTTATATATGTATATATATGTATATATGTATATATATATATGTATATGTATGTATGTATATATATAAAAAAAAAAAACTCCTCCCTCACCCCCCTCCCATCTCCTTGGATAGGGCGGGTGGTTGTTCATCTCAAGCTCGGGTTCTCTACCAGACTCCTGGGAGCTTGAGGGTCCTACGCAGTATCTTAGCTGTTCCTAGTACTGCACTCTTCTGGACGGAGATGTCGGATG
>JBAMIG010000025.1:6103858-6106358 GCA_037177335.1 Kiunga ballochi
AGTTATCAAAATAAAACAGGAAATGACAAAACTTCAAAATAAAACCAGACCTCTGAGGGAGCCTGACAAAATAAGTGATAAAATGAATTCTGGCCTGTCACACCTTACATTTAGCATGTTTTGTTTCCACTTAAAAAAGAAAATAAAGAGATCAAAGTAATTTTGTGGCTCTGACATCACTACATTTTTACTGTGCCACGTTGGATAGAACTGTTTGATAACATAACCTATTGATCAGGAACTGATAGATCTATTTGAGGTCTGAAAATCCTCTCATAAAGTGTTGGTGTGAACCAGTGTTTTATCTATAGGTATGAAAATAACTAGATGTGTCTCTATGTGAGAAGGGAAAATCCATATTGCTGTTTATTCATGGATGACATGTTCAGATTTTCAGCATAACTCCACTTTCTGGAACAGGAAGGCTGCTGGTTTCTTGAGTGATTAAAAGTACAGAAAATAAATAAGGAAAATGCACCTGAAAGAAATGAAAGAATGACCTTTGAGCAATAAAATTTATCAGATGCATACTGGGTCAGAGATTATTTACGATATTTTCATGGTGTGTGTGTTTACAGAAGAACCACCAGGTGAGACAATCAACCACTTCCCAGTCAGAGAAAGACAAGAAAACCAACAGGTAAGTGACTTTGGAAATGTTTCTAATGTATCATAAACCTGTTAAACCATGAAGTGAGAGAAAACCTTGTAATTTCTGTTTTCCATCACCAGGAAATCATGAAGGTGCAGTTTGCTTGTTTTCTGCTGGTGCTAATCTTTCCTGCTGGTCTCACAGACGGCACATTGGGTTCGTTCAAAACACAACACATTCGTGATGAGACGACATGGAAAAAGTGCACTGCTGAGATGGAAGAGATCAATAAGATGAAAGGGATCAATAAACCAGGCCAATGCAAGGAAATAAACACTTTCCTGTTTACAAGCATTGAAAACATAAAAAATCTGTGCAAAAACAAAGAAAATGAATTTATTGAAACCAAGGGAATAGAAAGTGTTGATTGTAAAGAGATACCTTCTGGATCTTGTAAATACATTGATTTAAATAAAAACACTCTCAAATGCATCAAATGTGAAAAAGGAGATCCTGTTCACCTTCAGGGTTATAATAAGGGTTGTCCTTAAACTCAAATGTGGTTAAAAAAAAAAAAAAAAAAAGAATTTCCTGTTTATATAATAAGTTAAATCTGGTATAAAAATGAGAACAGAAGCAACAAGAGGAAATTAGTAAATCACATTGAATAAAAAATAAAATGACTTCAATCTAAGTTTTTGTTGTGCATTTTCTTTCTTGCTTTATTTGCCTTTTAATCATAAACTGAATCACTTTCACTTAAAAGAAACAAAAACAAACAAAACATTTAATTTTATATATTTACAACACATTTTAATAAATGCTTACTGAACGTTTTTCCATTAGACAGTATCTATGGGTCTAAAAAAAGTTATATTTAATGTGTCTGTTTAGGAGTTTCAGGATCAGGAATGTTTTCATCAACAATGACTCAGAAAACTAGAGAAACATACAAACTGCCATTAGACAGATGGATCAATATGAACCAGCAGTGGAGCTGATATAATCAGATCAAGTCTCTATTTAAAAAGGATTTGATGATTAATGTGAAATATTTCCTGTAGTCGTCTCTACTGAATAATGCAGCAGAATAAAGTCAGCCAGACGATAAACCCGAGTTGAAGTCATGAGCAGTGGAGGAAGCGTTCGCTGCCTAAATAGATTCATGAAGGTGTAGGATCGGAACATGTCCAGCTGAAAATCCAGTTATGGAGTGAAAAATCTGCCCATCTGGAACCATTTGTTTGTTTTTTAATAAAATTGATATCAGCAAAAACAAAAACAAACTTGTTCAAATTCAGAAGGTACTTGAGGAAGAGATGCTGGAAACTTTTATCTAAACATAATATAATGATCACTAAATGAGATTTTTTCACCGAGCTGTCATAATAACCCTAATGCTACATGCTGGGAAAAATAAATACTGTAAAAGCTGCTGTGGTTTGTTGCAGTACTGAATTTTATATCTTAATGTCCCACTGAGATGAATAAAGTATTTTTTTTATTTCATTACATCATTCATATCCGTCTTTGTCCAACCCATAAACAGCAGCAAACTGTCCAATGAGGAACGTTTAAGCTCAACTTAAATACTGATGAGCAAATGTTTTCTAATAAACATGAACTGTGGGAGGAAGCCAGAGTACCTGGAGAGATCCCACACTAACACAGGGAGAACATGCTAACACCACACAGAAAGGTTCCTGTTCAAACCACCCACCAGCCAATGCTCAAACCAGCATCCTTTTTGTGGAGAGGCCACAGCATTAACCAATTGTTCCACTGTGCAGCCCTGTTTTCTCACTGGCCAATGCTTAGTTTTACCCTTAAACCTTTATAGGCCTTTAAAAAAAATAAATAAATAAATAAAAAAAATAAAAAAAGTATACCCAGAGATCTTCTCAATTG
>JBAMIG010000025.1:6111358-6115989 GCA_037177335.1 Kiunga ballochi
GAGCCCATCTACACCTTTTCTGCAAGCGCTGTGTGTCTAATGGTAAGAAACCAGATGTTTTCTGTGTGGTACTGGGAAAAGAAAGATGGAGACGGTGTGGTATTGATAATACAGAGTTTAAATCAGAGAAGCTTATCGATCCTGCTGCTGTTAAAGACTCAGATGTTAGATTAGATTGAATAAAAGACGTGTTTTAGTGTTAGACTGGTAATTATATAGAATTCCTAAGTAAAAAATCTGATTATGTACAAATAAAATGGTTAATATGTGCTGTGTGTGCAGGTGGCTCATTTCCATGTGTCCTGCAGGATTCATGAAGAGCTGCACTGGCTTATTTATGTATAGAGAAGCGGAAAATATTCTCTTTAAGAGTTCTAATACAGACTTCAGGACATGTTCTGTGCTGGAAATCATCCATGTGTAATGAAATAAAAGTCATAAATAATCCAGTAAAAGAAGAGTGAAAACTGCCAAAGAGCATCCAAAAGTTTCATTTAAGGAATTTAATGTTAAAACAAAAATACATCAAAGAAGACATTTTCAACATATTACACAATATAGATTTTCATAATAAAAAGGACAATGTACTTAGGTGTGTGTGTGTGCGTGTGTGTGTGTGTGTGTGTGTGTGTGTGTGCAAATTAAAGATTTTTAAGCAAAAATTGGAGTTAAGCCATCATCATATTGACACTATTTTTTTAAAAGAAGGTGAGCAAGAACTAGATTGAATATAAAAGTTCTGAGATAGTAAGAATAATCCACTTACTCATGCTCTGCTACGTGTTGATCTCTTACTGACACACACCTTTCGCAATAGGATAGCAGGTCCAAGTTGATTCATTTTAGTGGGCGGTGTGAAAGTGAACATCGATTCTGTTTATTCGCTCCAGCGTTGCTGAGGGAAAATATTTGACCCATTTATACAGATTCTGCTCATCTTATGTACATCCTGGTGTCAGGTGTTTTCAGACCAATAAATCAGCATAAATGCATCTCAACTAAAGCATAAATCAAATATATGATCAATGCGTCACCCAGTTACATGTGAAGAACAGGAGTCGATACCATGTGTATCATTTGTTTAGCTTGAAATGTCTTAATAGCTTAATGCATTTATATCTTTTAAGCCTTTTAACTTATGAGAACAATCATCTATCTGGTTTTTCACATTTAAAAACCAACACTGGCACTGTTCATACTGACAAAAGGGTGGTGCTTTTGCATAAATAAACCTTTTATTACTGTGCAACACAAACAAAATACACACATTCATGCACTAACAGCACAACAAACTCTCTCTATTCAAACAGTCTGCTGTGACCAAATATTCAGCAGCTTTTAAAGCTCTGCAGGTGCTTAAGCGTCTAGTCTTTCATGCACTGATAGTTAGTCAAAATGCTGTAGTTGTGCGTTTCCCAGCAGGTAACCAGATTATATTTTAAACAATACTATGTGAGGAAAGCCTGACAGATTGCACAGAGGGTTAAGGGATGTTTTTTTTTAGGATGTTGTCAGAGACATAAGTCGGTTAAGGTGTCTCGGTTCACCCAGTAGTTGAATCTGAAACATCTCTGTCTGCCTGAAGGAGCTTTACACTGTGGAGGTGACTCACAGCCAGCTGAGCCCTCCTCGCTGCGCTGACTGATACACACTCAGCCTGATGATGCATAACTTTGTGCTGTCGCTCTCACCTCTTGCTAACCGTTTTTAAGACAATTTTTTTTTTGTAGTTTAGCAAATGCCCTTTTTGACCACGTTTTTTTTTCTGTTTCTCTTTCCTTTCCTTCAGAGGCAGTGAGGGGCATCCCGGTAACCAGCGGGATGAATGGGACTGGTATTGGTGGGATGGTTCCCACTAGCCTCAGTGGGCAGCAGCTGGCCTCTGCCATACCTTCACCCACAGCTGGAAAGTCTTGGCGCAGCAAATCCATGAACCTCAAGCACAGCGCCACATCATCTATGCTGGCAAGCCCCACACACTCGCCTTCCATCCCTACATCCCAGCAGGCCCTGGAAGGCCTTCAGTCTCATGGAAGCGACGGGTCAAAAGTAGGGTCAGGTGTTGCTCCCCCCCAGAGATCAATGCTGGAAAAGTTTCGCCTAATTAATCCCCGATCAGCATCAAGAACATCACCATCTATGGCAGAAATGGCTTTACAGGAGGAAGATGACCTGTCGGAGTATGGTGAGGATGGACTGACAGCCACAGTGTGCAGCAGTGGTAGTAGCAGCACTACAACCAAACAAGTTCCTGCAAAGACCCCCGTGCCATCCCTCACTGCACCTAGCAAAACCTCATCTTTATCCTCCTCATCCAATCCAAAGTCCTCTAGCAGTGGAAGCAGGTCCATGGCCTCAAACAAAGACAAAGAGGACAAAAACAGGTCCGGGAAAACTAAAGACAACTCCCCTCCGAAAGAGGAGCGGGAGACTTTTGCAGACTCCACCAAGAAGACTTCTAAAATAGCCAGCCTCATCCCCAAAGGAGGGAAGTCATCATCAGGGAGGAAAGATGGTGGTACCTCTACAGCTTCTAGCAGCATCCCAAAACCGGGACTCAAAGCTCCTTCCACAACAACAGCAAAGCCTCAGAGCCAGAACCAGACCCAGAACCAAGCTGCCTTAAACAGCAGTGGCAACATGCGAGCAGGAGAGGAGAGAGCCAAGCTGACCAAAGGTGGGCAAGGTGGGAGTTTTTACATTCAACGCTCCATTGGAGCCCCAGAGGGCAAACGGACCAGCATGACATCTTCCACCAGCACCTCAGCCCTGTCTGTGTCCACTGGGATGATTGGAGGAGGAGGAGGTGGGGTGCTGGGAGGGAATGGAGTAGTTCAACTTCCACAGCAGCAGCAACACAACCACCCCAACACGGCCACTGTTGCACCCTTCATGTACAGGTAAGATGTCTATTTCCATTAATAAGGTGCTTATTAAACTACCAAATGGTCACTGGTCAGAGTCACACGTGCACACATTCATACCCACGTGCATGCTGTCACTCAAAACACACTTTGAAATCTATAGCTCTCCCAGTGATCATCTGCTGCTCCCCACTGTGCATCCTGTTGTCGCCTCCACATCATTTCACAGTCATTACAGAACAAATTAACATCCTCAGCCTGCTGCTTGCCAAAGCCTATTATTTGACTGTCTGGAGTTCCTCCTTGATGTAAGAATCCAGACGTCAGCTGCGTTCAGAAATCCATTTCCCACTTTTACTTGGACATTGTTGTTTTGATGCATGCGAGAATCAGAGGAGCAGAGAGTGAGAGAGATGAGATGCATAAAAAAAGCGATGTCCTTTATGCTCAGAGAGAGAGGAAGTTAGGAATCCCATTAGACAAAGCCTAATCCTTCACCCTTCCCTGCTTCTAGCTACCTCCTCATGCTCACTCAGCTCTGCACTTTCAGCTGCATTAAGAGTATTTTTAAACCCACATATTTAGCAAGGTGCTGCTGTTATCAGTCCTGGGCAGATAATAATAAGCAGTTATGAAGTACAACACCAACACTTTAAAAAAGAAAGAAAGAAACAAGCAACCCACTCGGTGAGCAACACGGAAGTGGATGAACCATCTGTGAAGTCTCCCACAGGTTTTTTTAAGGAACATTTTGAAGCTTGGACTTAACTCGCTTCTTGCTGCCATGGCTTTCAGTCATTTCAATACATGTCCATTTTAAGAGACTGTAATGAGGTAACATCCACCAGAAGCCAAAAATGACTAATTATTCTGTTTCTTTTAACCTCAAGAAGGAAAAAAACTCTAAATACCTGAAGTGTAAGAAAACAGTTGGAACAGATCCACACTGCTGTGAAGGTTCAGCCTTATCAGTGCGTGCTTTAACTAAATACATGTGCAACTCTGAAGAATAGCAGGTGACTTGATGCATGCAGAGCTACTTGGTGAGCTGTTGCTGCTGGAAGGCTATACTCCAGAGCCAGGAGGATATAAATGTTCATCATGTGCAGCAGAATGATGCTGATGTTTAGTGTTTTAAAGCAAATGCTCTGATTTTCGTTTCCATGTGTTGCAGCTTAAAATGCAGGTTTGACTGCACTAAACATTCCCATAGAATTGCACATTTACATTAGGGCTTATTGTTGTGGTTTTTGAGAGAAAAGCCAGATTTTACTTGCTATAAATGTTCCTCACCACCATCAGGCCTCGCCAGAAACTCTCAGCATGTGTTCAGTAAGTGCGACGCATCTTGCTGTTACATTAAAACCATTTTCGCCCCATTTTTTAAAATCCTTTTTCTTTTTTTTTCTGTCTATTTGAAGTTGTCTCTGCCAGTTTTAACAGTCACTTTTTAAAAGACAAAGCATCAACTTCCCATCATCATCACACACACACACACACACACATACACATAAGGTTTATCATTTGTGACACTGAATCAGGAATGGTGAAGACACCACAGCGTTGCATAAAAGCTCAGTTAAATTATCTGTGCAGTTTCCTTTACAACAGATTGCCTGTCACTCAAACGGAGATGGTGGTACTCCTGCACTCTGCTCTTTGAATTACCTGTAGATCGAACATCGTAGCACAATGTTTTTTCACAAAATAACAATTTAAATTTCACCCAAAGATGCAAAAAATAATAATTCTAAAAGTAACAAATTC
>JBAMIG010000025.1:6116243-6131687 GCA_037177335.1 Kiunga ballochi
TATATATATATCTCACTCTGCTTTTTCTTTGTGAAACCACTGAGGTAAAGGACACATGCAGGGAAAATAAAGCTTTCTTGGATGAGCTGAAGTCAGAAACTGATGCTGTTCCCACAAATGGAAGCCAGTTCTTATCTGCAGCTCTGCAGGTGGTGATGGTGGTCTCTGACGTGTTATATGTGGTGTGTATGCGGGGGAGTTTCTGCTGTTCCATAGTTTGCACATAGCTCTGTGTGGAGGAGGATTGCTTTAGTTTCCTCAGCTTTTTATACAAGGTTAGCTGTGTATTTTTTCTGATTTACAATACCATACTAATTAATTGATTTTGTGTGTGTGTGTTAGGGTGTTTTGTATTTGTTTGCGTCTCTGAGTGTGTTCCTGTTGTCGGCTTTTGACTGACTGCGCATGATTTGGTCTGTTCTTGGGATTCTGTGTTTACTGGATTGAATTTCTGCTCAGCAAACAAACAGAGCTGTTCAGGCTTGTAGAGCTGAGGCGGATGTACACAAACACATATTTAACACACTGTCCTCTACACACACACACACACACACAGCCAACCAGAAAACATATATGAAATAGTAACTTCTCCCCTTGGGGTGTGAATATGTAGCTTAGACCCAGATATGTCTCTGAAATTTAAAATGTTTTGCAGAAATCAAACAGAAATGCAATGTAAAGAAAGTTTGGATGTTTCCAGTTTTGTTTTTTGTTTGTTTGTTTGTTTAATTCACTTTCTAAGGTAAAAATATGAGAGAGATGTTTTAATGATGTATTAATTCTTCAGTATCTGTTTGCCACCTGAAACCAATCATAATAATAGACTTAAAACAGTATTAGCAGAAACGGAATATTGCAATTACCTTCAAATAAATTGTACCGAAATTATATTTTATTTTACGACAAATAGATGTGCTTTATTGATCATATAATTAAAGGTTTGCCATGGGTACTGTATAAAATAAGCAAATCCACTATCATAAAGTGTAAATATAATCAATTAAATACAAAAGCATATTTAGAGCCAATTAAATAATAATGGAAAAGTGACAAATACCTACTTTTTCTATTAAGTATATAAAAAATATACTACTACTTAAACTGGATTAACCAGTACTTAAACTGGATAGATGAATAAATAAAATAAAACCAGTAAATGTACAGATTTGCAGGAGTGTACTGTCAAATATTCTGGTGGAATAGTATATGTGCAAAACCAGGCGGACTGTGTAATGAGCTGCAGTAAATAATTGCACATCTGCAAATTAATCCATTAAAAGCAAAAGGTTTCAAAAGAACAATCAGAATCTCGCCTATGCTCATTATGGCCTATGGAAGAAAATAAGCTAATTCAGCTAATTATCAATATTAATTAAATGCAACAAAACTAATGAGCTTTGTACAATGTGTAATGCAGACTAAAACATCCCCAATAACAGTGTTAGTCATTCTTTTAAAATCAGTTTATTGATGTGAATTTATTTGCTACAAAGCTGCAGCACAACATGATCTGAAGTTTCCTCAGCAAGGAAATGTGATCAATTTCCTATGACAAACCAAAATAAACTCTGAACTAATTGTTACGACCCCTTTTTAAAACTTAGGGGTTTGGGGTCTAACAAAATAAAACCAGAAATAATTTAAGATATAACGTTGATTGATGAAAAAAAGGTGTCCAAAAGTCGGTTGTATCTAACTTTTATATTTACAAAAACAAAAAGAGACCTCTACGAGGTTATTTAACTTAAACAGTTACAATTAACAATTGATAATACTATTTACAATTAACACAAAATACACTCAATAATCAAATAAAAGCCAAACAATTCAAAATGCTCCTAACACAAATGAAAGTTTCTTTCCTCAATTAAACTTAAAAAAAAATCATAATCATGCATCCAAGCAAAAGGGGAATTTAAATTCACTAAACTACTAAGGGTATACTAACGTTTTAACCAAAAATCCAATAATCAAAGCTTTCTAAATTCAAACAACCAGCGCGCTCAATCCCAGAGGCGGACAACATCCAGAAGGACACAGCTGCCCAGATTGTAGGTCATTTCCTCCTTTTAAAGTCCTTTGATGGGGTTGATTGGTCCAGAAAGAGGAAACAGGAAGTTGAGGCATCCAATGGGTGAGGGACTGAAAAGGGACTTATTGTCTGCAGGTGATGTGAATGATGGCTAGATTGAGGTGTGGCTCCAGATCTGCAGCTCAGGTGTAACTGTCATTCAGAATTTTATCAATACATCCTCTGGCCACAGGCTTGGGGATGTAACACTAATCCATATGCAGCATAAAGTGCAGCTCATGAAGCTGCCCTGAAAACAAAGTGGAGCGGTTTTATTTACCGATTCCAGCAACCTCTGGTGGCTCCTCATAAAACCACCATAGTATCTGTAATCCCGCTCCATTCTTCCAGATATTAAAGTCTGTCTTTGTAACGACTGTGTGTTTCTTCTTCCTTTATCCTGTAGGACATTCTCAGAAAATGACTGCACCATGGTGGCCCCAGCTGACCCCTGCCTCAGCCCCACTAAGGGAGAGCTGGTATACAGCAAGACAGCCAAACAGTGCCTGGAGGAGATATCAGGTATACACACACACACACACTTTCTGTGGGATATATGTAGACATCCATCTCTCTGCAGGGGCGTCTAAATTTGCACATGAATCCCTGTATTCTCATTTATCTTTTGTAATATACTTATATAAGAATTTCACCTTCACTCCGGCTCTGCATCTATATTTATTCACCGCTGACCTTAAAGCTGCTGCAGAGCTGAGGCCGGTCTTCTCTGCATGTGTGAGGAATTGTTTCAGATTTGCATTTTCTCCATAAAGAAAACAGGAGCTACTGTGTAGATGCAATAGTGCATCAGAGATTTTAAAGGCACCCGCTGTAGGAAGCAGTGTTCTGGCGTGTAAGTGTGTGCGTATCTATTGATGTTAAGCTATTTGCGTTCACTTGGGGTGTCCCGTTCACAGTAGTTTCATGTAGTGAAAGGAAAAGGTCAACACTGACAGCTGGACACAGGGAGCATCTGTGGCTCCCTAAAGGCTGCTATCATCTGTTACAGTGACAGTGCTGCATCAGTATAGTGACCATGATGTATTAACAGGATCATCATCATCATTTTCAACCTGAACAGAAGAAACTGATGATTACAAACTGGATGAAAGAGATGGGATTCTCCTTGTTAGATATATAAGCAACAAAGAATTTCAGGACAATTCAGTAAACCAGTTAGTTAAGTGTTGATTATTTGCCAACATTAAAATGGGAAACTTTAAAGCCCATGTTGCCTCAGTTGCCCGTACGTGCCATTTTGTTCTGTACAACATCAGGAGGATCAGACACCACACAGCTTTTGGTCCAGGCTTTAGTCATCTCCTGCAATGACTACTGCAACTCCTTACTGGGAGCCTCCCAGCATGCTGGGTAAAACCTCTGCAGATGCTTCAGAACGCAGCAGCACGTTTGGTTTTTAAGCAGCTAAAAAGAGCTCATGTCACTCCGCTGCTAATCAAGCTCCACTGGTTTCCAGTTGCAGCATCAAATTCAAAAGCTTTGCTTCTGGCTTACAAAACACTAAGACATACAGCTCCTGTCTACTATGACTCTCTGGTCCAGAGCTACACTTCCCCTAGACAGATACGCTAAACCAGTGAAAGACGCCTTGCATTACCACCAATACATGGGGCTGAATCACTAGCTAGACTCTTCTCCTCTGTTGTTCCTCAATGGTGGAACGAACTGCCAAACTCTATTTGGTCTGCAGATTTTTTGTCTACTTTTAAGAACAAGCTAAAGACTCAGCTGTTCAAAGTTCATTTTAGCACTAACTTTTCTATTGGATTTAGATCTATCCAACTCTTTGCCACAACTCAGCATTGAGGATTTGGGGAAACAAATGGGAAATATCTATATAAAAGAAAAACTAATAGCATCTAGCACATCAGGACAACACTTGTGTCCTACAGGACAATAACTGTCCAATCAGACTTGCAGCATCTGGCGCTTATCTATGCTGTTCCCTGTTTGATTTCATGCTTGTGTTGTTTTATTCTCTGATGCTTTGGATCAAAGTGTCTGCAAAACACCTGTAGAATTAAATAGAAATTGAAAATGGCCCTTTACGAGACCTCACCTGAGTTGCCTGATCAAGAAGCTCTCTCATTTTGCTCCGCATCACTGTCTCTGATTTGGCCTCTGATCATTAGATCAGAATTCAGAGCTAAAGCTGCATTAACCCAACGGGACACTTCAATTCATCCTGAAAGTGTTCCTTTTTTCTTTGTTGTTAGGTGAGCCTAAAACTTTCATCACTAACAGTTTGTGTCATTTTCACTAATTCCAACGAGTTTACTGACGTTTGCATATCTTAACAAATCTGGCAAGTTTCCCTTTACTATAATTCCAAAAAACTTCATATGTTCAGATATTTTCTCCTTTCATCATGGCTATTATGTGATGAAAATCTAATGGGTGTTACGTTTCCTTATGGATTCAAATATTTTTAGTTATCTTACTTATCAAAAAGCAGCTGAAATCCGTCCAGCTGAACTTCTAATGCTTAAAGTTGATGATTGAGGTAACTTATTGTGTTTCATAATCGAAACTTTGATCCTTAAAGGATAAGAAGTTAAACCAGGCAACACAGCACCAAAACTCAAACTGTCTGAAGATATATTGCTTAAAGACTTTAAAAATATACATTATAGCTTTGCATTTCCCAGGTTATTTGATTTAAATGGATGATGCCCTCATTTGGAATCAGTCTCCTTATAATAAAAGATTAAATGAAAATCAAACAAAGCGGGTTTACTGAAAACTAAGACGTCAATTTGAAAACCAGAAAAACTTCACAAAGCACAGCAAGCACAAACAACAGCTTGTGATTATAGGTCTGTCGGCTCTGCAGCAACATTCCTGACATTTCGCTTTGGTCGTGGCTTTTCCAAAGCCCAACATTTTGAAGATAAAATTAGACTACAGCGCGGCGAGCTCTTTGTTGGGGCTCCATCACAAACACTTCCTCCTTCTATGTCACACATTTAATGGTCATTTCACATCCTTCGCTTTTCCGTTTCCTCCTCTCTGCAGAGGCAGAAATGAGCCTCTGAGAAGGAAACTCAAGGCTATGCGCACCACATTTACCACATGACAAGCCTGTTCCTTCTGCGTGTACAGGCGAAACCAGTGTCAGCGGTGGCAAACATCAAAGTTGCACAAACTACATAAAATCTTGCTCACGTGTTGATTTAAGTTGAAGGTTTTTAGCTTGATCTGTTTATTTTCTTAAGCCAGATGATTTCTTCTGGGATCCTGCTGCAGATGCGTGAAAGGAGGGTGTGATTAAAACAGACAGAACTAATAATGTTTGCATTGATTGATGGGGAAATGCCAGCTCTGTGGTCTCATTGTTGATCCATGATAAGCTGCGGGGCTCACCGTTTTAGCTCCTGAAGAAAGCATTTAATTAAGTCAGTGCTGCAGCAGGGGCTGCAAACGTACAGGTGCACTTTTCAAGCAACTCACTGTCACACTGCAAGGGAGAGGAATGAAGGATAAATGGGGGATAAATGCAGGAAGTGAACAGAAGAAGAGAATAAGGGAGATTAAGCAAAAGAAGGGTGATGAACACAAAGGGGGGGCTGAAAAGGAGTGGCAGTGAGAAAGCTGCAGGCTGCATGCTGGAATGTAAAGGCAGACGGAGAGCTTTGCAAGCCGGCATCACCATCCCCTGTTAGGAGAGAGGAGCTGTTGGTGTCAGAAGGGAAGTAGAAGTGTGGCAAGGAGCTGGTAATTAAAGGAAAGACAGGGGGTGGGGGAGATAGATAAGAGTAAATGAAAAGAGCTTGTCATTTAATAGGGTAAAAGATAGAGAGAGTGCGAGCGCAGGAGGGAGAGGGAATGTGTGGAGGCACGGGAGATGGAGCAGCTCATTCATCCACGCCCCTGATTGTGCTGAAGCCAGGAATAGGAGACGGACAGCATGAGGAGAAGGGACGGAATAAGTGTTTGTGTCTGGCTCGGTGTCTGACCATGAGAATGGGCTGGCTCAAGAATGGAACTGGATTTTACCTATGTGCGTGAAAGGGTGGGGTTTTTTCCACTCTTCGCCCTGTGCTTACTTTCCTCCCAGCCCGCTGAAGCCTGGACCACATTGGGGAGGCGTGGGACGTGGGGGGGACCCATCTCTTTGCCTCATCTGTCCTCTGGTTCCTCCCTCTCTCCATCTGCTCTCTCTGTGTCAGCACAGCCAAGATGCGATGCAGAGAACCACGCGCAGGTGTATCCACATGCACAAACAGTTTCTGCTGCTGAGCCACCGCTACTAAAGAGGCAAAGCACACTAAAAGAGGAGAGCGCTAAGCGGAGATGAAGAGAGGAGCAGAGTTTTCAGTGTATCAGGGAGGCAGCCCTGCACGACGGCCACCCCAGCCTCTCCCTGACAACCTCAACCTGCGGATCAAGCAGCGCTCACTCACTAACCTGACCCTGGTCAGCGATGGCGAGCAGCGGGTTTACTCCTTTGAACTTAATGACCCGCCATCTCGTCTTTCACACCCTCCCAACGCTGCACTGTATCCAACCTCTTCACAGCGGGCAGGAGGCAGTCTGCAGGGCAGCCCCAGGAAGGAGGCTCTTGCAAGGATTGGAGGTGTGCGAGGCACCAGGGCTCAATCGCTGTCACTTTCCCTCACTAAGGTGCTTTCACAGTCAGAGCATTCCCTCATCCCTGTCCCTTGGAGATGCACGGCTGCCGCTGGGCGGCCACAGCGTGCATCTTACAGCGGCCACCCAAGGACTGAGCCGAAGCGGAAATCCAGGGAGGGTTCAGGCGCTGGTGAGGAAGGCAAAAGTTTACGCTGCAGCGAGGAGACGGCAGCAGGCAGGGGAGGTGGGAAGCATGAAAGCAGGGAGAAAGACGGCGGGTATTGGGCAGCGGAGGAGGTTTCAGAGGGTGGTCCTCGTGAGGGAACTGCTCAGCTGGATAAGGAGGTGATCCTCACCATGCTGGGCGACCTGGAACAGGTGCTGCACACACAGCCTCCTCCACGTAAGTCTCATGGAGACCATTTTTTGATAAATGCACATCATTTTGGTTCGTCCAATCTGAATGCATTATGATGAAACAGGATATATAAAGCAAATGTAATCACACACACGTGCACATGTTAAGCACCTTTATCTACAATGTTAGTCTGGTAAACACAGCTCACACTCTCTCTCTCTGTCATTCGTATTCACCCTCACATCCTGGAAACAATGCTCTCTGTAGGGTGTAAAGCTTTGAGCCTGACTGGAAATGAAATGAATCGTCTACCCTGACAAATTATAACACTGTTAATTATAAGGAGCCTTTATTTAACAGCCGTGTTATTAGACATTGTTATTGTGACTGGAATGATAACACACAGGGGTAAATGCTCTGCAGCTTGAGCTTTTGGCAGTGAATAGAATTTGGTCCATCTCCTTTAAGCAGGTGGAGGCGTGATGCAGCTTTAGAGTGAAACACCTCGACATTCACGCAGTGGAAAATCAACACCTGCAGAAAGAACATTTATTACTTGTGCCTCCCTCCCGGCTTGTGAATCACACAGCCAGTGTGATCAATAGCTCGTTATTACATTTGTGCGTGCAGACTGTCTGACATGTGCTTTCCCTGTTTTAACACAACGTTATGCTTTTACGCCTGCATGCATGTGCTCGCCAGATATCTGTCCAGTTACATCTCTAAAAATCATTTTGATGACTATCTGAGCATGCAGCTGTCACTGTGGCCTTTTGCCCATTTTTTTACTTTAGGAACAGATGTTTTTATTACAGATGTTTGATATTGGCTTTTTTTTTAACCTATATCCGATAGACCAATTTGGTCCAGCTTTCAAATTCTTATGTAGATATCAATCAATACTAATATGTCCTCCACTTTTCACTAAATTTAATGGCTGTCGACACTTTACAATAATTTCAAAACCTGTGGATGTGTCCACGATCAAGGTCCTTTGCTACAAGTCCTAAAGCCGTTTGATGATGTCACAGGCACATGATTTGTCCCAAACAAACAAATATATCTCAAACTATACATCAAATCTCTTATATTTAGTCATTTTCAGTTAGAGAAGAGGTAGCTGAAGAGTTTGATATATGATATGCTGAATAAAGTTTTCATTAAAAACAGTCTAACCTGATACCAATATTTTACGATATTCAATATCAGCACCGATATCAGCCGATAATATAACAAAAATATTCAAAGAGAAGATCCTATATGAGGGAGAATAATGATGACAACCAGTATGATTTATAACTGAAGAGATATCATCGATTGTGTATGTTTAGCCGTGCATTGCAGCCTCATGTATTTATTCAAATTTGTGCATCTTTATTTACAATAATTACATAGTTGGATGCTACCCTTAAAATATTCAGTATTCATTATTCTGGAGTTGCAGCTTAAATGCATTATTGAAAAAGCAGGTAAACCACCATATCAGCACAGACTGGCACAGTACTGTGTTCATGCTGTTTGCATTTGGTTTCATTGGTGAACACTGTTTGTGTGTAGCTGTAAAATCTTTGTGTATATCTTCCCTCCTTCCTTTGCCTTTTTCAACCATGCACCCACATAACCTGACACCACACACACACACACACACACACACACACACGCACACAGAGGTCTGGTTTCAGTTTGGCGGCTTCGTCTCTCTACAGGGCCAAGATTTTGACTTCAGCTTAAGTCCAAATGAAAGCTTTGCGGCTTCTCACCTCACACAAAGGTTGAATAGTAAAGTGAGAAACGTGTTGGAGCATTATTAGGTGAAAGGCCTTTAAACACACGTATATCTGCTCCTCATCATTTAACACTAATAATTTTGTACCAGTGAATTATTTATAAAGTTTAGAGATGAATATTTGTCTTCTAAAGCAAATATGTGTGAAGTTCTTGGATTGCCTGTAGGATGCAGTTGCCTCGTGGGCAGGTTAGCTGCTATTATACTGCAAATAATTGTTCTTAAATGCACACAGCTGCTTAGGGCTGCATTTCAGTGCTGCATGAATGGTCCCTTCACGATGAAGACTCCAGGGTCCAATCTCCTCATGTTGCTTTGTAATGGGATTAAAAGTGGATATTTCTCAGAGAGGCTCTGGTGAGACGTGCACTGAGAAGCAGGGAAGATGGGGAAAAAGCAATGGTTGCAGAAGAAGAGTTGATTTATGTTTGTGAGATGTTTAACTCGTGTAATACGCTGTGAACAGCTGCCTTCTGAAAGTAGCCATGCATCCCCATTTGTGATGTAAAACTTTCATTTCAATGCATGTAATTAAATGTTATCAATTAGTTGTTTATATTGTTTAAACTTAAGCATCAGACATTTCTGGGAGTCTTGCATTAAAGCATAGACGGTATTAATCAGCTGACTAATGGCTGATTAGTCATAAATTGGAATCATTTGTTGTTGGTAAAACTCATGTCCACATTTCTTGGTTTTCTTTTTTGTATATGAATAAAAATTAAATTACATGTGAGGGCGAGTTGTTAGTCCTGGATGTTTGTGACTGTTTTTAATGGTTAAATTTCAAATTAAATCATGATGATCTTTTCTATGATAGGGCTTCTTTTTATATGAAATACTGTCATGTTCAATTTTATTTTAGTTATTTTATGTTTCTATAAAAGTGAGGATGCAGAAAAACCAGATCACAGTTCTATCCAGCAAAACTGTTCAGCATTGGAGATGTAAACCTTTCCAGTATCGGTTGAGGCTTTGATTTTATTGTCTAAAACATAATTTATACTTCTTTAAAATTGCTTTTGCAAAAAATAAAACGGTATTTGATTCAAAGTTGAATTTGATTCAAAAATAAAAACTTTTGAGCTGTTGTTGTTCTGAGTACAGAGCTTCTTATTTAAGGCAGAGATTTTGTTTTGATCTTATCTCCTGACTGCAGAAATGCTGCTGCATTCTCTTGTCAGGGGGCTTGTCTCCTCATAGCACCGTCATGCACAATTCTGTTGTTTTTGAGATTTTCCTGACGGAGGACATGAAAATAAACGTGTCAGAGGGGTTAAAACTGTCGTAGGGCTTCCAAGCATTAAAGCTTATTGTCTTTATCCGGCGACACCAGCTGACTTATTTCGGAAATGTTCAGGGTTATAATAATGGCTTATAAACACCTGAATTGCAAACCTCTCCCGGCATTAAGCTGCACTGCAGTGACCTTTTCATGCCTTCAGCCTCCTGTAGCTCTTGTTGAACTCTTTTGCCTTAGTATTGTAATTGCAGTAGCTTTGTCTCCTCAAATCCGTGAGATCCTCTGCACCCACCCAAGACTATTTTATGTACTTTCAACACCCAGCTTACAGATAAATCACTTGTTTCATTGGGAATTAAAGCTTTTATCTAAAGGAGCAATGCTAATAAACACATGGTGGGCAAGATTTTTGAAGATAGAGCAGAAGGGCATAGTAAAGTATCTACTTGTCAGATCTATTTAAGCCTCTATTAGCTTGTCAAGCTATCTTCTATCTGCAGGCGGGGTAATTAACAAGTGGCATGGTACATAGAATGGATAGCAACCACTCGGCTTTCTTGTTTTAAAGGTGCTTTCAAGGTAAAACTGTCTCTAAGCTCGAGATGAGGAAGACGAGGCAGGGACATGGCAGTGTTTTTTAGTGCCTGACAGAGAAGCACAGGAACTCTGACAGAGGTTGGTTTTACAAGCGAGACAGTGTCCTAAACTGACTGACAGATCCTGTGGTGTCATGACATGACATTTCTGCGTTAGCCTGGAGGAAAAAATACTGCACAAGATGATCTATCCTGTTTTCAGCTAAAAGAATTGCCATTTCTGCAGTCTGACAGACTGATTCATCACGCAGACTCTGAATTGTCAGCAAGAGATTTGGGGAAGTTCACCAGTCCTGGCTGTCATGACCATTTGTCATCGTTCTGCTCCTCCTATGGAGACGTTCAGTTATAGTAGTGTGTGTTAGATGTCCTCATCACTTCTTTTATTATGTGTTGGAAGGTGTTTGTGGTACGTGGTGTGTATCATTAACATTGTGTTGTTATACAAGCATCTCATTGAATACAACAAAATGTATGTCTGCAGGAGAAGACCCTGAGACGAGACGCATGAGGACAGTGAAGAACATCGCTGACCTGCGGCAGAACCTGGAAGAAACCATGTCCAGTCTACGGGGGACTCAAATCAGCCACAGGTAGGCATTCAGATTATACTGTCTGTTCATTTTGTCAGCCTCTGAGGGAAAAACGCAGCCTGTATTTAAAAGATAGACAGATTCCTACCATCGTCATCTTTGGAGCATCAGGTGTGCTATTGCTCCTGAAAGATACAAAAATGGACAAAGACGTGCAGTTAAGAGAAAGGCTGTGAGTGTGGGGTGAATTATGGACTTCTATCTAACTCTGAGCAGCCTGTAGCTAGAGTTGACTAAGCTAACACTGCTCAAATTGGAGCTAAATTAGCTAAGTGGCTAACGAAAAGCTAAAGCTAGTTAATCTGGCTTTTTGCTGTAGATATTTGATGCTTTCCTATTTAAAAAAACACCCCCTTATTTGTGCTTCTCACAGTTGTTTATAAATGTATAGCCTATTAAACCAGGCTGTAAAAAGGTTTTAGGTATAAAGTTGGTCTTTAAAAATGGAAGTTCATGGTGATCTGCTCTGTTTGAAGCCCCTAGTGGATGAGGGGAGAACTGCAATTTTTAGCACTTTTATCCAATAAAGGTTGCTGCTTGTAAAAACATGTGGACTTTATGGAAAATGGGCTAGTTCTTGGATAGGTGCTGAAAGAATTAACAGGAGATTGTTTACTGTGTAAAAGATTTAATGGGATTTCAAACAGGAATTTTGTCTTGCGACCCCAAAATAAAAGCTTTTGTCTGCTTCCTGATATTTTTTCAATAGTTTATCTCTGTTTAACTTTATTCTATTATGAGTATGTTTTGATCCTACCTTTTTAAAAAGAAAAAAAAAGAAGAAAAGTTAAAGAAAACTTAATATTTCTGCAGATCCAAACTTTCAGCATTATATAACAGCTTATCGAGCACACTTCACTCATCATTTGGATGAGACAAAACGTAATATTGGATTTTTACTTTTATTGTAGAGGAAAAAAAACCTAGCAAACTTTATTTTCATAAAAGACCAAAAAAAGAAAAGATTTCTATCAAATTAGGTTTTTTTTGTTGCCATTTCAAATAATGTTGATGTAGCATTCCTTTTACAGCCGTCAGTTGTTATTTTATCCATTCCTGATGTTTGTTTAGTCAAGAAATCCAACTTTTCCACTCGGCTGCAACACTTTTCATCTGTAAACATAGAGTTTGATAAAAGCATATAAAGAAAGTGAGTTTAAAAGACAAAGACATGCCAAAACAAAAGGCTCTGCAGCTCTCCCAGTCAGTTTCCTGCTGCTTCTTTATTTACTGAGAAATAGAAGCACATCGATAATGATTTCTCCCACACACCTTGAGCATCTTATCATACTGAATCAACTATTCAGGGTGTTACTGCTATTACCATGCCATCCTCTCCTCCACCCTGGGTTTAATCTAACAAGGCAGCACCGACCTCACCAGCTGGTGCTCATGGATTGGCATTCAGCATTTGATGGACTACCAACACCTTAAGACCGCCTCATCTGTGAACCAAGAGCACCGTGTAAAAATCCAACACAAAGTATAAAGTCTGCAGCTAAAACAAAGACAAAATTATATCCACTGGTATATGTCAGCCCCCTCAGCTTGGATCCCTCCCTCTCTCTGGGTCTATTATTTTTTATATTACCCCATTTACAGAGGAAGATGGTGGCCAGGCTGTCAACAGCCATGACAGATGGCAGTCTGGTCATGCGCATGTGTTTGTTTCTTTACTTTATTCCTCTGAGAAGCCTCAGCCAAGGAAGATCAATACAGCACCACATCACATAGGACCTTCTGTGTGAAGTATTTAAATGGTCTTAATATCTAAGTCTCATTCTCATCTGTCTAATGCACAACGACAGAAAATGCATAATCTAACAGCATATTACTGCTCGAGCATGTGTGTATGGGGGTGTGTGCTGGCTGAAGCAATGGAATAGCAATTTAGTGACCATTACAGCAGAAATCTCAGTGAAGAAGTATGAGTTTGATTCAATGGGAAGAAGCTTCTTATGTGCTCCATGGCCATGTTTATATAAGAAGAGTGTTGGAGGGATTGTGCACGAAAAGACCTGTCCTAGCCATCCTTATCTTTCTCCTGGATAAGAAGTAGCTATAATCACCATGAAGCTTTGAAGCACCTCAGGTAATTAATCTCTGTTACATTGCAGCAAACATGACCGTCATATTCATCACTCTGTCCTCCTCTTCCTCTTTAATATGTTGCCACGTGATCACTGCCATTCAAATGTTTTTTTTGCCTGTATTCATATCTAATAGTCGACGTGAGGATGTCAAAAATACTTTGATAATCTGTTAAGAAGAATTTTTTTGTTACCTTATTTGTGCAATGAAATCCCACAAATAAGCAGCAAATGGAGGAATCCGGGAAAGCACAGACGTGCAGAGTCTGGAGTCTCGCAGCAACGAGTTTAATGACCTCACATATTGTTGCCGGGTTAACAGAGCTAGAAATATCAACAACAACAAAGATGGCATATGAAAAGTCCCTTTGTGCATTGTGGGTGCAGTCTCATGTGTATTGTGGGTGGCTATGTTTTGCTAGTAAAAAACTCTTTTGATGTTAATATTCTTTTTAGGAAATAGACTAATATTTATAGAAATATCCATGTTTGTATGAATAAAGACTAACTTATATATTGGTCCTTGTGATACTCTGTTGAAGTGATATTATGCAGATCTAATACTGAAGTAAATAATTTAATAAAGTAAACAAGTGCATCACCTCCGTAGGATTGTATATTATTTATACTGTCATTTTTTCCCATTTATACTAATAAAAAATCACTTTTTCTATTAACCAACAATAAAACATTTCATAGTTATTTTTTTAAATTCTTTAATTATGGTTATATTTGTGTGTTTTGCTGCTTTAAGCATAGATTTCAGCCCACATTATGAGTGACCGATTCTCCAGCTAGTCCACAGTAACACATACTGTCACTATTAGCTCATGTTTCCTAAAATTATTGACTCTGTTGACAGAAATCCTACTTTAGTATTAAAGCAAGGGTTTTAAAAGCCTCAAACGATCCGTTTTCTCATTGAACTGACCTTGCTGCTTCCATCATGGTGTTGGTAGCATTCAGACTATTTTATTGATCAAGAAGCGCATTTAATTTCCCATGGTTGTTTTTTTTTTCTTCTTCCAAACAATCACAAATGGTATTGATCGTTACTGAAGCAAAAGAGCGGCACGGAACGTTACGACAGGCTGTAATCTTCAGGAATTGCCCAATCATGCCATAGCTTCCTGGTTTTATTCTCGCAGGGACTCGCACAGCTGCCACACGGCATTTTGGACATAATGGCTTCACCGAATCACGGTTTATTTTGTGTTGACTGCAGGAAAGCAGAGCGAGAGAGAGAGAGGGAAGGCTAAATTATTCATTGCTTTGGAATTGAGGAGATAACTACCAGTCCAATTTAAGTGCATGAAGCAAATTTGACATTTATTTTGAATATTTATTAACTGTACAAAGTTGTTTGCAATGAGACAACACAGCACCAACAGTAAAAACCTAAGCACCTAAATGACAATGGTTCGGTCTTTCTGATGGGTGAATGCAGAAACACTTCGACAATGATCTTGAAAGAGCAGTGAGACTATAAGAAGAGGTGACATGATTCAACTTAAAAGCAATTTGAGCCACTACTAGAGAAGATGGCTCTCAGTCTGTGATGAAGAGTAAAAATCGACTTGCTGGAGGGAATGCATGACAAATGCAGGACAAAATACAAGCAACTTAAAGTGGTATCTAAAAAACGTATAAATGTAAAAAAAATGTGGCTTTTTTATCTTTCTGTGTACAGAAATACACACATCTTTGACAGGAATTAACCCGCCTGTGAACTAGTTGTTGAACTAGGGGCTTTCTTGCAGATGCAACAGAGTATTTATATCAAGCATTGCTCAGCAATAAGCAGCTCCCTGCTGTCAACATGGATTCTTCTCCTACTGAGCTCTTGGCAAAGCACAAAATAGTCTCCATCAGGATTTATTTTTGGTCATGCTCCCGCTTTATGCTCGATAATGAAGCGAAGCAAAGATGTGGAAAAAAGGTTTGTGGCGATGTGGTCGTATTTCAGAGAAAAACCTGATGGATTCATAATTATTCTAACAAAGCAAACATTTCAGATCTGAAAGCAGATTTTGTCGTTTTATCTGTTGTCTCCTGTCTCTGCTGCAGCTAAAGATAAGCTGATTTACCCAGCTACTAAATGATTTGGATTTACA
>JBAMIG010000025.1:6138575-6156760 GCA_037177335.1 Kiunga ballochi
TGTGTGTGTGTGTGTGTGTGTGTGTGTGTGTTAAAGGAAATGTGTGTCCTGCAGCTGCTTACAGATACATTTCTTGTATGTTGGATGCAACTTTTGGCCCAAATAACCAAACACTGATTAGCCGTTTGCATTCATACCCACAGTTTTATTTTATTGCTTGTTTTTATCAGTTTCTTATTCCTGATGATGATTTTTTTTTCTTATATTTGCAATAAAAACCCCTGTTTATCATTGGGTGGAGTAATATACCCTTGCATGTTCTCTCCAGATTTTCTGGCTTCCCATCCACAAGACATGCATCTTACGCTGATTTCTATGGTTAATTGATCACTCATCACATACAAGTTGCTGTCTACCAACAACTGTGGAGGAAACTAGAAAATGATCATATATCAGAGATTTTGTATGTTTTATCTTAGTATATTTAGAAACATAATGTTCAAAGAAACTGTGAGGGAGAATGGGTCAATCCACACATTTAAATTCTGGCGCTTAGTCACATAAACTTTACCAGTTTTTTTTTTTTTTAAGATGATTAAAGGTAAAAAGGTAAAAAACCAAAACTAACATAGTTTAGTTGTTCCTGAACAGAAACCGACTCATTTACAGTGAAAGCATCCACACACACATGCACTGTATAGGAAACTGCCTCTGAATAGGGATTTACTGCACAGTGCATTAAAGGGTTAAATCTGACATTTCCTGCTAAACATTTATTTAATAAAATGACAATAACAGCTTTTACACTCCCATCATGACTGCTCGTCGACCATGTGCCTGTCTGACCAGTTTTTCTTTAAGTCATTGTGACATCAGTATGATCATCTTCAGAGATATGACATGATATGTAAGCTAAAGCTCCTCACCAACTAGCACTACTAACAGCAACTGATGGATGATAGTATCAACTTTTACTGAAGGATAAATTAAGTCGATAAATTATCACTGATTTGGTTCTGTATTGTGAAGCTGTTTAAATTGATCTTGTTTGACCCTATGGGATCTTTTCAGGCCCCACCAGGACCCCTGATTGATAAGACAGGTTCCATTTAAACTTCACCTTAAATGGTTCTCATGAGCCTCCTCGTGTTTTATATGTAAATATCTTTTTATCTCATTATTCTGGTACTAAGTTTTTTTTTAATCCAGTTCAGAGTCTTGGGGAAGCTGCAGGCTATCCCAGTGATAAGCAGGTACACCTTAAACAGGTTTCCAGTCTATCACAAATTAGCCAATCACATAGCAGCAGCTCAAGGCATGTTTAAGACTACTTACTGAAGCTTATACTGAGCATCTGAAGGGGAAAGAAAAGGAGATTTTTTTTCAGCAGAACCATCTCGGGTTTACCAAGGATGTTCTGAGAAGAGAAAACATCCAGTTCTCGACTGCTATCTGAATGAAAATGCCACATTAATGTCAGCATGAGAATGAGCAGACTAGTTGGAGATGATAAAAAGGCAACAATAAGTCAAATAACCACTGGCTACAACTAAGGTATGCAGAATACCAGCTCTGAAAGTACAATGCCTCCAGTCTCCAAGCAGATAAGCTACAGTAGGAGAAGACGACACCAGGTCCCAGTTCTGTCAGCTTAGAACAGGAAACTGTGGCTACAACTCAAACACTCAACAAATAGACAACAAAGGACAGAAACGTGTATTCTGGTCTCTGTCACTGCAACGATTACATGCTAGACTTGTTTAAGTTATGGGAAGCAGTGATGCTGTCATAATGACTCACATGAAGGTGATGAAAGACATCCATCACTCTATAAATAATAAATGCGTTTAATGTTAATGGAATTGATATGAACAGAATAATATGTAAAATGTGTGATAAGGAGTCTTACAGCGGTCAGATTTATTCTTATCAGCTCTTTTTTTCCTCTGTACTGAGAGGATGCAGAGATAATACGCAGCTTGCTCACACTGAGGTGATGCTGTGACATTTCTATGGCATCCAGAGACATTTCTAACCGTATTATTAATCCTTATAGGCTGAAATATTAAGTCGTTACAATTGCATGCATATATGTGGGCCGACTCATTACACACTAAATAATGCAACATGAAGTAAAAGTAGGTGACCTCGGCTGTACATGGAGAGTAATTCCAACCATTATCACCTATAATCCCAATATATCTCGACTGATTTAAGACTTTTAATTGAAAAAGTTGGTAAATAAGTGGATTTTTTTAACTTAGGAGAGACCTCTGAGACCTGTATGGGTTTAGAAAAGACTAATTGATTGTCTTTATGAGTGATTTTTATTAGAAAGCAATATGTTTTGCTGTTATAAGCATTTTATGTGTGTGAGATTTGTAGATTAGATTAATGGAAAACAAATACACACTTAATTCACAAAACCACATTTACATATTTACACAGATTATAAGGGAGGATCTCTGTTGTGTGGCTGTGGTTTGTACTGGATATAACACTAATGCAGATTTTTGAATAAACTAATCATCTGATTCGACTCTTTCTGTGACTTCATTCATCATCTAATCCTATGAGCGTGTGCAGATAAGGATCAGCAAAGCTCCTGTCATTGCTAATTTGCTTTTCTGCCATAAAGCTTGACTCCATTGTGAATTATCAAACGATAATCTTGTTAAATGACAAGCATAATGCAGCAATTGCAGCAAATCAAATCAATTGTATGAACGTAATATTGATTGAGACCCTAGTGAGAGATAAGCTGGTTTCATATTCAGTTCACATTTCACAATTTTATGAAGTTATTTATTTAGTGAACAAATAAAAACACTAATAATGAGAGATTTTGTGTGGGGACAGTTTAAAGCGGGAACTGCATCAAGTCAAAAAAGCCAGTTGTCACAGATTCCTGACATGTGACGGTTTCGACCTCCCTAAGCGACTTGGAAGAGCTGCCGTCATCTTGCCACTGTCTATCAAGTTTCAGTGTCACAATCCAACAAAGAGAACCGACTTTCTGTCCCCGAGCTGCAGAACTCGCTTGCTTTTGTTTGCCAAGTGATCTGTCAGCCAGATCAGAGGCACGTTCCCCCACCCTTCACCCCCAATCACACCCTTATGCCAGTGTTGGTGACCATCTGCTTCCCGTTGCCCCAACCTGCACACTTGCCAAGGTGTTAGGAAGACACACGTTCCTTAAAGCGAGTATGACTTTTCCTGATTTCATATCCCCCTAATAACGACCAAAGGCATTCAGTAGTTAAGTGGTTCATAAAAACTTAAGTGAATCGGTCATTTCTGCTGAAACTCAGAGACTCAAAGTCCTTTTAGTGTATTCAGGTAACTAAACTTGATAACATGACCACACTGTGGTGTTAGCTTTTCTCTTTTCTTTAAAGAAAACATGGATGCTGAGTCTAACTAAACCTCACTAAGCTTGTCTAGATATTGCAAACATTGCTTTTATCCCTTCAGGCTGGATGTGATGCTGCCTGTAGCTTGTGGAAAGAATCATGGGCTGCATCAGGTCTGCTGCAAACACAATGACCCGGAGTGGCTATAGACTTTGCCATCTTTGACTGCATTGCAGAAGGAAGCTTGGATGTCTTTGTCAGCCCAGTCAGTCACTGCTGACGTCCTGCTGCCTGTCACTGCTTGGCAACGAGCACATTTCCAGCTCCTTCCTCCAAGGTCACTCTTTTCCTTTCTTTAATTGAGTTGTGTGGAGATGAATTGAGTTGGATTCTACACTCTTATTTGTCCTTGCTAACACACTTTTTTTTCTATTTGAGAGCCTAGAAATAAAAATCCAAGGTATGTTAATTCAACAAATGTTGAGTTTTGCTCAGAGATCAGAGACACAGTGAACATTAACACGTAGCAATAGATCATTTCTATGGTGTATTTCTTAGAAGAGATACCAAAGCAGCATTTACACTTATTCCAAAGAAAATCCTGTTTGTTCTTTTAGGAGAATAAAAAAGAAGCATGAATATGTAAATATGTCACAACACAAGACTTTTGGATTGACAGTATCTTGCATTTTATTCATGAGATCATTTCCAGTCAGAAGCTTTCACTAAAGACAAAACACAGTCAGCTCCCATCCAGCTTCTTTGATTTGGCTCTGCATCGTCATCCTTTAATTAACCCCGTGCAACCTGCTGCTGACGGCATGTCTGATTGCCTCTCAGAGGACCGTCGCCTCTATCCTGGTGGGTAGGGAAAGAGAAGGCAAAGAGCAGGGAGGGGGAGCTGGCAGGCGCAGTAGGTAGAAGTGAGTCAGACTCCTTTCTGCCTTTTCTTTCTTGTTTCCATTTCCTCTATTGACTTCTAGTTGAGCTACTGCCTCTCTGCCAGGTGGGGTTTTGCCTCTTGTGGTAGTTTAGATGCAGGAGACAAACAGCCGGATCTAAACTAGAAACCTTTGAGACACGGCAACAAACGGCAGACATCCCATCGGAGGTGAGTTGACAGCAAACCGAGAAACTATTCTCTCTGTTTGGATCCTGTAGACGACTGAATACTCTTTATGTTCTCCACCAGAGGAGGAAAAGAGTCTATTGATGGTTTTGACCTGCTGAGGCAGGAAGTTAGTTGCTGGTGTTTATAATTGAAAGTGTTCAGAGATATTAACCTTTGTCCAGACAGCTGAATGGAGCTTTCCCCTGTTGTTAAACCTAAATATTTATATGTGCATATGAATATCACAGAGGTTTAATGAGCCCATTTAAGCTTGCCGTCTATTGGTTCATAATAGTTTTTTAATTTCTTTTAGATTAGCTGAACATGCTATTCAACAAGTTTTATTTGTCTTTTTTTGGCTAATTATGTGTTAAACTGAATAATATTATTAGTGATTGCAGATTGTAAAGAAACAAATGGAGGTTATTTTATCACAAGCCTTCCTTTCTTGCAGCTTAGAATAAAATGTGCTGTGTAGTAATAACTACAACGTTAAGGATTAAACAATAAAGAAAAGTTAAACAAGATTTAATGGCTGGAAAATGCCACATTTCTTATCTTTAAATAAAATGGTTTTTTTTTTACATAGGTGCTCCTCTGTGGAAATCTTGCTTTCTTCTATCATCCCACTTTAATTCCCTTCAACACTCTTCTCCCAAATATTATTTTAATCCTGCCATCAAAGTCTAATTTATCTCTGTGATCTAATATAATCAGCAGGGTTTTCCTTTTCTTCATGCTACTAATAGCATTTCTCTTCAGGGTTGTTGGGAGAACAAGACTCGGTGCATTGAATATTGCATGAGATCATGTTAGCATGGTTGAGCGGAGCCACAGCAATACGTCCACAGGACTGATGCAGAAGAATAAAAAATGCAATGAAAATAATCATAATTTTAACAAACTGTTTGTTTCATCAAAGCCATAAACACAAGCTTGTGTGTTTTTGCTTCACAAGTAACTCCACAGAGATCGCTATGCCGTTAGCAAAAGGCTAAACAGCATCTCCTATGGAAAAGAGGATGCTACTTGTATATCTGCAAACAGATTTCTATTACAAGGATCAGGAATTTTCATAATAAACTTCTTGCGAAACAGGTTATAATTCAATTCAACTAATGTTATTGTTTCCTGAAAACAAGTCGTACCATGTAGGACATTACCAAATAGCTAAACTATTTTTTTTCTGATTAATGTTAGGGGGAGGATAAGTCCTCTTCTGCCCATTACCATGATTATGAAATACAGAAACATCCCGCTCTCTGTTGCTCATAGTTAATTTAAGAAGTTAAGACAGAAGTGCAACCCGCCTGCCCCCACTGGAGGGTTATTGAGTTTGCCTGTGCCATTTTTGAGCATCGCCCTCCTCCCATAGGAGAGTCGTGCAGGTCTGAGAGGAGGAGTTTGGTTAGCACAGTTCCATCAGAGCTGATCAGGAAGTGATGAAATATTCATTACTGTTTGTTACAGTCATGAGGGTCTCTTCATGGTGGGACCGTAGTTAATTTATTTGTAGATTTGTTGGCTTTATCAAACCCTATTTGTGGGAAATTTGACTCTTCTACATTAATCTACAGCTTTAAATTCCCATATTCATCTGTCATTGCTCAGTCTGGCCCCATTGAAGCAGCACTGACAGCGTAATAACTCTGCTCCAAGGTGCACATGAGGATTCTGATCAATACCAATAACCTATTTTCCAGCTCTGAGCTTTAAAAACTCATTTACTGACACTCATGGTGTCCACATTCCTTATATATATATGAACTCAAATCTTCCAGGGTCTTCTTCATTTCTTGTGCAATGTGGATATTTTGAAAGATCATTTAAATGTTTCATTTATTATTATATTTTTGTGTCTTGAACTCCAAATGGTCCTTTATGCTTCCCCTTCTTAGTCCCTGGCAATTTTTTCCTGCTCTGTGTGCTTTAATATTGTATGAAGCCATTTTATTGTGTTTTTGTAGCAATGAGCCAATATTAATATCACAAGATGTCATTGTGATGTTGCTTTTATGTAAGATGAAACGGCACTAAAAATGCATGAGCCATGTTTTACACATCACTATAATCAGAACTGATCTGACTATAGCACTTGGGCTCTGTGGGACTGCTGGGCCTTCGGGGTCTCGGGCCTCTCCCTGCCCTCCCCTGATGCGTGGTCTCAGTCCCCATGCAAGCACACGGTTCATCTTTATTGCATGGTCACATGTTGGTATATTTCCATGCAGGTATGTTTGTGCTTTTGCCATATAACTATGTATCCTGTAGAAGTTTATATTGTTTTTGCAAAGACAGGGATTTTGGCAGCCTAGGGAATTATTCCTTTCACATTTCTATTTTCTTTTTCTTCTTTTTTATTTAATTGTTTTATCCCGGTCAGGTTCAACATCAGAGCTTTTACTTCAGGATTTGGGTTACAATAAATTAATAGGAAAAAAATGTAGAATATTCCAAACAAATAGTACCAGAATATGTCTGCAAGAAAAATTTAGAGGGATTTTCTAAACAAAAAAAAAAAAGAAAATACACAAAAAATCAGTTTTGTATTCTCACCTTCCCACTAATTTTCAGAGAGGTTTCTAACGTCATACCACAGCAGCCACCGTAGGATGAAAGAGCAATCTGTTGCTGCCGGGGGGGCACTGTAAGATCATCCTAATGTTTAGATAAGAATTGGAAGTCAATGAGCTTCCACACAGCCATCTGCCTCACAGATTGCAAGAAACTACAAGCTCTCAGCAGTTTTTGCTGTTCCACTTTTTATGATCTGTAGGTATAGTGGGGTTAAATGTCATCTGTTTGTTTGTTTTTAAGGAAATAAAATGTGTGCAAATTAAACTGACCTTTCATTAAAAGAAGCTTGAAAGTTGCATCAGGAGGGCATTTAAACATCATGGCAGGCAGCATTATTTAGAGCCAAATCCTGCCTTTAATACAGATTTCTCTCTGAGAATATAAGTAAATGCTATGTGAGCCAATCACATCACACTGCGTACTGAAATATATGTTTCTTTTTAGTTTAAACTTAAGAATTATCTTTGTCTTTCATACACTGGAGGGCTGTGCAGCTCTCATCATTTCTTCCACAGTTACTAGAAATCCATTTGTGAAGGTGAACCTGACGGCTCCCGGTTACTGCCCACCAAACACCACCTGCACATTTAACCTGGATGCTTGGAAACATCAGAACAATGGAAGCAGAAATCTGCTTTTAGGTTC
Source organism: Kiunga ballochi (assembly GCA_037177335.1). NCBI lineage: Eukaryota > Metazoa > Chordata > Actinopteri > Atheriniformes > Pseudomugilidae > Kiunga > Kiunga ballochi. The sequence continues at coordinate 6,146,202 of JBAMIG010000025.1, forward strand.
TGCTTCAACTCAACACGGACACATTTAAGTGCAGATGAAAGGAAATCTGCTGCACTTAGACCATTGGTTTGACTCATGTTTGATACCATATAGAGCCCCAATAGCAGCCTCGTGTTTCCTCTCCTGAAATAACCAATCTAAAGCTGTGTCAAGTTCTGTCAAGCTCCTGAGATGTTTTTTATTTTTTATTTTTCGTGTTTTTCATATTCATCCCCAATTTAAACCTTCATCTCTGCAACGCTTTTCCAATAATGACTTTGAACTGATAGAGGATGGTATCCTACAGTGACAGATTAAGATGGGAAAATAACAATTTGCCAGAGATGATCAATAGCAAATAGGCCTACCTCTTTGCTTTTGAGATTTTATGTAAAAATGATTACAAATTGTCATTTGAACGGTTCTATTTAGTGACTGTATTCCATCTAAAACAAAGTTTGTCGCTTTATGACACTAATATGACCCTCAGACCTGGTCTGAATTTGTCTGTGAAGATAAATGCTGCTCATTTTCCATCTGCTAGGCGATTAAATCAATTTAGCTGTGCTCCAGTGGATAACTGGGTCGCTACATTCATTAAAGGTGTCAGGTGCACACCCCATCTATTCACCTTTGCTTGCTGCACCAGCTTGTTGTTGCCACACATGCTTAAAATGTGTTGGCTTTAAACAAAATAGCTCCTCTAGTTTGTAGTTTTCTGAACTTGTGAAAATCAATAATGCTATTACCCTTCCCAAACAGCTACCCAGCGTGTCTGCACACTACTTTTCTTTGTGTTCATCCCTTCAACGTTTCACCACTTTTTACAAATGAGTCATTACACTCATTTACCGGCTGCCTTCAGGTTCCACGATGAGCGATGAATTATTGATGTGCCAGATTAATGGTGTTTTTATTTGTGAAAGTCTGTTTTAATTGTTACAGATTCACGAGTTAAATGAAACAATCTTTAGACTTTTAATGGGATTTATTAAGCAAACTGAGATGGGACTCTTTACCAGGCACAAAGGCAAAACAAAAAGCGGATGAGACATGACATGTTGGCATGGAAACCGAGTGATGCCTTCAAGGCCTCTGCATTGTGCATGTGTAAGGAGCTGTCACAGCTGTGCTCGCTGTCATGTTGACTGTAAGAAAGAATGAAAATCAAATGCTAGTGTGTAAATATTTGAGTTTTTTGTTGTTGCGGTTGTTACTGATGGAATAAAATGTTTTAAGTTAAAATAAATGTGTTGCTGATGGTTTTATCCATTTGTTTTTTATTCAAGGGATTGATCTTTCTGCCTTTAAATCATGTTAATTTTATGAAAACCCTTAAAAACGATTTCCTTTCCTATTTTGATGAATTAGCAGATGGAAACAGATGTTCATATCAGCACACGTGAAAATAGTTTAATCAAAGCTGACAGCTAATGGCAGCAGATGACAGGGATGCTTGCAAAAGCTAAAAATAAGATTAATAAATAAGCATGTCTTTATAGATATTACTCCTTAACTGCTCCTCTCCTCTTTCTCTCCACCTGTAGTTGGGACGACAGCAGCTCAGTGAGCAGCGGCCTCAGCGACACGTTGGACAACATCAGCACCGATGACATAAACACACCTACATACTCCACAACCGGCTCTTCACGCAAAAACAGGGGATCACAGGTGAGACTGTGCAACCACAGTATCTGTCCTCATCCTTCTGGTTTGCTTTGAAAGAAGCATTTTAGGCCCAACTAGCTTAAAAGATGTCATTTTATTCCCACGCATGTAAATAAATGTCTCATCTAACACGATGGTTGTCCACACATTCAGTTGGTTTACTTAGAAACCAAGGCCGGTCTGTGAAATCACAGCTGAGGGAATTAACTGCAAGACGAGAACTCGGCTCTCCTCAGAGACTTTCCTTTATCCTGCCAAGTATCCTTGGCTCCTCATGAAATACTCAACAGACCGTGCTCTTAAGAGACTGTAGTGTTGCTAGGGAGACTGACCATCTGTTAAGGTAGGCAGGTTATCAGTGTTCTTTGTGTTCAGGCCTTCATGTGGGTGTTTGTGTCCTTCCAAAAAAATTCCAGAAATAGCTGTGATTTCACACACAGACACAAACGCTGCTCTGCAAAAGCAGCTTCTTACATTGCTTCATGGTGACTCTGCTTATGTCTGCATGTTTAAATGATCATTTCTAAAGGAATTAAACTGGAGGCTTTGCTTGTTTTCAAATGCTTCCTTTCTCCAAGCAATCGCCTGACCTTCAGATTTATTTTCTCTAGTTGACAAATGTAACTAATTTATCATTTTATTATTTCACTAAATGATCAATTATTCAGTTCCCCTGATTTTTTTTTAATGCACACCAACTCCACCTCACAGTCTCAGAAAGGAAGCAGATCCAAGCATGCGGAGCAGGAGGTGAGCAGCAGTTGGGCCGGAGCTGAAGATCTGAAGAAGGTGGAGGAAGAGCTGGACATGAATATGGATCCCAACAGTAGCCCTTCCCGCTGGAAGCCTTCCTCTTCATCCTCGTCCTCGCAAACCCAGGGCCAGTATGAGGATGCCAGTCAGAAAGCAGCCGCACTGGCCCAGATGTCCCAGACAGGTTCATGGAGGAGGGGGATGAGCGCCCAGGTGGGCATTACACCACCCAGGACCAAGAACACCTCTGCTGCCCTGAAAACAGCAGGTAGGAGATGGAGCACACCATCACAAACATTTACCCAAATTTTAAGGGTTTAAAGGACATTACAGCGCAAAAAAGTGTGCTCCGAGTTGGCATGGCAACTGGACTATGAGTCAACCTCATCATTTCCTCTTTGAATGGTTTTTAACTTATTTATGTGTTTCAGTAAAACTCTGCTTTATTAGAAGAAATCCCACAATCCCTTTCAACAGCATCATTCAAAGTAATGCTTTTTTATTTTTATAGAGTGATGCTAACTGGATATAATGTGTGTGTATATATATATATATATATATTGTAGCTTCCATGTTGCCTAAAGTTAAACACTTTTGGTAAAGTTACTATAGACCCTGATCACGCACCTTTTTACAGGGTTAGGTAGGTTTTACATATGTATATTGATTAATTCACACTGATCAGCTATACATAAAGCCTTGCAGAAGCAGATAATAACTCAGTGTAAGTCATGAAGGGAGGTATAATTTCCTGAACCCATACTTTTCTTTTTTAAACATTTTCTTTAACCTCATGTTGAAGTCGGAGGACCATAATTATTAAAAAACGTGACTTTGTTTTTTAAGATTTTGTTGATGAAGATGATAATATTTAGCAGAATTAATGCTACTTTGGCTTTTAACAATGCCCAAAGGAGGTACAAGTCGGTGTCCTCCTTGTGTAGATACCATGCCCGAATAAATACCACCAGTAAAACCCTTTTTAATATGGTCCCTTGACAATATGAGAGGCCAGACTTACATGGTTTGAGAATCCACACAGGAGGGATATATCCTGTATATAATAAATACAAGTAGAAAGATGTTAAAGATGTAATTACAAGACAGGAGAACTAGAGGAAGGCCAAAGAGGAAATGTATGAAATCAGGAAGAGAAGATGTGAAAGTAGTTCTTCTAAGAGAACGAGACAGAGTTAGATGGTGATACATGATTAGCTGTGGGATCCCTGAAGCAAACCGATGAAGGGGAAAAAAACTGTTTTTTTTTATGTTGACAAAGCGTTTGTGTATATGACAGGTAAAACCGATGATGCCAAGGCTTCTGAGAAGGGCAAAGTGCCTTCCAAGAGTTCAGCTGGTATCCAGCGCTCACCGTCTGATGCTGGGAGGAGTAGTGGGGATGAAGGAAAGAAACCTCCCTCTGGCATTGCACGCCCACCCACCACTGGCTCCTTTGGATACAAGAAGATTCCCGGACCCACTGGCACTCTGATCACCTCAAGTGGTGCCACCCTCACAAGTGGCTCAGCCACCCTGGGAAAGGCTCCCAAATCTTCAGCCACTCTTGGGAAAGGCGCGAGCATCAGTGGTGTCCGGAAAACCAGCCTGGATGGCTCGCAACCTCAGGATGACGGCATTCTGCTCAGCTGCAGTGGCACCAAAGTGACCCTGCAGTACCGATCTCTGCCCAGACCAGCCAAATCCTCCAGCGGGGCGGCTGCAGGACGCAGCGGGCATCGCTCTAGCTCCAGCAGCATTGACTCAAACGTCAGTGGAAAGTCAGCAGGCGCGGTGGCGACACAAACAAGTGCCAAACGCAGGGATGGAAAAGTGGGCTCGGACCGATCCAGTCCTATCACCATCAACCAGACGGATAAAGAGAAAGTGGCCGTGTCGGAGCAAGACCCAGCAGCGGGATTATCCACCTCTCCCAAATCCAGCCCCACCTCCAGTTCAGCAGGCCAGTCCGGCCTCAGACAGCCAGGCTCTAAATACCCAGATATTGCCTCCCCCACCTTTCGCAGGTTAGACTCACAACACATGCCTCCTGCTGTCTCTGTGTCCTTGTCCTTCACTGTGTGTGCTTCTGTGTGGATCAACCATTTCACCACATTCTTCTTTAATCAGATCATTTCCGGTTTTTGCGGCAAAACGAGCAAGCGCTAACGTGCTCAGGTCTTTTTAAAAGTTGGTGATTTATCTGCAGAACATGGTTTTACTGTCCTGATAAATATTTGTGGAGCAAATGTTTTCCAGCCGTAAGCTGCTGTAATATATGAGTCATATGACGATATCCATAACGTTAAAGTTTCTTAACATCTCTCTCAATTTTCTTGGATGCACCATATGAATATAAAACGCGTAATGAATCATATGCGAGTGCCTTCATTGAAATATTGATTGAGCAAGTTTGCTTGGGTGCGTTACGAAGCAGTGCCATTACATGGATTGCTCCCTGGTGTAGATAATGAGCCATTGCAGATGAAGCATTTCTTTGCTCAGAAGATGAAGCTTTGACTGTTTCTGATCAAGCAAACCCAGCATAGTAGTTTTCAGATCAGGACTCGGAGGTGAGGGGGAGTGTCAGAGCAGCCAGTTGCTGATTCAAAGCTATTAAAGTAGACGTTTGATTTATCTCGCCAGGTAGTTATTTATTTTTTTCTTCTGTGACAGTGTGTCACCTATATCTATCATTCTTGCAATGAGAACAGAGACCAGGTGAAACTGTTTGAGGGCAAACAGGATTAAAGGTGTAACGGGTTAGGTCACGTCGTTGAATCGGTCAAAGTTGTCAGAGCAGTTGTGCTGATGCATGTTACAGAGATCCCGTGTAGAATGAGGGGGGAGAAACACTGCAAGGCAGGAATGTGAAGGGAATTTTGCTCAAAGGTTGCATTTAGAAGTAATTTGGCCGTGACCAGAACAGGAAGTGATGGGCAAGATACACATCAGGACAGAGAGAGGACCTCAGTGTAATACTTTCTCAACCTAGACTTTTTCGAGTTCTTCATTATTCCAGTGTGGAGCTTGCAGATGCTCATCACTTGTCCTTTGAGCATTTCTAAATGACTGCACCCACCTTTCTACCCCCAGATTGTTTGGCACCAAAGCCAGCAGCAAGGCCAGCTCTCCGGGCACGCCCGACTCTGGCAAGTGCCCGTCAATATTGGGCAGCCCCCACGGCACACTGGCAAGGCAAGCCAGTCTGGACTCCCCCTCCTCTGGCACAGGGAGCCTGGGCAGCGCTGGCGGCCTGAGTGGTGGCAGCAGCCCTCTTTACGGTAAAACCCCAGACCTGTGCACTGACTCCCTGGCTTCCAGCCCGGCCTCTGGCCTCTCGCTGCCCTCCAACGCTCGCCCCTGGCCTGCCTGTAGCTCTTCAGCCGGCAGCAAGGACACGCTGAGCTGCCAAAGCATGACCAGTCTGCACACCAGCTCTGAGTCCATTGATATGCCACTGGGCCACCACGGGCCTAAAGTTACAAGAACCGGCAGTGTCAAGTCCACCCTGTCTGAGGGGTGAGTAAGAGAGAATACGATTGGAAAAAAAACGTATTCATTGTTTCATTTGAGAACAAAAACAAAGTTTCTTCCTGCCTTTAAGATGTAGAAATACATTGTAGAGGAAGACTGAATAACTATTATATTGATTAATATTGGAATAAAATAAGTTATTCACTCATCCAGCACAGAGTTTCACCTTCTGGCTTGGCTTTGTAAACAATAAAAATCAAGAATAATGCTCAGATTTGGTTCAAAGCCATGACAGAAAACTTCTTATAGATTCAGATCATTTCAACACACATACCTGTGAGAGGTCTGTATCAGTGTGTCCATTGTTCTGTCCACACACTGCGCATGCAATACATCAAACAACATAATCACAGTCGGACATATTTATTTCCCCTTACTAGTTTAGTCACATGTCTCAAAAATGAAACAATCTACTTAAATATTGCCTGTTTTGTACTTGTTGTCAGTTCTGGAAAGAAAATGAGTGTCTGAATGTTTTCCATTTTTTTAATGTCTCTCTGTCAAGAGTCAAACTTGTAAAATGTGATCGGTTCTGTTTCTGGTGTTCATCTAATCAGCTCATCCTCTGTGTTTTAACAGCATGCCTCTTGACAGAAACACGCTTCCCAAAAAGGGACTGAGGTACAACACATTTGCAACCATGAAAGATCATTGATGTGCATGAAAGTGTGCATGTGAAATGCACTTTCTCCATTGTATTTGGAGCAATTTGTGGTGGTGGCCCCATCCCAGTACCTGCATCTGTCCTAAACAGGCATTACTTGAGCTTCTTGAGGGTTTGTGTAAAAAGAACATTAACAAGCTAAACTAGAATTAAAACAGAGAGAAGATGAGTTAGTTAAGTGGTCCGAGGTCTATTTTTAACTAAGTTTGCATAAATATGATACAACTGAAGCATGATTATGCTTTAGATTGTCACATATTGTTGTGTTTTTTCATCTATTTGTATGCTAGCTTCTCTGTTTCCATCCCAGTCCTATTCCCACATCCCTGTGATAGTGCAGCTTCTGAGCTCATTGGATTTCTTAACCCTCCCTGCAAGATTTTCACTGCTTTTCAATTTACCTGTGACAGGACAAAGATGCTTAACCCATCCATTACCAATCCAGTTACACACCATTTGAATGGGGCATGCTGGTTTAAAACCATTCGTTCATTTAAAGCTTTTTTTTTTTATTTCTGAAAGCAGAGCAGGAGTTTTTTCTTTGACAGTTTTCACTAGCTGCTTATTTCTATGACCGTCTGTTCACATTTTAAATATGCCAAAAGCTCCTTTTTCCACGTCTTTAGTGGAGGTTGGATGAATCGCTGTCCCCTTCAGTGACATACTGTAAATAAGCGGCTTGGACTTGCTTACGGGTGTTTTATTTGCACTAAACACACTGAGTCAAACACTGACTGTTGGATATTCCAGTCTGTACTATTTCAATCCAATGAGACACGAATGCGGCGATGTCAAAGCATTTGCACGTTTTAAAACGCCTGTTTGCTGGCCAAGAGAATCCCAAGTGCAAGCGGATGATGAGAGTGGGGTCAGATGTGACAAGCGTAGTAATGGGGGCGTTGGAAGGAAGATGCCACTGAATGGGGATGAGTGCAAACTCAATTATCATCCTCAGAGGATTAAATATGGCTGATTGTCATTTGGGCGATAAGAGGAGCTTTTTGCTGCACAGCTGCTTTGGAGTTTAGGAGAGAACAGATGAATGGTAGTGCATGTGTGTGTGTATCTGTGTGTGTTTGAGCCTTGAATTTGAACTTTGCGTGTATATGTGGTTTATGTATTAGCCTGCAAAGTTTGGTTTGGCTAATGTCATTAGCTAATGTTATTAGCTTGCTAAAACAGGTTCACTGGTCAGTATCTGTTGCAAAGAAGAAAGTTTCTTTAAATTAACCATGAAAAAGTTGGTTAAACGTTTAAAGAAAAAACTGCCTCCTATTTAGATAAACTTTAGATTTTAGAAATGTTAGAAATTTCGATAAACAGAACAAGAATGAGAAACTACGGCAGATGATTATGAGATAGCTGTTTTTGCCATTTTTATTCAGATAAAAAAAACTGCATTTAACAGGTAAGGTGGAGCTCAACTTCTAGTGTGGAAAGTTTGCAAATAAAACTTTCTTTAAATCCATATATGACACTATATGTATTGTATAAATACCTTCTGAAGGATGCAAGGGACTCTTAGGTTGTTGCACAATTCTGACATGCAAGAAATTCCTAAAGAAGCAAGAGCAGCAAAAACCTATTTATTTATTTATTATCTCCATCTGTTAGAAATAATGTCAACTTTTTCAGTTCTTCTCAGTAGGAAAATTGAGATATATCCAACTTTTGCATGTCATTTTGTAATTGAAAACCTATGCAGATGCACAAATATCTGACTATAATTGCATATTTGTTATCCCATCTCCTCTCACATGCATCTTCCATATGATTGAGCACAGAATTAGACTGTTAAACCTCTGAAATCCTTTCTTTTTGCTTGAGCATACATGTCTTTGTGGCTTTCAGGTACCCACCTTCCTCTCGACAAACATCCCATGAAGAAGCAAAGGAGTGGCTGAGATCTCATTCAACAGGAGGTCTTCAGGACACAGGGAGCCAGTCTCCTCTTTCTCCTCCTGGAGCCTCCTGCACCTCCACTGGAAAATACCACTACTCCAATCTATGTTAGTCAATCAGACTTAATGAAATGGTTACACTTAAAGAAGGATATTCAAGCGGAGCATTGAAATCAAAGAACGAACAGCCTATTATTGTTTAGATACTGACTATTTCTGTTGTTTATGTAGTGAGTCCGACCAACATAAGCCAGTATAACCTGCCACCAGGCAGCAGCAGCATGAGCCGCTCCAACAGCATCCCTGCCCAGGACTCCTTTGACCTGTACGGAGAGGGTCACCCACTGGGTGGCAGTGCAACCTCCCTGGAGGACCGACCACGTGCTATCAGCCGCTCTGGCTCCTTCAGAGACAGCACAGATGAGGGTAAGACACTTTTTAAACTGCTCCAACAATCACTCGGCATCTCTGCCAAGTAGCCATTTATTCAAATCGGTATATATATTGATATAAGAAATTCTCTTTTTCTTCACAGTTCATGGCTCTTCATTGTCTCTGGTCTCAAGCACATCGTCATTGTATTCTGCGGTAAGTCATGTAGGGCTGGAGACATAAAGATATAAGGTACATGAACTTTATTTATTCTAAATTATGCAAGAGAAGTGATTATAATTAAATGTTAAGCTACTTTCTGTTGGAGCTATTGGTGTATAGAAGCAGAGCTTCTTCCACAAATGCAAAAGTTCTGATGTTGTTATTGCTTTTATCTCTTTTTTTATTTTTATAGACGATAAACTGGATATAATAAGAAAATGAAGATACATTCAATCTAAGGCCACTTACATGGAGTGGAGAAAAAATGAATAAATGAGAAGTGGCTCCTTTTTGGCTTAATAGAAGAGTGAAAATGTGTAAATATCAGATAAACGGGAAAAAAAAAGTCAGTTTGGATCTTCTCATAGCATAAACCATGATTAATTGTTGCATTCAGCAAAAGAAATTTGTTTTAGGAAGAACTAAACCTGTGTGAATGATGAAAGTTTTCTTTTTAAAGTTTCACAGTTAAAGGATTTTTTTAATTGCATTCATTCTGGTTAAATTACATGTAACTTCTTTTATCTTTGGTATTAAAGTACTTCTTATTAAATAAACTTTTAATGTTTTTTTTTAAATGTTTACAATGTTTTTCAGTGATTTTCTTTTTTTTGGTCTTTCTTACAGACAGAGGAAAAAGCACACTCAGAGGTAAGGATGAGAAGCATCGCTACTCTCTGCATGCAAAGCTCTACATTTATCTCTATTACTTAAAGCCATTTAATTGCCTGGTTTCCAGCCACTGAGCAGCTCTGCTTGCGAAGCACCTTTTAGCATAATTTACCTTATTTTTATCTCTGCTTAGCTTTTCATCTTCAGCCTGAAATGTCATAGGCATGTTCCCGCTACTTTTTGTTGTTTATATGTCTGAATGTAGTAAAGTCTGCATGCATTTTGGTTGTGGAGCCTTTGTAATAAGATGCAGCCTTTTTATGTCAATCAAAGCACAAACAGTGATTTTGCTCATGTCTTTGGACCAAAAGCAATTTAAGAAAAATACTATGAATTTTGGATAAAGTTGTACAACGTTAAGCAATGAATTATTAAAACTCTGTTGCGTTGCTTTTTATGATCATTCATTTCATCTAAATCATATTTAAAATTGCATATTTTCCCTTTGCAACATACATATTTAAAGCATGGCAAAACGCTTTGCTCTTTACTAAATGTGTTCAGTTTATCACTGATTCTCCTTTGATTTTTTTTATTCTTGTTTTAATTTCTGAATTCCTTTTAACCCACTTTGTTCTTTCTCTGTTTATCAATGCTTTAAGCAGACGTTTGGGTCAAACAGTAAAGCAAATACATTTGGTTGTCTGCTTTTGCAGCGTGATTGGTGCATTTTCAGACTGAAAGTGACAAACACTGACATGTGGGATTTTTAGCTACATTCCTAACAGTTTATTATTACATTACATGTTTATTACATGTTATCAATGCATCATATCTTTAGTATGAAAGAAAGA
>JBAMIG010000025.1:6162007-6174078 GCA_037177335.1 Kiunga ballochi
GAGCAAAAGGTATAAAGGTTCACTGCAAACATGCTACTCATAACTTCTGGGGTAACTGCAAAACATGGAAAAATACTTATTAAAGATGACCAGCTGTGAAGTTAAATGACGCAGTGTGATGCAATGATGGTTGGGGATTAAGGGGGTTTTTTGACTAATATTTTTCCTTGTTTGTTAGATTTGTCCCTCAACATTAAATGATCCATGACTTTTTCAAAACTGCAAACCTTTAAAACTCCCACCGTATGCATCTGTGTGAGCACAGCAGAACCAATATGTTCAAAGTTGTATCCCAGTCGGAGATTATGAATGCATTTTTCTTTTCTTACACACACAGAAGACTGACAAGACCTGGCAGCCTTTTAATCCTCTATAAATTAAAGCAGGTTGGGCTCTGGTGGGATGCCTTATTCAAACAAGGCCACCCTAACTTTTAATTAAGGCAGAAACCCTATCTGCACCCCTCAGAGGATTTTAGAGGAAGCCAAAAAGGGAGGCTGCTTCCATGTTATCGGCTCACTTTAACAGAGCTTATTTTACTGGTAGCAGGTGTTACTGGCCCTGGAACAAATCTGCAAAACTTCTCTCCTTCTCAAATCCCCTCAAACTGTTTTTTTTCTCTCCTCATTCCTTTCCACTAAAAGCTTTGTCAGGGATTTGTTCACATTGACGGAGCTGATGTGTTGATTTGTCCCAACAGATTTGCTGTTTTATCCTTTGAAAATAGCCCCCGTCTGGTCATCCGTTCTGGTGCATTCGTTTCATTTGGACTACAAAGGCTACATTTCCTTTAAAGCAGCATTTACTTCTATATACAGTGATTCTACCTCCTTTTTTCTCACTGCAGGAGTCCGAGTTGGCCGAGCTGAGGGAAACAATAGATATGCTGAAGACTCAGAACACAGACGCCCAAACGGCCATCCAGGTGGCACTTAACGGCCCAGACCACCTACTCAAAGGTAAAGAAAATATCAGCAGATGGTCAAAGGGATCATATTCCAATAGCTGGGTATATTTTTATTAGCTCCAAATGAACCCCTCTTACTTGAAGTATTTATTCTTTATCAGTCAGTTTAGATCAAGCAAGCATAAATATGCACGACCAGTCAAAAGTTCCTATTGGATTTATTAGAAAAATGTGTCCAAACTTTTGACTGGCAATTTATATCAGTACATTCCTGCGCCCACCCTCCCTCCAGTTAGTGTTAATTGCCAAACCTGAAAGAGGAACCTGTACCAACCATGGACTTGTCTCTGTCTCCTGCAGACCTGCGGATTAGACGGCAGCACTCATCAGAAAGTATGTCCAGCATTAACAGCGCGGCCAGTCATTCCAGTATGGGCAGCCTTGGCAAGGATGCAGAAGACAAGAAGAAGAAGAAAAAGAGCTGGGTAAGTACTGCGAGATAAAAAATGCAGAAGTTTCCAGAATTGATAATCCTCCAAGTGAAGATCCATGGATTACCTTCACTTTACAGTTCCTAAAGCTTATCCAGCACAAGTGCCTTAATATTTAACCCATATCTGAGTCATATTTCTACACTGAGATCTTTTCTGTTCAAGGTGGATCTGAATAGGAATAAACCTTGGAAATAAAGCTACTTTTGATGCAGCTACATTAAATTACGCCCATGTTAAATGATTTAATGGCGTCCTTGTAATGTGCAAATTGTATTTTAGTGGATTTGTAAAATGACTCTGCTAATTTCAGAAAACATTTTAAATGCATTGAGCCGTCTTTACACGGCCAAAACGAGCTTAAGAGATCCCTGTTTATTAGCACATCATTTCCAACCCATAACAATTATGTTTTATCTTGTGTCTGCAGCCTGATGTGCATTAGCCAGGGAATACATTTAAAACTCACATGTGTCTCTCTGTGCAAACATGTCCTTTTCATGCTCAAGTTTGACTGTTCATAAAAATTTTAAGCCTATTGAATGGTGTATACCATACCCGCTCTGCCATCATGACACTGTTGCTAGGTTACTCGGTTGTGATTGTTTAATCAGGAGGTAATGGCTGAGAGAGCTTCTAGCTAAGCCAACTGTGCACCTATTATTTGAGGCACATCTGCTTCACAAAAGCAGGAAAATAAAGCAGAAAAGCAGTGGAGTGATCACTTACATCATGAATGGAGTCATTTTTCTTCAACAGAAATGCAGTGGCTGCTTCTGTGTTTGTTAAATTTGTCTTTTAAACAGCCGGTAATCTATCATTACTCATAATTGGTATAAGCAGCTTTGCTCAAACCTATTTGAAATCATTATTCTTATTTTCCTTTGCATTTGCATTAGTGTTTCTTTGCAGATATTACTGTAAATGAATATGTAAGAATCTATCTGTAACTTTCATCGTCTTCTTTTATACTCTTTTACTCTGGTTGTGCTGTTTAATACAGCCGTTCTAGCAGAGTGCTGCAGTTTGCTGCAGCCTCCTGAGAAAAGCACATGACATATTAGAAGTTCCATCTCAGCCAAAGAGCAAAAGAACCAGAGCCAGTTTTCAGTCTTAGCTGCAATGCAAAACGGCTGCCCTTCAAATAAAACGTTCAAAAGTTCACCCCAGAGTCTGACGCTCACTCCTGCCATGTTACAGTGACAAGCCCTCCATCCGCCCTAAGAATCAACTCAGCCTCAGGAATACCAACCACTTCCTTTGTTTCAATTGGAGATTAATATTTATTTGCATTCATTTTGAGCAGAGACTAACTGGGGTTACTGCTTGTATGTGAATGTATAGGAATCTGGAAAGCATGGAGGCAAGACAAGGACAAAATAAGTTTGCTTCCTTCAATTAGAAAGGATTTTTCTTTATTCCACCCACCATTTATAACCTGTGTGGGTTAATTTTAATGCCATTTACTGATCTTAGCTTTTACAAAAGTAAAAAAACTAAAGATTTGTTTATTTTTTCATCTATAGCATGCGTTTTTATGGGTTTTAATTTATTTATAAAGCTATTTGTCCATGTAAAATGTCCTTAAATCGTCTCAAAGGTCTTGTTTGAGTTCTGAAATCTTTCTTTAATTATTTGACAACACATTTGCAAAGTCCAGTAGCCGATGTAGCACACCTCAGCTGTGCCGCCACGTCACACTGCCATGTTTGATGAATGAGCAGAGCAATCAGAGCAGCGTAAGCTTCTCAGGAAGAAGTCTTAGTAATGCGTTATTTAATCCATATTCAGAGTTTGTCACTTAAGACAAACCCGTTAGTAACCCACCGAAGCAAACATCATCTAATAGATTCAACTTATTAAACTGAGCAGACATAAAATCACACTTAAAATATCACATTTCAGTCAACTTCACACATGATTTACTGAGATCCTCAGAGTGTTTCAGCAGAGGAGCTCTCTCACTACTGCTCCATGCTAAAATCAACCCACTTCAGTTCAGAGTGTTTTAAACCCTGAAACATCCACGGTACTTTGCTTTTTCTTCACAGCATCCAATCACAAGAACAATTTCAGCACATATAGACATGTAATCACAACAACCACCATCACAGATGGATAACTTGAGCCTTCATAAATTGGGTTCTCTGAGGTGGAAGATGATGGAAACTGTGCTCTATAAGAAAAATGTCCATGGCAAAAGGGGATGATGTCCTGATAATTTGTTGTAACAGGCCTGTTTAGGATTTTCCTTAAATGTCTTTACATGATAAAAAAAATGTAACTGTCAAACTTATATTTCTATATATAATATATAAATTCAGTGAAACAAAGTGGTTGTATTTTTTAAAGACAGGAGCTAAAATTGAGGGGGTTTTTAAAAAAAAAAAAAAGCAGCAGCGTGTGTGGTGAATACATTATCCTGGTGTTAAAACAACATGAAATTATCAGCCTGTAAGTGAGCATATTATGGGCTGTTAAACTGCTAACCGTACATTAGGGTTGTATTGCTGCTGTCATCAATATTTCCACAGTTGTTGCTGATGGTGAATCTGTGCTGCTGTTTTAACTACATGCTGTTTTCTGCTGGGAGGTTAAGCATAACTTTACAGTACTTCCTGCTTCTTATGCCATAAATTCCCTCGGAGCAGCTCTATTCTGGTGTAGGTGGGGTTGAAAGGTGCATGTGTGTGTGTTTGTGTGGCTTAACGTTGGGTATGTTCTGCATCTTCAGGTGGCTGATTCCATCCCAGCTCAGGTCAGTGATTTCCTGAGTGTATTGTTGATGTGCAGTGGTTATTTTTTTCATCTCCACTTCTTTCGCTTTGCCTTTCTTCCCATTTTTTCCCTCCCTTCTCTGGGAGCTCCGGCATGGATCCAGCAACCCCTATCCTCTTTTTCATCCTCCCCTCTTTGTTCATTTGGACTGCCTGTTCATTCCTAATTTTTAGGGCCAGTTTAAAAAGAGCCTGCCAAACCTCACCTCTCTCCTTCTCATTTCTACTTACCGCCTCGCTTTTTGCTTCTTTATCTAAAACAGACCGCGGCCATTGCTTGGAAAACAGCACGGAGTTACTTCCTGGTCTGAAAAGATGTGACACATTCAGGGATGGCACTTAAAGGAATGACGTGCTCCTCTGTGTGTGTGTTGCAGTTACGCAGTTCGTTCAAACAGGCGTTCAGCAAGAAGAAAAGCAAATCCCAGTCGGCCCATGACGAGATGGAGGAAATGACAGACTCTCTGCCATCTTCGCCCAAACTGCAGCATGACAACAGGCAGGGCAGCATCGCCACACTGCGCTCTTCCCCCTCCACCACAGAGTGAGTTCTTCTTTTTACCGCCACATCTGGACAGCTGCACAAAAATCTATGGATACAAGGCGTACTAATAAAGACACACACCTGTTTCTTTGGTTCTTTTCTCCTGTCTAAGACGTTTTCTTTGTTTTCTTTTTAACAAATTAAATCCTCACCTCACTCTTTCCACCAATCACTCTGTTCATCCTTTTCCCTGTGGCTGTAGCGAGTGTGTTTGTGATAACCAGTCCTCCCCCATTTGGACGCCAAAGAAAAAGCAAAACGGTCACGTGGTCTACAAACACAGATCTCGGTAACAGACACAATATGGCATGCTCCATGGGAGTGTGTGTGCAGTGGTTTTGATAATTGGTGTGTCTTTCCCCTACATCTCTGACCCAAGCTTTACGCTTCACAACATGAACCAGAACCTCAAAAATGTGCAAGTCTCAGATGAGAATAAGCAGCAGAGTTAAGTAAAAGGTGGGAAAATGTATGGGCGCTGCTGAAGGACCAACATGGTTTCACAAGCATGCAACTATCGTGCACATCTGCTGTGTTGTGTGACGGCTAAAGAGCATCTCAGATAAATATGTCTGACGTTATTCTCTTTATTTGGAAACCTTTAAATAGGAGAAGATGAGGTCAACCATGCAGAGATGACAGCTTTTATATCTGTATGCTGATACTAATAAGAACTGATGTGTTAAGATGGGATGCAATAAGCTTCTGTTAGGAAATACTATCTGAAGTCATTGGTCCTGAAATCCTATATTGCACCAGATGAGGTGTTTAAAGAGAAGAAAAACTCTTGCACAGCATCATTTAGACTACTTTTCAGTTTTCATCTTCCCCCTAATTCCCCCACAGTTTTTCCCATGGACCCCAGCATCCCTTTCAGCTCAAATTCTTGCTTCCCTTTTCATGTGTGCTCTAAAGATTGTGTACATCTGTGTGTGTTGTATTACCCATAAAGTGACCCTTCCTCCTCCCTGTGTGTAATCCCGGTTGCAGGTTGTGTGAATGCACTGAGGCTGAGGCTGAAACCATCCTCCAGCTGAAAAATGAGCTCAGAGAAAAGGAGCTCAAGTTGACGGACATTCGCCTGGAGGCGCTGAGCTCCGCCCACCACCTGGACCAGATCCGCGAGGCCATGAACCGCATGCAGGTGAGCTTAATGATGCTAAACTAATAAAGCAGGCGGATGCTGGCCTGTGGGTGTTTATTTAAACTCCTGCAGTTTTGGATGCTTATCAGAGCTGGCGGTAACAGCAGGGTCAGCTTTTCTTTGCTGCCGTCACATGGGAACAACACAGCAAATATCATACCTGTTTCTTAAAAACAAATGATTTTTTTTGTTATACTTTCCTAAATCTCTGGTCAAAGTTTAGATTCCTGTGTTTCTGTTGACAATTTGTGATATCTACCTCATTTCAAGGTTTACTGATTGCTTGTCTCAAATATTGACGCTGCTGTTATAAACCAGCCAATTGTCCTTGAAGCATAGAATAAATAAATGCATAAGGAAGCTTTCTTAATGCAAATATGTCCTTGTTTTCAACACCACTGATCCAGTATTATGCAAATATATGTAATTTCAAGGATAATGTTCAGAGATGTTATTTTATATTGAAAACCCCACTTATTCAGAGAATATCAGTCATTTTAAATGGTTCCTTTCTGGGGATCTAAATGATGTAAAACTCCTTATCTGCAACCCAACCGCCAGTACAAAGCTTCTTACAGCTTATAATCTTAGTTAGAGCAATTCTAAATAGCAGCAAAAACCAGCATAAATGCAGGAAAAATCAGAATAACTTGTTACTGTTTGTGAACTCTCTTTGGGTTTTCTCTCGTACTCTTTGTTTTCCTCAATACCCAGAACGAGATTGAGATTCTGAAGGCCGAAAATGATCGCCTCAAGTCGAGCGGGAACGCCACACCAACAGCCACTCCCATCAAGACCGCCCGGCCACCGTCTGAGACCTCCAGCACCTCCTCGTCTTCCTCCCGTCAATCCCTGGGGCTTTCTCTCAATAACCTCAACATCACCGACACCATCATGTCAGGTCAGTTCAGTGTTTGCAGCATGCCAAACACACTTCATATTATCAGAAGCAAACCTAAAACCACTTCCTGTCAGCTCTGCACACTGATTTAGTTAAGCTAGCACACATTGGGTAAAGACTGCATCTTCAGCATCAACTCAGAGTTGATATCTTCATACTCTCTTTTGATTGAAGCTATAGAAACACCCTGAAAAGATCTATCAAAGATATATGAAGTAATGAAGTTACTGCCCTTCCCTACTGTGAAGAGTTTGCTGCTCTCACTTGTCTTGTAATTAACATAGGAGGCGCAGCTCCCTTCGAGGATCTGGGCTCTTGTTAATTGATGGCAGGATCAGCCGAGAACAGAGGCGTGTGGGAAGACGAGTTATCAACCCAGTATAGTCTAAGGAAAGCCTGCTGAATACAAAGTAGTCCTTTCCCCTCTCACTGAAATGCAATCAGAGAAAATAAAAGTCAGGTGAGATTCTAGGAGGAGAGTTGTGAATGGCGTTGCAAGAGCGTTTTGTTGAATGGTAAACAAGACACACGAGTAAACGATGGGCTTTATTCGTTATTGCTTTCAGTTTTAAAAGAACCTGCGCCGCATGAAGCTCCTGACAGAAGAAGCAGAGCATTTGATGGACAAAATGAAAGTGTTTATCATCTGTAGGGCCTGGTATTTACCTCAGAAGCTGCTGCAGACTGAAACACAGCAGTAAATGTTAGACTTGATTCAAATAAGCGGGCACAAAAGCGCCAATGAATACTAATGCTTCTCTGAATCCCTGAATGTGTATTAGGTCAACAGGTTGCAGTATAGACTTACAAATGATAAAAATAGCAGAAAAAACGTTTTAAAACATAGTAACTGAAACTCTGCATAAGCTGAACATCAGAGAAATTTAGTGTCACATGTGAAAATGACCAAAAATACCTGTTAAATCTTAGAAATGCAATCATTTTTGTTCAAAAGAGTTGTTTTCAAAGACTTATTCCTCAAAATGTTTTCTCACTAAATGAACATACAAATCTAAATTTCCAATGACATGGGGTTGCTTTGTAAAAAGTAAATAAAAATGCAATGCTGTGACTCATAAATCCCACAAACCCACATATTATTCCCAATGGAACCTAAATAATATTTATTCATTCATCATTAAATGAAACCCACTTCATCCCATCCTAAACAACACAAAGCAGAAAACATTGGAATGAGTTACATTACTGTCCTGTTATAATGCGAGTGGCTATAAATGGTCAGAGAAGCAGTCTTTCAGATGTAAAGATGGACACAGATTAATCTCTTTGCAATAAAATGTACTGAAAATGTAAAATTATAATGGCCTTAAAGATCCTATCATCTATAGTGTGAAATATCAAAATATTTAGGAAGTCAGAGGAATCTCTGTGTGCATGGGACGTTTGTGATTTTCAGGCCTGTTTGGGGCAATGCTTTAAAACAAACATGATTCTCTGCTGCATGGGCTCAGGAACACCTCCAGGAATCACCTGTGCAATCCACAAATGCAGGTTAAAGCTCCATCATGGCGATGAGAAACTGTTTTAACACTATCTAGAAATGCTGCCGTCTTCACCGGGATGAAGCTTATCTAAAGGAACTATAGCTGTCGGGGTTTCGGTGTCAATTAACCTTAAAAAAAGGGAACGTGTGAATTTTATTCACTCATCAAATGTTTTTATTTACAAACTGCTCACCAATGACAGGGTGGATAACAACAGGCATCACCACTGGGCTTTCTCTTCCCCTTCCATTACACAGCCTTTGTACAAATTACAGATTGAACCATTTTATAAATAAAGGGTTCTCTGAAATCTGACATGTCTGAAATTACAACACCACTATTTACAACCAAATTCTGGACACCCTGAACAGATCGCCAGTCCATCACAGAATCTCAATCAGCCTATTCCCAAAGGGGCATGTCTTTGCGACCAACTAAACTAAATGCATAGCAAAATGCATAACATTCAACCAAATAAAAACTAATCAATAATCCCATTCAGTCCCAGTCCCCTCTAATCTGCCTCCGCGGTTCAACCCAATTTATAGACAATTCTCAGCACCTTGGGTCCTGAAGCTGTCCTCATGTACTCTATGAAGCCATGCACACCCAGACCTCAGAGAGAGATGTTGGTGATCATCATACCAAAAACGTACACAATACTAATAAACAATGTCACAACACATGAAGCACAATCACCTTAGTGATGCTAACCCTCACAATGGTAAACTGGTCAAATGAAGCATCATCCTGCTCCAAATGTTTGATAATGTGTTGCTGCCATTTAATGTTGACACCAAAGCAGAGTGAGGTTTGTGTTGTTTTAGGCTGAACCATTTATTTCAACACAACCTGTTGATTTCAGACATACTGCTCGATGACGGCTACGAGGGGAATCTCCGTAAAGAGGGTCGGAGCGTTCGAATAGTGGTGAGCCTTAGCAGACATCCAAATACCACCAAGGTTTGTGGATCATATTTGTCTGGCCAAAACCAGCATATTGCAGTGACTCATGTTGTAACTCTCCTGACATTTCTGCAGGGCATGCAGTGCCAGGAGTACCTGATCGGATCTATCGGTGTGAGCGGGAAAACTAAGTGGGACGTCCTGGATGGGGTCATTCGACGCCTCTTCAAAGTAAATTCATGTTTAAATTTAGGGGCAATTTAGGCAGGCAATTTACCTTCATTTGATTTAAAGCAAATGAAACTAATCAACCATGTGGCTTTTTCTTGATTATTGGCCCGTTGGTCAGGGAAAGTGCAACAGTATGCACACGCAGAAGATGTCAGCACGTCTCAGTAGTTTGTATGCAAAAATAGTTTCTCCAATGCAATATGAAAGAAGTTAGAGCATCTTACGTTGTGAGCATTTTAATAAGTAATTAGTGCTTTTAAGAAACATAAAGAGAGTAAATGAGAACGTGTCCAACTCTAGTCCTTCAGGGCCGGTATCCTGCAGGTTTTGCTGTTTTCCTGCAGTAACACACCTGATGCAAATCAAATAGATCCAACTGGTTCTTGTTAACCTATTAGGTAATTTCATGGAGCATGGAGACCTGCAGGATACCGGTCCTTGAGGACTTGTTTGACACCCCTGAAAGAATATGGGTCCAATCTGCAGGCAGGAGGATGAGGAGAGGATTTAGGTTCTCTGGTCTAAATAAGTCTGTTGCTTTTCTGTGTGGAGTTGGAGGAGTACATCCTCTAACTATGCCTACTTCATATTAAAGGTTTGATAGGTGTTTAAACACCTATCCGGCAGAGACTAAGTCATTGTGTAGCAAGTCCCGAGTCAAGTCCAAAGTCACGACTAGCATTTCTCGAATCAAGTCCAAAGTCACGTACACGAGTCAAGTACAAGTCCAAAACAGAGTTTTAAGTCTCTGCCAAGTCACCATGAGATCTTTATCAAATGATGTTTTTGTTATAAATATTGAAATATTAAGTTTACACAAAATATTTCTATGAAACTTCTGCTTATTTAAACACTTTTTGAAATTCAACACTTGTGTTTATAATAAACAGTCCAGTAAAATATTAACAGAATGTTATTTCTATTTATTCAGTTCAGCAGTGGGAGGGAAGCTTCCAGAAAAGTGAATGACGTTAACATGAGAATATCTTATATCTCTGCTGTAGCATTTATAGTCTGTTAAAACCTATAAATCATGTCTTTGTATTCTGACTAAAGTGGAGTCTGATACACAAAAACACATTTACTTTGTAGTAGCTACAGGTGTGGGCTCAATGGATTACTGAGTGCATCATGCTAATGTTCT
The DNA here is from genome assembly GCA_037177335.1 of Kiunga ballochi. Taxonomy (NCBI): domain Eukaryota; kingdom Metazoa; phylum Chordata; class Actinopteri; order Atheriniformes; family Pseudomugilidae; genus Kiunga; species Kiunga ballochi. Next base: position 6,172,558 of record JBAMIG010000025.1, read on the forward strand.
GTTACTAAGCTAACAGTAGCTAGCTAACTTTGACTAGCTAACTTTACTTCCAAGTCAATAACCCAAAGTCAAAGTTACGTCACAAGACATTTCAGTGCGAGTCTAAGTCGAGTTGCAAGTCATTCATTAATTTGTCAAGTCGAGTCTGAAATCATTAAATTTATGACTCAAGTCTAACTTGAGTCCAAGTCATCTGACTCGAGTCCACACCTCTGCTATCCGGTCACCAATTTGACTAAAATCCTCTTTATGTCCACCCTAAAGGTTTCTCCTCCATTTAATCTCTGAGCCTTATTTTGTCTTCTAATCTAGCCTGTGACTATATTACGCATTAAAAATGACCAGGTTAAGTTTAGGGAAAGATCATGGACAAACAAAAAGAATACATTTCCATATTTCCACAATAAAAGGTACCATGATATTCATATTCATCCTTTACTGTCCTCCCTTCCTACAGGAGTATGTGTTTCGTGTGGATCCTGTGACCAGTCTGGGTCTCAGTTCAGACAGCATTGTCTGCTACAGGATGGGAGAGGTGATTCGCTCCCACGCCTCTGAAGTGCCTGAGCTGCTTCCCTGCGGCTACCTGGTGGGAGACAACAACATTATTAAGGTTAACCTCAAAGGTATGTCAGCGAGGAGTTTCTATGCAAGAACTAGAGACTGTAGATGTCTTTATTCAGACACATATGAGGTGTGTTTTTACATGTTCTAGAGATGCTGCATGTAAAAATGTTTTGTTATTGATTTCTTTCCTCATCGTAGGCGTAAAGGAGAACAGCACAGACAGCCTTGTGTTTGACACTCTCATCCCAAAGCCCATAATCCAGCGGTACCTCAACCTGTTAATGGAGCATCGTCGGATCATCCTCTCCGGACCCAGCGGCACTGGAAAGTCCTTCCTGGCGGCCAAGTTGGCTGAGTACGTTATTTCCCAGATGGGGCAGGAAGTGACGGAGCACAATGTTGCCAGCTTCAATGTGGACCAGAATTCAAGCAAGGTAGGATGAACAGATACTTTATTCTTCTGGATTTCAGACATTGCAGTGCAGGGTTGATTGAATCGGAGCAGAATATTCCTGTATGCCTTCAATACTTTATTTTCTCTTTTTTATTTACTTTCAAATAATGAATTGTCAAATTTCTTTGACAAGGATGTTTTCATTATCGGATTTCCTTCTGCCTGCAGGAAGAGCTCTGCCAGGCTGTGCTAGCACTTACTGATAAAGTGGAACTACTAATCCAAATATGAGACATTGTCTAAAGACCACTATGTACCACTGGTCACATTGTGAACATGTGGTACATTTGCACAGTCTTATTCTTCTGTGGTGGGAAGTGAGGCACCATCCTTTGTGGAAGTACACAGGATCATTAAAAACATATATACTGTGTCTGTTTTTCTTCTTGTGCTTGCTTTCCCTTTCTGTTTCTGTCTTTTCCAGTCGGTCCAGCAAAAACTATTCGCTTAAAATTAAAATAAATAAATAAAGAATTCTGATTATCAAGAGGATCTCTGTA
>JBAMIG010000025.1:6175477-6197223 GCA_037177335.1 Kiunga ballochi
ACGGAAAAAAAAAAAAAAAAAAAATATATATATATATATATATATATATATATATATATATTTTAGAACAAAATAAAGATCTTTTGAAAATACACTATAGGGTACTCAAGAAGACACTAGATAAAGTTGTGGTAAGACCCCACGACAGTTTGGATTTTAACATAATGAAAACTCCCCAGAAGGTGCAAACAGGAGAAGCGAGGGAACTAAAGACCTCCTACAGAGAAGCTGTGATACCTCTCTGTGGATCATTTTCCCTTTTGTTATCTGAAGTCTGAAAATCCTCCGTGTTATGAACAAAGAGCAGAAATGCCTTGTAGTTTGTGGCATCTTACAGATTTCAAATTAAAAGCCCTCTTCCACAGGGGAGCATTGTAATTATGTGTCTGGCTAAATGAAAACTGCTGGGTCACGATGCATGTTCAGCTGAGTTTAGCACGTTTAGCACGTTTAACGATGATTTATCATGTCATGTAATTTAGCATTGATCATGTTGATTTTATGTGGAGCTTATAGATCAGCTGCTGAGCTTCTGTTTCATTATGGATCATCTTGTTCTGGCACAGATGGGTGCTGTGCACTAATCACACCGAGCCAATCAAAGGTTTTCTGGGACGCTTCCTGCGTCGGAAGCTGATAGAGACGGAGATTGATAAGAACATGCGCAGCAATGACCTGATTAAGATTATTGACTGGATCCCCAAGACCTGGCAGCACCTTAACAGCTTCCTGGAGGCACACAGTTCATCTGATGTCACCATAGGTCAGCTACACACACACACACACACACACACCTATTCTACTCTAAACTACTCTATTCTATATAAACTGTGTCTTTGTCCCAACAGGCCCCCGTCTCTTCCTGTCCTGTCCCATGGATGTAGAAGGCTCTCGGGTTTGGTTCACAGACTTGTGGAACTACTCCCTGGTTCCTTACCTGCTCGAGGCTGTTAGAGAAGGTCTTCAGGTACGTTGTGATGTAACAAGTTATTGCTGGATTAGAAATGTCCCTACATCTCTGAATACAACTCTTTTTTTTATTATCATCTCTGCAGCTGTACGGTAAAAGGGTAATGTGGGAGGACCCGTCCAAGTGGGTGAACGACACGTATCCATGGAGCGCAGCCTTGCTGCAACAGGACGGCCAGGCTTTACTCCAGCTCAGACCGGAGGATGTGGGATACGACGGCTACAGCTCATCCAAGGAGGGAGCATCTTCCAAGCAAGTGTCTCAGAGTGACACTGAAGGAGACCCACTGGTGAGGACAGCAGCACTTGTAGAGACTTTTTGGGACAATCATATTATTAGTTTTTAACCTTGAATAATACCTAATGTTAAACTTAAGCTCTGAACATTAAAAAGCCACTTGTACATGTAATATCCAACATTTTGGTCCCTATAAAGCGTAAGACCCAATAGATATACTAAGCTCCCTGTTGTCAGAGTCCACAACAATCTCACTAAGACACATTAGAGGATAGACTCGTATGGGAGGCTGAGAGAGAGGAAGGCAAATTAATTTCCATTTAGTGGTTTATCGCAGCCCAAGAGGAATTAAAGGGTAGTCATCCAACAAACAAGTGGCTTGATTGAACTAAATCTATGTGTAATGCATTTATGTGCATGTGTCCAGGCTCAACCAGTTTCAGCACAGATGCGCTGAAGCTCATTTTGGGAACTCTTGAGATGATTCAGCATTATTTAGACCATTAGCTCTCCTGCAGGGATGAAAAGTTCTGCAGGTTTATTGTGTTGATTTACTGTAGAAGAGCTTTACTTCACTCAAGTTTGATTTTAGGAGCTATGATTGTTTGTTTTTTCCGACTTTAGAGCACTGATATGTTAACACGGAGAGGCGAAATACAAAAAACAAGGTCAAACATGCTATCAGGTCCCAGAGCGTATCAGCCTACGTTATCCTGGATGACATTTACCTTAAGTTTTTGACATTTTTTTTGGAGTCAGCCTGAACTTATTGACTGATAAGTTAATATTTTCATGTCCACAATGCTTCACACTGTAAACCTACATGCAGGAATCTGACCATTCATAATGTTAGCTTAGCAGTTAGCCTAGCTCAGTAGCTTAGTAGCAGTTTATCCACCTGAAAATAAATCCTTCTATAAAATTTTGAATCATGTTTTTAATATCATATTTGATTAATATTTTACAAATAATTTGGTGTATTAACATTCTGTAGGTCATCCTCGTTGTCTAAATTTCCGCCGGTGTGAGTTTGACCCTAAAACGAGACCTCTGTTTTTTAGTTCTGTCTGAAGTTCAAAGTCAACACTTTAATCACCTTTTGGATGGTTTATATGGACTTTTATCCCCTTTTCATTGTTTTTTCAGCGCGTTTCCTCAGATTATTGTTCATTATTCAGAGAAAAGTTACACCAAAAGCGAAACAACCAGGAACAGCCCACATGTGCTGCAGCAACACATACCATGCACATGACAGACAGGCTGCATCCATGTTTCAGACTGTAAAAATATCAGGATTAAAACTTATTCTTTCGTGTAATTGCCAATATTGCCATTTTAGCATCATCCAAACCAATTTGACACTTCACATTGTCTCCAAACTGTTGGATTATCCTGTTTATTTTTAAAGAATAATGCTCAGAAAAAAGCAAATAGTAGATGAAAGTGTGTATAATATAAATGGACGAATCAGACTAGCTTGTGGGTTGAAACTAAATAAACAGTCAGCATGTGTGTGTTTTCACCAGTTTGCTGTGTTGCATTCACAGATGAACATGCTGCTACGGCTCCAGGAAGCGGCGAACTACTCCAGCACACAGAGCTGCGACAGCGACAGCACCAGTCACCATGACGACCAGCTGGACTCCTCCCTGGAATCGGCCTTATGAGACCAGTAGCTGCGCTGGCAGAGCCCAGTTCCCTGAATCCAGGAGACCTTTGAACTCTCAGACACCTCTATAGCCCACAGATATATGAAAAGTTTTATTATCCAAAATGGTAGAACAACCATTTGAAAGAAAAATGCCTATTTTTACATAGTGATGGTGCAATATTAAATCTGATTATATTATGCTTTACAAGTTTTGCCAACTTGCTCCTCAGTGGTCACAAAGTTAAACAATGATACATGTTAGATGATTTCTATTTTGCTGGCATCAAATAGCATTAGCCAGTTATTTTTAATGGGTGTGTAACATTTTAAGAATACAACTTTTCATATATTAATCGAGATGGGAATTTAGTCCCTCTGAAATTTACTTCCAAGGAGTAAATCACAGATGTTCTCAGCTAAGATGAGTTTAACTCCAGTTGTCTCATCTCCAAAGTGTGATTAAAGCTGGATTTTTAGTTTTTTAACCCCGTTATATCTTCAGATGTTTACATTGGGAGGGGAGTTTCTGTTGTTAATGTCTCTTTGTTTACACGGGTGCTTTTCACAGACACATACACACTTTTATGAATGCACTCACACCCAGGCAGCCGGAGGAGAATCTCCTTTAATCAGAGATTTTCTCATTTGATCAACAATCCAGCCTGCCAAAATGTCCTGGAGGGAGGTCTTGTATCTCCAGCACTTCTGGAGACCCTGATCTCTGATTTTGCATGTTAAGGACGGCAAGAGGGGATGTGTGTAGAGCACTTTCAGGCGTGCGATGCACTCTGGTGGATAAATCAGGTGCTTTTTACTAATTGGATCGATCAGATTCATTTTATGCCTCAGTATTGTTTAATAAATAATCTTCTGTTATGGGGTTTAAAGGACCTCTTTACGTTTACCGCTTTACTTTTGCTGATTTTGGTGCCACCAGACGTGGCTGATTTGACGTTTCTGAGGCTTTAACAGCCCAGAAAGGTAATTATAGCAAAGTAAAACACAAAAACACTCTCCTCCTGCACTTAACTCGGTTTTCAGTTAAGCCTTTTGGTGCTGGTTTCCTGAACCTCCTCTGTGTCAGGCACTGCCAAGTCGCTCCTTGCTGCCCCTCATGCCAACAACAAGCACAACGAAAGCGTATTGTCTGTGTGTCATCCAGCCACACTGCTACTGTGAAGACGACATGGAAAAGTGCCAACGTTTCTTTTTGATTTGACTGCCAGACTTTAAAATCACAATGCAGAGACAGGCATGGTTGCAGACTTGTTGCGGATTAAGTTGTTCTTGGCCTTTTACTCTAGCTTTGAACAGCCGGCTGTGTCCTCTGGGGAACACGCAGAGGTAGAACCACATGGTTCGCTGCAACTGGAAGATTCAGACAGTGATAAGGAAGTACCACTCTCACTTAAATTAAATATGAAATTTATCGACACTTACTAGCTTTCATTTGCCTTTCTAGCTCAGCATCTGCATCCATCTGTCAATGAGGTACCAAAAAAGAACCAAAAGTGTTGCGTTCTTATACAATTTATCTTGATCAGCTGAGAGCTGAAGAGGGGAACAATAATGTTGGTGCTTTTTCACTGCCTTAAATGTGCAAAATGTCTTGAAGTACCTTCTGCTCCCAGCGGTTTAAGTGAGAAGAGATGTTGGAGGATGATGATCTGCTTCCTGCTGTATCAAAGAGGCTTGTAGTTGGAAAAACACTTTTCTGCTGCCCCTCCTTTTCCCTTTGAATTGCTCTGTTTTCTTCCAGTTAGAAAGTAAAAGACTCAATGCTGTGTTTGAATTCAAAACAGATCCATATTGTTTAAAAAAAAACATAAAAAGTGGGGTTTTGGGGACATTTTTAATTTCTTTTTAGCCCAGTTGATCTGGACTCACTTGAACCGACAGGAGCACAACCAAACTGTTTGGGGTTTTCTAGCCTGATGAGCATGTTTTGAAGCTTTTTAAAGGGGTTGCATTGAGAAGAGACCTTTACCTTTATGTATGCGTGTATTGGACGGAAGCCATTAAGAATTTTGATTATCCTTTATTCGTTTAAGTGGGTTGGTTTTGCACACTTTCAGGTCGGGGTGGGTTGTAAATACTTCATTCTTGCACAGTGAATCAAAGATGCATTCTACTCTGTTGATGTTACGATATGCTTAACCCGCTGAGTAAATTATTGTACTTTAAAAACAGAGAGAAAAAAGAATTCATGCAAAAAACTCAACACGCTGTCAGAAACAGGTGTGTCTTGTGGTGATTGGATGTCTGACCAATGCAGGAGGTACATGGTGTACAGTCAGACTCCGTTTTTAGCTCACTAAAATGACAAACTAAGTAAAAAAAAGGCTCTTCTCCAGTACTACTTATCTTGCCATGATATCCTTTTGGATGCTTTCCGTCTTTAGGAATGCTTGTTGTTTCGTAGAAGCACTTCCTCTCTGGACATTTTAACTCAGACTCACACCCACTTCAGGCTTGCTAGCTGTCTGAGGCACCGAAGCTGACCTAACGCCGTACTGTACACAACAACTAACAGGTGCTAGTGCTCGGTCAAAACCCACCAGAGACCAAGAAGTCATGTCACAACCTCAGGACAATCCTAAGCTCTACAATCCTAACTGTGCTCAGCTTCAATGTGTCTCTCCAGCCAAGCCTTAGATGGTTCAACATACTAAATTTCTTGGTCAGATTTATGTCTACAATGGGGTGTAGTTGCATGCGGAGGATGTAGTTACCGTGGTTACAGGTTGCTCCGTACCCACGCTTACACCCATATATCAACTCTTTCTACACTCCAGTTTAGTGGCTATTAGTTTGCAAGCTAGCAGCGCTTTGACACAGTGTACACCATAGTAATGAGCTGGTATCTTTTCTCCACTTACACTTTACAGTTGCATCTTACTTTGGAGACCATAGCATTTACTCTAATTTGAAAGTTTTCTTTTTGAGTGAAACATTTGTCCTTAAATGTTTTATATTTTGTACATTTGTATGTAACATATCATGTAAATAGACAGAGACAGTGATTTAACTCATCTGGAGGATTTTGTAGTCTTTGTAAAGCCCTAATAAATGGTATTTGGTGTCACTCAAGCAAACAATACTCTGAGTTTTTGTCTTTATTTTTTCATTCTAAAAGTTTATCTGCTGTGTATTACAGGCATCAGAAGTAAGGCATGCAAACAACTAATTGAAAGAAAATGTGATGATCAAATTTATATAAATATAAATTATATGCGTTTTGCTAAAATTAAAAAGGACTCTAAATATTTTTAAATATTATGTAGTTAATATTATGATATAAGAAGATTTGCATGCACTTCATTTCATGTTCGGTGGTGGTATGTTTGATTTTTTTTTTATGTCTGCACATGTTTGTTTGTTTTTTACACTCAAACACAGTTTGTATCCCTAGATAATTGTTTAATATTATTGATAGCTTAATCTTCCAATATCAAGACTTGAATGTATTTGTTCATTGTCTATAATATCCATCCATTTTCTTAATCACTTATCCAAGTAAGGGTCATAGATAGCTGCAGCAATTATCAGGTGAGAGGTGAGGTACGGCCTGGACAAGTCACCAGTTCTTTGCAGAGATTTTATTGCATTAAGCATTTATTTCATTTAAGCAGTTGCATGATTGTTTGATGGGGATAAATGCATACATCTTTGGTCACGTAAAGTACAGAACACCGCAGCCAGACCGATATTCTGCCTGCTTTAGTGATGGACAAAAAAAAAGTCACGTTAAGTATATTTTAAAATTGAAAACAACATCAAACTAAAAATACAACAGCTATTAGAAATCAGGAAGCAACACAAATGTGTTTTCATTTCTCCGCAATGAAGAAACATTTAGTTGTATTTCACTTCTGTCTATTGACTGTCTGTCAATACATTAGGTCCAGATGGAAATGCATGCTATTTGTTTTTATTAGTCTCTCAGAAAAAGATGCAATGCCAAAGGTTTTACAGCTGCACTTCTGATTCAAACAACTGGTGCCAATAAAGCTGCAAAGGTCATGAGTCTGCACTATCTTACTTATTTTCTGTAAGATAAATAATATTGTATGTTTCAACCCCTGTTCTAAAACTTTAATAAACACTTTAACTGGAATGGGACGTTGTGACATTGCCATGTGAGGTCAGATAAGAAGTGCGTGATAAGACGGTACAAAAGGACATCTCAGACGTCCCAATCACCATACTGTGAAAAAAATAAGTCGTTTTGTGTAGACAAAAGAAGTTAAAAGTTAAAACTTTTCAAGTTTTAAGTCAAATGAGTGATTTATTTTCACTTCCGGGTAGCTGCTGCGCTCGTGACACAGCCAGAGCAAAGATGGGACCCGACGCGAATCCCGTTACAGAGTCAGAGGAGCAGAAAATGCTTCACTTCGAAGTAGCTTCGGACTCTTTGCCGAAGCACTCCTACTGGTTTGACTTTTGGGTGTTCCTGCTCTTTAACATAGCGCTGTTCCTCATTGTATACTTCATTGTTCCTTAACAGGGTAAGTGTGAAAAGGCAAAGAAGTTTTTAGCTAACATGGCGGCTACGGAAGTTGCTAAAACACTGAACTAGTTTTATACAGACGCTATGAAAACAAATAGTAGGGAATTGTGATTATTTATCATTTTTAAAAGTGTTAGTGTTTAAAAAAATCTGAAATACCTGGACTTGTGTCTATTGCTTAATGAATGGTTGTTTTGACAAGAGTTTCATTGAACGAGTTGATCTAAAAATCAGCATTTAGGTCTAAATCGCTTTCTATGTTTTGTTTTAGCACGTTCCTGTTTGTGTCAGACACTGAGTTATTATAGGAATTGCCATTAAATTAAGAGAAATGCTTTTCTGAACAGTATGCTTTCTTAAGGTTTGTATTAACATAATTAGTGAACAATTGTTACAGCCTTTAAAAAGATAAAATGAGCTGTTGTGGGTTTAGTTAATGTTTTTAGTTGTAACTTGTCCAAAAGTTATACTTGTGTGTTTAAAGTGCTTGTCTTTGTTTAAGGTTTGTCTTGTGGATTTTGGAGCGTAAGAACATGAAGTGCTGGACCTGCCCTGCTGTCAGGAAAACAAACACAGCTTTGACTGAATTTAACACGTTACTACACCACAAGTTTCCACTCCATACATGTGCAATGGCATCCTGAGTCCAAATCAGACCTGGAAATAACAAAAACCTCTGGCCAGTGTCTGTGAACTTGGTTTGGATCGATTGCTGTTACCGTGAAGAACAACTAAAGTTTTTATATGGTCAAGAATACACTAAGCCTTGACTGAACGCCATGTTAAGTACCATTGTAATAACTTAAAATTACCAAGAGCCTGTTATGTTGAAATGTTTATATTTGTCTTGTTTTTTTATATGTCTACATTTTCTTTTTGCCCTTGAATCAAGCCCTGGGAAGGTTAGATTTTGCAATAAATCTAGATTGTGTGAATTGTCCTAGCAAACCATAAGATGAACTGATGTATTACAATTCATTCACGTGTTAATCTTATTAATATACATGACCCAAAGATTTTATTTATTTAGTCATTTACTATTCATTTAAGAGTGTGATCTTTGTCTCCTGATTATTGTAATAATTGAGCTAATTAAACTATTTTTGAGCAAACATCTTACGTTCACGTTATAGCCTAATGCCTTTTATTATGAAGATTAACTACTTCCGGTCAGCATGAAGCTAGCGAGTAGCAATGAATAGCTAACAAAGTTGTAGTTTGTCAGTAAAAATTGAACAAAACCGAATTTAACATGGAAAGCACCAACCAAGTTGAAATCACAGGTCCGTTATACGTGAGTGTTTATGAATGTTTTCACAAAGTACGGCTAAGTCTTTCACGTGTATTGTCGTTAGCTTATAGCTTGACCCAATAGCTGTAACAGTTTGTGGCTAATTTCACGTTAACGGCAAAATAAGGATTTTGTCTAATCTTGCAACATATAAGAAAAGCACTTAAAATATACTTTATAGTTAAATAAATGCCAGGTCATTCTGTATTTATCATGTAAACCATTCAAGTAAACTTAGCACCCAAAGTCCTAAAGGTTGTGTTTAGTTTATTATTGTAATACAAGTTCTTACTTGTACTGATAGTAATTTTGTCGATTAAACAAATCTCGTGTTAGAGTTGTCCTCCCCACAAAAATCCAACCCGTATTTTAATCTGTAATCCTGGAAGGCTAATTTTAATCAGATAAGTGATTGACATCTGACTGGGAATGAATATAGGAATAGGATATTGGAATGAAATCTGGAGCAAGCGTTGATATGTTTACAATGTGAAACTAAAGCTGTTCTCCAGGGTGACAAGACCCAGTTCCATATCACTCTGGTTGACCTTAAACAACTGGTTAATGAATGGGATGTCATCCCACAGTGACCAGCATGAACAGATGGATTATCCACATGTTAATGAGGAGCTCTCATAATGTCAGTTGTATAAAAATGGCCATAATACCTTTATTATTATTATTGTTGTTTGTTTTAGTGTATGGCTGTGTATTTCCAGATAATTCAAACAAACATTATTACAGGAAAATCTTACAGGGGATTTTAGCCCACCATCCACATGTTGCTAATGATACACAGAAGCACGATTGATCCAAATGATACCTTATTATAAAGGTGACTAATCAGGATTTTTACTGATGTTTGATCTTTTGAGGATGTGACGTGTCAGCTGTGATAATAATAATCACAGTAGCATGACTCTAAGTTTTATCGGAAGTCTGAGGTGTTCACTGTAAATAGGTTTATACAAAATGCAATCAGAAACACGGCATCAGAAAAGGAGAAGTTTCTTAAACTGGATTTCTACATCAGGGTTCAGTTTTTGTTAGGTTCCTAATTATTTTAAGTGCTTTCTCTTTTAACCCACTTACTTACACTTTGTGTTCCAGTAAAAGACAGTATAACTGCAGACATCTGTCTTTCCAGTAGAACGTATAATGACCACATCCCCGTTCCTGTCTGTTAAACAGATTTATTCCTCCCCCTGTCTTCCCTGAGGCTCCTGATCCCTCCCTTGCGGCTGGTTTCTGCTGCAATGTGGCAGGTGGCTCAGCAGAAAGACGTACTGGACTATGAAAAACTTGATGAGTTTGTGACTCTGGTGACAGCAACTGTCCCCGACTTGCTGAGTCCAAAGCAGCGAGGCAAACTGCTTCTCCGTCTGCGTGCCAAAGTAAGCATACGGGTATCAGATTGATGAAAAAATAGTAAAATAGAGCCTTACTTTAGAAATATGAAACATTATTGTTCTCAGATTATTCTTGAGCTGTGCAGACGGGAGGAAACGGCCAACATGTTCTGTGTCCAGCCTCACCTAGAGCGAATCCGTCCACCGGGATACTCAGGGGTATGTAAAAATCCCTTAAAATAGGTGGAAATAATGCCATATCCTTTATGTACTTTGTAATTATTTATCAAATGCTGGTCCTGGTTTTATAGACCTAACAACAGTGGTTTCTTCCAGAGTGGGGATGCAGAGGTGGATGCAGAGGAGGCCATTTTTGTGGAATTAACCCAAACACTACTGAATGATCCAGCAGAGAGACGGCACTTTTACCAGGCAAGGAACCCGTTTCACAGTTTCACAGCCAAGCATGCATAAACGTGTTCAGGTTCAGTTTTATTTATAGGTTTTCAAGGGAATCAGTTTAAAATATACTTAAATATTTTCAATCCTTTTTCCCCACTGTTGTTCAAGTTTACACAACCCTATGCTGTTTATTTCCCACCCAGGGGGACTTGCCCAACACGTCTAAATTAAAGATTTTGAGATGTTACTGTTGATTTTTAAAGCCCTCTATTGAATTTTACTCTGCTATTCATCATTGAGCCTGTTAGAGGTTTGAAATGCTTCAGACCGGAGGTAGCTGAGCTTTTGCATTTAAAGTGTGCGGCGAGCTGCCAGAGGAAATCCCATCAGCAGTCAGTGTCACGTTTTAAATTTCTTCTCAAAATATACTCTATTTGGAGAGCCCTTCCTACTACTCATTATATTTATTAAGATTTACTATTCTACATCTATTTATTTCCATTTTTTTGTAAGTTTTACTCAAATTAATTGCATAATGCATAAATAACACTGTTGCTTTAATATTTTCCCACATATGTAGAAGGCTTATGATGCACGCAGGCTAATTTTCCCTATTCATCCTTAAACCTGTGGTTTGTCTTTCATCTTTCCAGGAAGTTTTTCCTGCAGAATACGGCCTCGCCTATGATACAGACATGCAGCTTCTTGTGTGGGAATTTCTTTCCAAGCTGGAAAAACTCCTGCCAGTGCCAGACCTCGGTCAGGTAGGAACTGACATCGTAGACTGTAAAATGAAGCAGTTATAATTATTTACAGTACAGCCTACGGCAGCAGACAAAAGGAGGGGAATCACTTTTCTTGTTGCTGTAGTTTTACTCTGTTGGAAAAAGAGTATCACAGATGTAGTTTTTCATTTAACATGAGAACATCAGGGATCCTTAAACATAAATCTGACTTTTTATGATGATTTTATGATCAAGTAAAGAATAAAAATGGAAAAAAAAAAGTTTTTTAATGTGCACTGCTAAAACTAATATTTGCACAATTCTTCAAAAAGCAAATAATCCTGCCGTTAAAAGAATTTGCTCACAGGGCGTGGGTGATGATGATGGTCCGAGTGAAAACAATAGGATTATCGTAGAAATGGCTTTTTGGAGGAGGATATTTATTTTAGATCGTACCCAAGATGATGCTCGTTTCTTTATCACATGTAGAAGGAATACATGAATACAGGTAAACCGAGGAAGACATCAAAGTATTAAGACATAACATAGCAGAACAAAACATAACATAAAGAAACCCATGAGAAGAAAAACATATGGTTAAAACACAACAACAACTTTATTTATACCTAAACAGAAGAAAACAGTGGACTAGAAAGCAAAGCAGTCATGAATCTTGTATGTTTGCATTACAGTCAAATTCACCAAGTAATCACAAATGTACTCCAGATTAAGAGCTTGTATTTTTTTTTATCAATTTAGGTATTTTGAGCAGATCCTGTGAAATATAAATATATAATTTACAATACGAGTCAAAAACCACTTTCCTATTGGATTTAATGCATGTATATATATGTATATGTATATGTATATATATATATATATATAATATGGTACGGTACTGAATCAAAAATAATTGTTTTAATAAAAAAAAAAAAATTTTTAAAGTAGTAATGCATGTGGTTATTGGTGCACGGTGACATAGAGCTGACAGAACTAATTATATAACATGATAGGTTTTCACTGTATTTGAATGAAGACACTCTGTGTACAGCAGATAAGAGGAATGTGTAGTTTACCAAATAGGATGAAGATTTACGTCATAGGAGAGATTGTGATGATGATGAAGCTGGAGGACACTGATAAAGCAGACAGGATAGAGCATTGTGTGGGCAGCTTAATCTTTCCTGCATAAAGCCACTATCATTTTATTTTAGTTTGCAGAAGACAGCAAAGCCGTAGACGTAACCACTGGTACCACTAGCAGCTCGCATACCTGTGTCTGAACAGGTGACCTGTGTTGCTCCACATAAATCTGACAAGAATGCATGTTTAACAAAGAGGAATTAAACCTTTCTGCTTGATCAGAATAATTTCCATAAAATGGATTTTGCTCCAGTATTTATCATCTGCAAACACTTTGTTTCATGATTTTATTATAAAGTTTATCACAAAAATATTACGTTTCACGTTTTCACAATAAAAACAATAAAACTATCAAGTTATAACAAAATACTGTAAATATTAACTTTTTTTTTTATTTAGATGACAGCGCTGCTTCTACTGATGAAGTGCAATAATAAATCTGTAACATAGATGATTCCCGGCTCTCTGAGCTGCAGTTTATCATCAAATAAAGCCAAAACGTCTTTTTGCTCCCGGTCTGTGTGACCTCAGTACCATCCTGTACATCTCCTAACCACTAAGGATACCTCTGGACTTAAATAACTGGAGGAATAGGAGTCAATCTTACACTTGAAAAGGTGACAAATAGCTTTTTTTTTCTATATTATGCAAAATCTCAGCCTTTAAACACTAAAATGTCACTTTTCGCCAGATCTCAGTTTGGTTGCAAATTTCTTTGAGGATGCTTCATCCAGCAGAACTCATCAGACAACTTCTATACAGCAAAGATTTTTCTTATTTTATTTTTTCATTCATATCATAACTGCTCCCCCGGTTTAATTTGGGTGAAAAAAAACACATTTTATTGTATTTTTTTTTATTTTATACAGCATTTTTACATTTTCTTAAAGCTCATCAGACACTGTAGTTTTATTTTGGGTGTTTATTATTTTCAGCAGTACTTGCTGTAGTAATGGGTGTAGTTTTATGTGTTGAGGACATTTTTAATGATTAATAGCTCTCACTTAAAAACAGCCTTATTTAGACTGTGTTGTCTTCCTTGACTGAATCATAAACTCCACCACGCCACCTCATTGTTGCTGACATCTTTGCTTTGGCCCATAAACAGACTGTTTCTTGGCTGACCTCTGCCCCATCTGTACTGAAGGACTGTTTGCAAGCTCTCTCCAATCCTGACGACCTGAGGTCTCTCCTACAGCACCATAAAAGTCTCGAGTCTCTTAGTTTGCAAAGTAAGACGTGTTAGTCACATCAGGGTTTTGCCCTCGCAGCATTCTTGTGAATATCATAAATGTTTACAATACACACCTTGCTCGTTTCTGCCACAGTAGCCGTTTAACCGTCTGTGTTCTGTGCAGGTACCACGGTGGAAATGTCCTCTCAGGTCTTTGCCTGCTCAGAGTGTCCATTCTTCCACATGCAGGAATCCTTCCTGCTGCAGCACATCGAGCACAGTCACCCAGAGCAGTACAGCAAACTGCAGAAGGCCGAAGAAGAGGCAACCAAGACCCCGAGGAAGAACCTTCAGCATCCCAAGTTCCCGCAGCCCTTCCCCATCCACGATCGGCCTGACCCTCATATGTGCCAAGACTGCGGCAAAACATTCACACGTGCCTCAGATGTGACTCGTCACCAGCGCACTCACACAGGAGAGCGCCCATATACCTGTGAGGAGTGTATGAAGGGCTTTAAGAACTCTTGGGATCTGACAAGACATCAGCGTATTCACACCGGGGAGCGCCCTTTCCTCTGCTCCCAGTGTGGGAAACGCTTTACCCAGATGGGGTTGCTCAAGCTGCATTTTGAACGCACTGCCTGCGGCCAGACTTGCAACCCTCCGCTCGACCTAATGACAGAGGTGGTGGTTGCAGAGGACGCATCGGAGAAAGAGGCTGGTCTGTATAAATGTCAGAAATGCGGGGAGAGCTTCAGCAGCATCCTGGAAAGACTCCGGCACAGGCAGAGACACGTGGTGAGGCGTCAATACAAATGCTCAGTGTGTGAGAAGATCTATAGCCGAGCGTCGGATTTGAGGAGACACCAGATGAAGCACACGGGTGAGCGGCCGTTTGTCTGCGAGTGCGGAAAGTGCTTCACGCACGTGTGGCTTCTGAACAAACATCAGCAGATCCACGCCAGGGAGCGCCCGTATCCCTGTGCAGAGTGCGGAAAGAGTTTCACCCAGCTCCAGATCCTCAACAGGCACCTGCTGACTCACAACGGCCGGCGACCTTTTCAGTGCTCAGCCTGTGAAAAGAGCTTCACTCAGCTGGCTAGTCTCACACGCCACGAGAGAATCCATACAGGCGAGAGGCCGTACACCTGCAGCACATGTCACAAGACTTTCCTCACGAAGGGAGAGCTTGTGAGACACCAGCTAACCCACAGCAACCTTCGACCCTTTAACTGTACTCAGTGCACAAAGAGCTTCAAAACCAAACGTTCTCAAATTGAACACCTAAACAGCCACACAGGCGCACGGCCATTTGCGTGCATGCACTGTGAAAAGACGTTCACCAAGTCAACCTCACTCTTACGGCATAATCTTACCCACACAGGTGAGCGACCTCACAGCTGCTCACTGTGTGACAAAGCCTTCATCACATCCGGTGAGCTGCTCCTTCACAAACGGACCCACACTGGAGAACGTCCGTATCCATGTTCATACTGTGAAAAGAGGTTTCGATGCTCCTCTGACCTCAACATGCACATTCGAACGCACACAGGAGAGAAACCACACCACTGTGTGCTTTGTAAGAAGGGCTTCTCAACTTCTACTAGGCTAAAGAGACACATGCGTACACATGTGGGGAAAGACATAGTTGTGGAGCCATTAAGTCTTTGAGCTGTAATAAAATGCATTTATTTAAATTTGACTGTTGAAAGGAGAAATAATAAAATGTTTTAAAATGTCATATAAATGTTTATGCTGGATTTTTTTTTCTATATTGGTGAAGTTGACACACTCCAATAAATCTATTCTTGAATTCTCTGTAATAATCTATAAAAAATCTACAAACAGGTTTGTTCAAATTATATGACAATAAATACTAGATATTTTATTGGAAATTTTATTCAAATTTGAATGTGTATGCAACTAAAGCAAATGTACTTTAAAAGATGAATATCACAAATAAAGTGGACAACATGCAAAACTTTGTTTCACGTATGAATTGATCTTTGTCAGATGTAGTTGCTTCATTGAATAGTAACGTCAAGAAAACAACCATTTTATTCAGTAAGGGCTACTATAGAACATTTTAAGTGGATAAACATAGTTTAGAGCTGAATGGCGCAAAATATTACACTATTTCTTACTATCCATGACGATAACTGATACGTCATGATGTGTCCGTTAGATTTTCGCTTCAAAATTCCCTCCAAGTTTCCCGCCGGACCACTTGTTGGCGGGGACTTCCTGTCCCACCCACATTCCCGTGTTGCTTCCGGGTAGTGGCTACATAGGACCTCACCAGTGAGACATCGTTATCTCTTCGTTGTAAACAAAAGTTAGTCAACGGTTTCGGCTCAGCAACACGTCAAGCAAAGAAGACATGCATATCAAAACAGGTATGGTAATACGATCTTTTTACACGCGTGAACTAACTTTTTTTATTAATGTACGAGAGACCATTTTATTTTTTCACGGGTGTTAGCAAGTGAGCTAGCGGTATCGATAGCAGCCTGGTCGTCACTTTGAATGGGGGGGGGGGTTACGAAACTTTGGCTTCGGCTAGCGTGGCGGCTAGCAGTTACCTTTTACATATTGTAAGACAAAAGTAATATCTTTGACGACAGCTGGTAATATTAATTGTACAATGTCTATCTGGAGTTTGATATACCACAAACATTCAGTTAGGGCAATCTTCGACCACAGTTTTCGGTACAATGACGTTGCTGATTACACTTTGCCAACAACGATGCTTGCTTGTTGCGTTTAATGGTTCAACTGTAATTTATGAACACAACGTGGCCTTTTTTAAATAAAGAAGTGACTCTTGATGGGCATAAACGTATGTAGTAGTTTAGGTTCTCGAAGGTTCTGATACACTTAAAGACTGAGTATCTGAATAAATAAGGCGAATGGCGCTTAGCAGCCGGTGTGTTAGTGGGGGCCGGTAGTGACTGATCTAACCACGCTGACTAACGCACTTTGTAATCTTATTAAACTCGTGTTGGGAGGTTCCCCCTATTGTGGTGATTGTCTTTTTTTTTTTTTTTTTTCTAAAAGGATTTTGTCTGGGAAGTGGCTTGGTATAAAAGTCAACATTTTAATTTATCACTGATAAAGGCAAATTTGGGAAACTTAAAAGTCATCATCAACATTAAAGATTAGAAATGGTGGTTCATTTATAGATCTAAAGTGTATTAATAATCAGATATAAAGAATTTTAAGTATAAATTTAAAAATAATTTAGACTATAAGGGTAAGGCTATTGTTTAAAAGCAACCCCTAACATGTACAGAAAAGAGGAGCTCTCCTATTTTAGTCGTTCTATTTAGGTAACTAAAAATCATTTAAAATGTTTGACTGGTTAGGGTTGCTCCATTCCTTCAATCCAGACGAGATGTTTTCAGACACAGGGAGCTTTTGTTAAGTTTAAACTCTGCAACATAAATTGCCCAAGATAAGTCACATGGAAAATGTGTCATCCACCAAGTTAATGTGAATAATGCCAACACACATCTCATAATTGTTACAGCAGCTATTTGATGGATTCTCTTTGCTTTTCTTTCAGGTACATGGGAAACCAGTAACACTGTGTGTCAGTCAGATAGCCTTTGTGATCCAGCAGTTCTTGTGTCAGCCACCAACTCGGAGCCCCACATTCGTAACCGCCGCTTGTCTCCTGGTTCAGGCAACTGTGGAGGTGGTGGAGGCGGCTGCATATCTGGAAGCGACCGGCCTCCCCGTCAGCTTTTACCTGAGAGCGACCTGAACAGCCACGCACACACCATCACCTTTCGTAGGGAAAAGGAACGCAAAGGCCAGCATCACAAAGGCCGCAGTCTACGAAGAGATAGTCAGAAGGGGGTCGGTAGAGCCGGTGAACGACAACAGAAGGTTAACCAAAAGGATAGGTGGGTGGAGAACAGTCTGTCATTGCTTAAGCCCCCACCTGCATTCCCAGTGCAGGACAGCCCAGCCAAGCTGCAGCCTGCTGTCAGCTACGCATCCAAGGTGAAGGCAGGAGCAGCAAGCGGAACGCTGGAGGAAGACCGCCCCGCTATTGGTGTGCTGCTACAGAACCAGTGGGGTTTGAGTTTTATCAGCGAGGCGAGGCCGGTCACAGAGGGCTCCGACCCTCGCCCCACTATAGATGCCCTCCCCACAGATGTTAAACACCCAGCAGACCTACACCATGACAAAGTCCTCACAGTCCAACTCCCTGAAGAAATGCCAGTTCCTGCTTCTACCTCCATCACCCCAGTTACGCGTGCAGAGGTGGAAAAAGGCAACGGAGAGCTGCTGCTTAGTTGTCGCCATCTAGTGGAGGCTCTCAACTATCACAGTAGAGGTTAGTAGATCATTTAAAGCAGTGGTCTAAGTGTAGTCCTGGAGGACTGCTATCCTGCGCATTTTAAGATACACTTTTTTTCTTAAACAACTGAATCAAATGGCTAAATTCCCTCATTCTGCTCTGCAGATTCAGGTGTGTTGGTGAAGGGATGAGTTTTTTCAAACTGCAGATCTCAGACTGATTAAGTGTTTTTTATATTCTTTTTTCCCTCTAATTACAGAATGGAATATCATCTGTACCAGACAGAAGAAAGGTGAGGAACTTATTTGCTCTTTTGCTTATTTAATAACCACATTGTGTCTTACTTTTTTATTTTAAACTGTTTTATTTTTCTTTCTCAGATCCAAAAAGAGTTCTGTGGTATAAGGATGCTCAGGAGCATCCTGCCTAGCAGTGTTACAAACCCAAAGCATACCTGCATACACCACACACACACATTAAAATGTATGAAAACTGGACATATTTGAGTCCTCTTTACACACTGCACTCAGGATGATGTCTTCATGTAAAATCACACTGAGACACTTTGGACTAACTCCTTTTGAGATCTTACAGCAATGGACTATTTTAACGCCTTACAGAAAGCCTGCCTTAATTCATGAGACCTCATTACTATCTTAGCTTGTATGTGTAGAGGTGTTTTTTTTTTTTTTTTTAATAATCTCTGAGGAGTCTAACTTTTTGTTCCCTTTTTATCAAAGCTGCGGTTTTATCAAACTTTTTGTCCTCTGTAAAGCGAGTGGTCAATCAAGCACTTTGTTTAAAAATCTGTGACCAATCCCTGTGTGCGAGAAGCCCTCACCAGAGTGATTTATTTTTTCCTTGATCAATTCTAAATCAGGAGAATGTTGTGTACCTGCTTGAGTTTTATTCTTCATGTATGCAGGTGACTTCTGTATCCATGTCCTGAGTTTACAGAAGGGTGTAGTCTTAAGGCACAGTAGAGTCCACCCTTTTACAATGTCTAATCTTAATGCTGTGGTCCTTCTATGTTTTTATTTGGTCCCGAATCAGGTGAATGCTACTCACAAATTCATAAGGGATGTCACCGTGTTCAGTATATTGAATTTTTGAAAAGGATTTATTGAAAATAAAAATACACTGGAGAAGAAATGTAAGGACAGTATTGCTTAATAAAAATGAATAAACTTGAATGTCCATGTTTCTTTTTCATATGTGTACAAACTTCAAGATGAGAAGAGTAATTCAAATATTGCGTACATGTCAGCGGTGTTACGTTCTCAATAAAATAATTTAATGATTCACCTCATCTTTTGGCCATCTATTTAATATTACAGTTCCAGACACACAAAGTTTTAATAATTGGCAAACCCTCCAAGCACTTTCCATTATAACCAATGGCTTAATCTGTCTAAACCTTTGACTGGTACTGTGTGTGTGTGTGTGTGTGTGTGTATATATATATATATTTTTATATATAACACAGTATTTCATAAAAGAGTACACCCCCTGCATTTCTGCAAATATTTGATCATGGGATGCTGCTGAAAAAATGACACTCCATGTAACAGTCTAATTTCTGGAACTAGTATCCTTGAGAAGGGTTGAACCTTCCTGCTCTCTGGGGTTGGCCTCTGGCTGCTTGTTGCCTACATTAGGGTTCACCCTGGTGGATGCGTGGGTAGCCTCTCTCTGCCTTCGGGTGGGAGGACGGGTCCCGACTTATTTTGGCTTATGCATCAAGCGGCAGTGCAGAGTACCTACGTTTTCTGGAGTATTTGGGGACGGTGCTGGAGAGCAGGATTGTTTTTTAACTATGCTTTTTGCAGATGGTGTGGTTCTGTTGGCGTCATCTGGACATGATCTCCAACTCTCACTGGAGCAATTTGCAGCTGGGATGAGAATCTGGACCCCAAGTCTGAGACCATGGTCCTCATCCGGACAAAAGTGAAGTCTTCTGCCACATGTTGAGGAGTTTACGTATTTCGGGGTCTTGTAAATATATGAGGGCATGATGGAGCCTGACATCAGCAGATGGATCTGTTTGGTCTGTTGTGGGGAAGAAGGATCTGAGCCGGAAGGCAAAGCTCATATTTTACCGGTTGCTTTCTGTCCGTGCCCTCACCTATGAACACGAGCTGCTGGCAATGACTGAAAGAACGAGATCCCTGGTACAGGCGGCCAAAATGAGTTTCCTTCAAAGGGTGGCCGGTGTCTCCCTTAGATAGTTTGAGGAGCTCAGCCATCCAGAAGGGACCCAGAGTAAAGGCGCTGCTCCTCCACATGGAGAGGAGCCAGATGAGGTGGCTCGGGCATCTGGTTAGGATGCCTCCTGGACGAGGCTTGGTGAGGCACGTCTCTGATGCAGAAGATCCAGGACACGCTGGAGAATTTATGTCCCTCAGCTAGCCTGGGAACGCCTCGGGATTCTCCCCCGATGAGATAGCAATGTGGCTGGTTAGAATGAAGTCAGGGCTTCCCTCCTTAAGTTCAATTCAATTAAACTTTATTTATATAGTGCTACTTCTAAACAGTGTCATCTCAGGGCGCTTCACATCATATTCAGCCAATTCATCATATAGCCTAGATAAGAAGGAGGCTGTATGGGAGATAAGGGAAACCATAAGATTGCATCTAATCTTGACTTTGATCCAAACCCCAGCCTGAGCAAGCATGAGGCGACAGTGGGAAGCAAAACTCCCTTGTAAGAGGAAAACAAAACCTCTAGCAGAACCTGGCTCAGGGAGGGAAGCCATCCACCTCGACTGACTGGTGTGGAAAGGACAGGAAAGACAGAATAACATTGAAACAACATTAACACTGCAGCTTTTCTTAAACAAGACCCGCAGAAAGAGGAGAAATGGGTTAATGATGCCATGTATTAATACAAGGAAGATAAGCCGAGTGTAAAAATATTGGTTTCTGCCCCTACAACCCGATTCCAGATCAATGGGAGAATACAGATCTGGCAGTATCTCACACATCGCTCCCATTTCTACAAATATTTCATCATATCTTGGGAATGTTCCATAAGACCATATCCATATGTGTCTGACATGCAGAAGCTGGAGAGTTGGAAGAGATACTTGACAAACAAGGTAACAACACAGTGTAACCTGTGATCATGACAGTGTTTAGGAGGAAGGGGTTTAACAAAGACCATCAAAGACTATTTAACCAATCCTGGTTAAAGTGTTCCCAACACGGTACCATTTATTACACTATGCCTAAGTCTCAAAAGAAGGGAAAGGAGTGGAGGACGTAGGTCAACCAGGAGACTTTGCAGAAAGGAAAGAAGAGAAGATTTCCAGGGTCAGCCTCAAAGTTGTGTCCTTAGTTGTGGGTTCAAACCTGACGAGACATTCCCAATGAAAGAGTGATAGTTATGCAAGAGCATAGCTCAAGGTGAATGGTGGTGTGCTTCTTCTACCAGCAAGAGGTTAGGGTTCAAATCCTCTAAATGACAACATATGGAGAAAGAAATGTTTCATGACCTGTTTCCTTTAAGGACAGAGACAAAAATAAAGTTGAAGTACTTTAAAATGTTTTTAGATGCAGCGGAGAGAAAAGCTCGCCCTGATGAGTACAACCTGTGAGTCTGCTGGGATCAAGCCTGCTATGGAAACACTTTTAAACTTCTGATAAAGACTAAGAATCATTTAAAGGTGACTGATGCTTGTGTGAGGATGGTTTAAGAAGATGGGAAATGGGCTGCAATGCATCATGTTGCTAGTTCAACTCCCTAATGCAAGCTGATTGACTCAAAAGCCTAGAAAATGTGTTGTTTGCAATATTTTACGAGTGAAATTTAGAGTAAAAATGTACAGCGTTAAAAGTTTAAATGTCAGGATTATGAGCGACGCAGCATGAAATGTCTTGGATCAAAAATTATGATTAACCACATCCATTTTCAAGTCCACCACCTAAATGTAGAAGGTAAAAACACCAGGAGAACATGGCAAAGTGTCACGGGCCTTTGGTGGCA